>CANTUR010000906.1:600000-1019011 GCA_947683625.1 Mallotus nudiflorus
AACTCAAGCCTAACTCCGTCCACCAAATTGGACACCGCCAGTCTCTATCTCTTCCTTGAGCTCCGGTGAGTGCATTTCTAAGCTTGGTTTCACTCAATTTGGTCTAGATTTTCTTTGGTGATCAATTTTCTATTTCAGCTATTTTGAGTTCTTTAATTTTTTGAACTTCGATTTTAATGATTCAAGCTTACTTCCTTCATAAAGATTGTTCCTAGTAGCTCAATCTACATCCTGTAATTCTTGTAGAATTTTTGGAATTTATTTTGATTTTTATGAATTTTTTATTATTTTATTAATATTTTCTAATTTTCGTAAATTAATTAAATAATTTGTGAAATTGTGATTTATGGTGTTTATAGAGGTTTAAATTAATTTTAGAAATTAATTTGTAATTTTTGTGATTTTTGTGTAATTATTATGAATTTATTTACTTTAGGTGATTTTTGAAAAATTAGGTTAAATGAGCATTTTAAAAATCATTAAAAACTCATTTATTTACAAAAATAGTATATTATATATAATTTGAAAATAGTTTTCAAAAAATAGTTTTAATTAGTTAAAAATACTAAATATTTTGTAAAAATCATTTTTATACCTCAAATAATTATTAAAACCAATTTAATTTAATTTTCAACCAAATTATTATCAAATTACCAAAATACCCCTAATTATATATAAATTCACATAATATACTATAATTATTCAAAAATTCACTAAAAATTATATAATTGCTCAAAAATTAATTTCTCAACATATAATTCAATAAAATCAATAATTATACTCAATTAACCCATTAATTTATTATATATACTATTGAATGTGTGCATTTGTCATTTAGCTATGCATGTATATATATTATAACAATTCACTCAGTGAGGTCAGACTCCCCTCCGTTGATTATTTTTCAGGAGAGTCTTCGTCCTCAGACCTCAGTAGCAGACCCTTACGCCGGATTTCTTCTGCCCCGGCTTTATTATATAAACTGCTTACTGGATTTTATTTTATTTTCTAAACAATGCAGTAGTTAAGTTTGTGGGATGTATGTTTTATATGTATGAGATTTAAATTTTAAAGGATTGAAATGAGAATTTGTATTGAAAAATTATATATATATGAGATGAGCTTGTGTTATTAAATCAGCTGATGAGTTACATTATTACTTATGAGATTTTAATTTTCACTGCAAGATATTTCATTTATTTTTATTATTATTTGCATGCTTTTATTTTATTTTAAAGGTTTGCTACAAGTTCCGGATTTGAAAGAATTCATGTTCCCTAGCACCAATCATGGCCCCCTGTTTTGGGTCGTGACAAACTCATACACACAAATCAACACATACACATGCACACATATACATACACACAAACACTTAAACACAAAAAAAAAACACACAAACATATACCCATAAACACATACACACACATAAACATATAAACACATACACTGCACACATGCACTGTAAAAAAAAAACCACTCGAAGGCAAGCCTTCCTCCTCCGCTCATCGTCACCTCCTTCTCCTCCGGCCACCACTTCATGTGTTTTCGGTATCTATCAACTCCTCTAGCTCCGATGATCTTAAATCTAAGCTTGTTTTTAGCTCTAACTTGTTTATTTGTAAGTTTACTTGATTTTTAGTTTTAAGCTTTAGGGTTTTTTAATTTTTTTTAGGTTGATCTTGAATGATTCGGTTAATCTTCCTTCACAAATGTTGTTCCTAGATATTGAATCTATATGAAAATATTTTTGTTTTGATTTTTAGAATTTATTTGAATTTTTGTTAATTTTTTTATTATTTTATTATTATTTAATGAATTTTCATAAATAAATTATTTAAATTATGAATTTGGTTAAATTATTATTATTATAAATTGTTATTAATTTTAGTGTTGAGAAATTAAATTTTGAGAATTTTATATAATTTTTAGGAATATTTTTATATTATGTAAATATTGGGAAATTAGGTTAAAGTTTAGTTTTTGTTGAAATAAATGTTTAATTATATATTTTAGGTGATATTAGAATATTATTTGTTGATAAAATAATTTTTATGATTTTATATAATTTTTGTGGAATATTAAATATATTATGTATATTTTGAATAATTGGGTTAATAGTGTAATTTGTGATAATTATAGTTAAATAATATGTTTTAAATGGTTTTAGAATTATTTGAGGTATTAAAATGATTTTTACAAATTATTTACTATTTTTAACTAATTAATACTAATTTTTGAAAATTATTTTCAATTAATATATTATTTATTATTTTGGTGGTAAAATGGGTTTTTATAACTTTTTATTATATATTTGGGTTATTTAAGTTATTTGGATTTATAAAATGAATTTTTATTATTTTATATGTAATTATTGGAAAATTTGATTTTTAATAATATTATATTATTATTTGAGATTTTTAATTAATTATTGTGAAAATAATTATTTTTGGTGTTTTATTGTTTAATATATTATATTTCAATATTTTGAGGATATTTGTGGAATTTATTAATTTTTAAAATATTTATTGTTTTAAATGCGTTTTTTGTGGATTTGTGAACCCCGGTTAAGAAATTGTGTAGTTTGGGGTCCCAACCGAGGGTGTTGAATACTCTGGTTTTAGAAGTGTGTTTTTTTGCAGGATCGGCTCTATTTTTTAGTAGAGAGATGTCCGTTTTACAAAGGAGATTCTGTCGAATTTTCAATAAAATTCTCGTAAAACGTGACGTCGGGTCGATCCTGAAATTCTATGTTTTTGTCTAAGTTTTTATATTTCTAGATCGAGTCTCTTTAAGAATATAAATTAGATTATTCTGATTGGTTATCGTTATTTTATTTTTTAGTTGCGCTGAGACCGAGACCTAGTGAACCGAGCCAGTCAAGCCGGAGCGCAGCATTGTGAGTTATTATATTATATATATATATGTTTTGCATTAAAACACATGATTTTAGGGTTTTATATTTTTAATATATGTTTTAAATGATTTAATTCAATAAATGATTTAGTATACTTTTGGTTTATTTTTAGTATATTTCGATATATATATGTTTGCATATTTTCAGTACACATTTAGTATATCTTTGGTATATTTAGGGTTTATTTTTATATATGCATGTTACATAATTTGATACATTTTTAGTATACTTTCAATATATTTTCAGTATATTCTTGTATATTGTATGCTATGTTATTTTAATTGAGCATTTTATTATTTTCAGTGAATATACATAATTTTTAAATGAAAGATATCGATAGAACGTGCTACCTAGTGGGCAACACTAGGACCGAGTACATACCGGTGCGATGGATTATAGGGTTGAATTACTAACTTATTTGAGGTGTCATTTGATTGATTATTTATTGAGATTGATGTGGTTGAGGAGTGTGATTGCGGGAGCTCGGTTGACCTAGTGTCTCGGGGCGAATCACACTGACAATCAGACTGATAGAGCTCGGTTGACTTAATGTCTCGAGGTCAGTCTACTGTCTAAAATGGAATAAGTGATTTAATTGGAATTAAGTGAGCCTGTATGGCTAGATATATATTTTTAATTGAGGTTGCAATTTAATTAAGGTTCTGCTAATCCTTCATAAATAATTAAATGTTTTTATGAATATAGATAAAGTAATTTCAGCATCTGAGTGTATATGCATGTATATAAAGTTATTATATATACTGATGACTAATTGCATTTGATATTAGGATGCTTGTATATATACTATAATAATTCACTCAGTGAGGTCTAACTCCCCTCAGTTGTTGATTTTTTAGGAGAATCTTCCTCCTCATACCTCAGTAGTAGGTCTATCTACCGGACTTCTTCCGCCCCGACTAGTCTGTGTAAATTATTTACTTGATCTTTATTGTATTCTAGAAAACTGCAGTAGTCATATTTTGTATCAACAGTGGTTCTAGTTTGCATCAGTTGCATGTATCTTTTATCAGAGGCTTGTCTCTAAATATTATGTAAATATTTTATGATATGATATGACAGAAGGATTTATTTTTATATATTGATTTACGATTTTATTTCTGTCGTTATTTATATTCATTTATTTTATTTCATTGCATGCTTTTATTCTTTTAAGGCTTGCTACGGGTTCCGAATTCGAAAAAATTTTTGTTCCCTAGCACCGGTCATGACTCCCGATTTGGGTCGTGATAGTGAATTCAACCAATACTATAACATATTGGTTGGAGAACATCATAGTAGGTGGAATAATGACTAGTGGAAACAACATGCTTGTGAGCTTTTCAAGCAAAACAATAAAAAGCATTTTATATATAAGCATGTGTAGGTGATGCTAAAAGATGATTCAAAGTGGAAAACAAATAATCCATTGCAGCATTTTTTCCAAAAAAAAAAGGACTAATGAAAGCGGGGTGTATACTTCTTCTTCCAATGTAGATACAAGTCTTGACATCGATGACAATGAAGTCAAAGTTTGTCCTATTGGTAAAAAAAAAAAGCAAAGGAATGCAGAAAGAGAAAGGAAAAGTCAAAAGTGAATGAAGACAACAAAAATGATGAACTTGAGCAAATCCGGGATATGTTAAAAGACCATAAAGAAGGAAAAATTCAACCTATGGAAAGTTTAGCAAATAAATTAGATAGTTATACTTTTTGAAGTGACTATAGAATCTTGCTCAAGGATACAATAGGAATGACTAAACAGCAACTTCAAATTTGTGAGCATATGTGTTCTATCTTTAAAGATAAATATAATATCCTTTCGTTTAATTTTAATATTAAGTATTTTTTTAGTAGTTACAATTTCGTGTAGTTTTATTTGTAATTCTAAGTTTAGTTACAATTTAATGTACTTTAATTTGTAATTTTAACTTTATGTGTAATTTTATGCTATTTTATTATAAATGAGGCAATAGAATCTAGCAGTAGGAAAAGTAGCCGTTGTAATACTAGTTGTTGAAAAAATTACCATTGTAAAGGTAGCCGTTGTAAAACTAGTTGTTAGGAAAATCTAACACTATATATATATATATATATATAGTAATCAGCCTCCACATTGTAAAACAACATATAATTAAACTCCAAAATGTCTTAATATCCTAATCCCTCACTTATAGAATAAATTAAAAAAAAATTAGTTAATGAAATGAAGGATGATAGTGATGAGCAAATTGTGATATTGCTGGAATAGTAGCAAGGGAAAACAATAGGGGAAAGTTCAAATGTCCGTGAACAAAAGCGGAGATATTTTGATTGAGAGCGTGAAGTTGGACATGTTCGACTTTTCAATTACTATTTCTTTGACAAACCGGTTTATCCTTTATAGATATTTCATCGAAGGTTTCAAATGAGAAAAGAGTTATTCCTTTATATTATGCAATCTGTTTGTAATAACCCTAATTTTAAAATTATTTTATTTTATAATGAGATATGCAGTGTTAATAAATTTTAAATTTTATTTTTATATTGTTATTTATTTGTGATCAATAATCGTATTTTTATTGTATATGTATTTTCTTACGTAAAATAATTTAATTAAATTCTAATATTTAGAAGTTTTACACTCACATCATTATTTTATTATTATTATTATTAGTGTTACTATTATGCATATGCATTATTATTTGTATTATTATTTTTATTAATTTACATTATTTATATTATTATTAAATAATTTAATAACATGTGTATATGTGTGTATTTTATATGTATATAATGTGTATATATATATATGTGTATGTGTGTGTGTGCGTGTGTGTGAGATATTTATAAATGTGTGGTGAGAAATGAGTTAATATATAATAGTATTATATTATATAGTTTACTAATAAAATATATACAAATATACATACATACAAACATTCAAAGAAACAAAAATGCAGAAAACATTTCTTCCTCCTCCCCGCGCAATCCAACTTTTTTACCGTCGATGTGCCTCCTCCTCTTTCTCGCCGACCGCCCTCCATCAACCAGTTGCTCTGCCGCCTTTCTTCTCCT
The DNA here is from genome assembly GCA_947683625.1 of Mallotus nudiflorus. Taxonomy (NCBI): domain Eukaryota; kingdom Viridiplantae; phylum Streptophyta; class Magnoliopsida; order Malpighiales; family Euphorbiaceae; genus Mallotus; species Mallotus nudiflorus. Next base: position 605,969 of record CANTUR010000906.1, read on the forward strand.
TCCCTGGTGTCGACAATAACCCGATCGATAACAGAGGCCGAAACTTCATTTTTCTGTCGTTATTCCTCCTCTGGCCACCTTAGCTCGCCATACCGGTGTCCTTGAGTCATGAGGAAGACGAATCCAAACTCCTTTCAAGCTTAAATTCGTTCATTTATGAGTTTTGTTGAATTTTTTATTTTTAACATTAGGGTCTTCCAATTTTTTTGAAGTTTGATCTTGATGAATCTTGCAAAGTCCCTTCATAAAAGTTGTTCCTAGTAGCTTAATCTACATGAATAAATTTTTGTTTGAATTTTTGGAATTTATTTTAATTTTTGAATATTTTATTATTATTTATTGAATTCTCATAAATTAATTTATTAAATTATAAATTTGGCATGTTTGGTGTTATTATAAATTGTTATTAATTTTAGTGTTTATATAATAATTTTTGTGATTTTTATGTAATTTTTATAAATATTTTTATATTATGTAAATATTAGAAAATTAGGTTAAAGTTTAGTTTTTGTTGAAACTATTGTTTAATAATGTGTTTTAGTTGATATTAGTAATATATATATGTTGAGAAAATAATTTTTATGCATTTATAGAATTTTTTAGTAATATTAGTATTATTATGGATATTTTGAATTATTAGGGTAATTGTGTAATTTTGTATTAATTATAGTTAAATAATATGTTTTAATTGGTTTTATAATTATTTAAGGTATTAAATGATTTTTATAAATTATTTACTATTTTTAACTAATTAATACTAATTTTTGAAAATTATTTTCAAATAATATATTATATATTATTTTGGTAATAAAATGGTTTTTTATAACTTTTTGTTATATATTTGGGTTAATTAAGTTATTTGGATTTATAAAATGAATTATTATTATTTTATGTGTAATTATTGGAAAATTTGATTTTAATAATATTATATTATTATTTCGAAATTTTTATGTAATTATTGTGAAATTAATTATATTGAGTGTTTAATGATTAAATATGTAATATTTTGCTATTTTGAGGATATTTATGGAATTTATTGATTTTTAATATATTTATTATATTATTTGAATTTTTAATAAATTGTGGACCTCGGTTGGAGAATTGTGCAGTTTGGGATTCCAATTGAGGGTTGTGTGAATTCTGATTTTTTAAGTGCATTTTTCTTGTAGGACCGGCTCTACTTTTTAGTCTAGAGATGTCCATTTTACAGAAGAGGTTCTACCGAATTTTCAGTAGAATTCTCGTAAAATATGACATTGGGTCAATTGTAAATTTTGTATATGTCTGTGTTCTGAAATCTTAGATCGAGTTTCTTTAGAGGTTTAAATTAGATTTATTCTGATTTCTGTATTTATTTTATTATTTAGTTACACCAAGATTAAGACCTAGTGGACTGGACCCATCAAACTAGTCTTATGGAGCGCAAACTTGTGAGTTGTTATTTTATATATACATCGCATTTAGGTTGCATGTTTTAGAATATACATGTTTTGAATTGTATTTGTTCATAAATTGTTTTATTGAATGTTAGGTATATTTTTAGTTTATTTTGAAATGAATGCATGTTATATTGTCAATTTATACTTAAATTGTTTTTAAGTATATATATGGTTTATTTTTGGTATATTTCATGTTTGATTTGAATTTATTTGACATATATATACTTGAAATATACTTAGTTTATTTTAAGTACATTTTTTGTATATATATGGTTTTTTTGCTATTATGAATGTGGTTATGCATTATTTATATTTCATATGTATGTTTTATTGTAATTGAAGCATATCGATAGAACATGCTACCTAGTGGCCAGCATTAGGACCGTGTACGTACTGGTGCGATAGATTTAGGGTTGAGTGAGAATCATTTGTGGTATTATAAATTAATTGAGAATGATATGATTAATCTGATTAAGATGTGATGTGATTAATAGTGTGATTGCTGGAGCTCAGTTGACTAAGTGTCTCGGGGCTAATCATACTGACAGTCACACTACTGGAGCTCAGTTGACTTAGTGTCTCGAGGCCAGTCTACTGTCTATATGGAATAAGTGAATTTATTTGGAATTAAGTGAGCCTATATGGCTAAAGTGATGTTATTGTTGATTGAGGTTGTGATTAAATAGGGTTCTATTTAATCGTTCATAAACCTATGTTTTTCAATATTGTTATATAAGTGATTTTTAGCATCTGTGTGGATTGCTTATATATATATTTATTATATACAAATGTTTGATTGCATTTTACATTAGGAAATGCATGTACATATATTATAACAATTCACTCAGTGAGGTCTGACTCCCCTCAATTGATATTTTACAGGAGAGTCTTCTTCTTCAGACCTCAACAGTAGACCTATTCGTCAGACTTCTTCCGCCCCGGCTTGTTTATGTAAATTATCTACTTTATTTTATATTGTACTTTAGAAAACTGCAATAGTGAGTTATATTTAGTTTTCATTGTATGTGATTTAATTTAGAGGTCTTTCTTTGAATATTGTATTAATATATTTTATTTTATAATATGAGAGAGTTATATTTTTATTATATTGACTTGAGATTTTAATTATGATGCATATTTATTTATTTTATTTTATTGCATGTTTTTATTTTAAGGCTTGCTACGGGTTCCGGATTCGAAAGAATTCTCATTCCTTAATGTCAGTCATAACTCCTAATTTTGGGTCATGACACTGTTGATAATCATTCCAAATATTTTTGTTTGAGAGTTGATACAACAAAAAAAAAAGGACTTTCTCCGCTTAAAAAATGCACTATAGTTATTCGACAATTAGCATATAGAGCATCGACTAACTATTATGATGAGCGTATAAAATCAGTGAAACTACTGTGATTGAATGCTTATCCTAGTTTTATCAATGTATTATCGAGATTTATGGTGTACAATACTTGAGAAGGCCTAATAGTAGTGATGTTGAACATATACTTCAATTGCATGAAGAGTGACATGGCTTTCCCGGCATGCTGGGTAGCATTGACTTCATGTACTGGCATTGGCATAATTGCCCAGTTGTATGGAAAGGTCAATTTACTCGAGGTGATCAAGGCATTCCCACAATAATGCTAGAAGTAATTGCATCAGCAGCCCTATAGATATAATATGCATTTTTTGGTGTTGTAGGATCTAACAATGACATCAATGTACTCAATCAATATCCATTATTTAACGATGTACTGTATGGATACGCTCCCGATGTTCAATTTACAATTAATATAACACTATATCGAAAAGGCTATTATCCAGCAGATGGTATATATACTGAGTGGGCAACATTTGTCAAAAGTTTCATATGTCCAAAAGATCCAAAGAGAATAATTGTAGACACCCAATTTTGAGATGATATGTTATGAATGTAACAAAGGACTCCAGTGATGAAAATGTCTTTGATACTTAATCTTTAAAAAATTCTAAGGGCTTTTAAAGGAAGGATTTAATGTTTTCAGGGACTAAATCATAAAGTTCTTTTTAGGACCTAATTGCAAAATTTAAATTTTTTCAGGGCCTTTTTGTAATTAAATGTTTAAAAAAATAAAGTGTGTCGGAATTCCATAATTCTGATCAGAATTACAATAATTTCGATCGGGATTGTATAATTCCGATCGGAATTACACAATCCCGGTCGAAATTGAATTCTTCCATTTTTCCCTATTTCTAATTATTTCCAATTCGGTGTTTTAATTGGTTTAAACTTCCTAATTGACTCAATCCTACCAGGTTTAAAATTCCTAAATACACTTTAGGAATTAGAATCACATTAGGATTAGGTTTATGCTTCCTAGTTCTACTATAAAAAGAAGGGAAGGGAAGCAGTACGAGCATGAGGAGAAAAAGCAGAAGAGGGCATAAAAAAAAAGAGAAAGAAGAAGAAGAGACGAGAGAAGAAGAAAAAACGTGATTTTATTCTTCTTGAGTTTTTTTTTTACCAAAAAATTCCTTTTGATTCAACAATTAATTCAAGACTCGTGAAAAATTTTTGAAGAAAAGATTCGAAAATTTATCAAGAACGATGAATCACCAATCTGAGGAGTACCTAAATCACCCATAAGTATATAATCTTCTTCTATTATTTATTTATTTATTTATTTGATTATTTTACATTATTATTCTTTCAAGTTATTATCATAATTTATTCATTAATTATTGTTTTATCTTATTTTTGTGGTAATTATGGAGGAAAACGCATAATAATCATGTGGGAGGGATGAATTTCATGAGAAGTCCGGGGAAAACTATAGATAAAGCCTCATAGAGACTTAGTTTCTAGGGTTTTATTTATTTTTATTATCTTTATTTTATTTATTGCTTTTTATTTTTTATTTTATTAATTATTTTATGAATTAATGTAATAGCCCCAATAGTGGGAGTAATAAAATTATATTTGTGGTTGCATGTTTATTTTGATTAAATTGGTTAGTAAAAATTAGGTTTTCAATTAGGTAATTATTTAAAATTAATGGAGGAAGCAAATTAATTTAGGTTGCATGTTAATAAAATTAGGGTTTTAGTAAGGAATAATTTAATTATTTGTTTGATCTTATTTAATTGTTTTCTTGTATTTTTATTTGTTTTTTAGCTTATTTATTATTTTTGTGTGTTTTGGGCCTTAAGCCCACTTTACGTCTTGATTTATTTATTTAAGTTTAAGTAATTCTTTTAGCCCATCTCACTTAATAATTAATTAGGTTTAATTAATTAAAATATTTTTTTAGGTCCATAATTAATTAGATTTTAGATTAGAAATATCCTTAGGCTCATTTAGTTAATTAGACATAGACCCACATAATTTAGTTTAATTAATTTAGACTTAGCTCACTCAATTTAAATCTTCTTTCATAATTTATAGATTTTAGATCACTATTTAATTAAAACATGTAGAATTAAGCCCACTAATTTAAAATATTCTATAATTTGTAGATTTAGGCTCACTTTTAGAATTAAAATACATGGACGTAGGTTTATTTAATTAAAATAAAAAGGAATTAGGTCTTTGGGTTCACTTATAAATTAAAATATGTAGACATTAGCTCATTTATTTAAAATCCATGTAGATTAGATTAACTTAGGGACTATGTGATTTATTAAATGCATTATTTACTTGTATATTTCATGACTAGTTTGCCTTGGAGTTTATTATTTTGGGTTTATATGAAATTGCATGTAAATAGAGAATAAGATAGTAATTCATAAAGTAATTCCAAATGAACACAAGATTGAAAGAAGTTGGTATTCCGTATCCAGAATCTCTTGGTTGTGGTGCTAACTTTCTTTTAGGGAATCGAGTACCACCTTTTCAATTTGTCCCAATTATTATTCTGGGTGGCAACTCCTCATTGCCACGTCATATCTTTGTGACAGCGATTAATGTGTTTTCTAGAGCCCTGAGCTCAAATAGTGTCGCGGTTACTAAAATTTTGGACGCGCGCTAAAACCCACTGTCTACAATAATGTTTAAGCAAATGCAGGAGATTGCACGGAAAAACATTGAGTGAGCATTTGGAGAATCGCATTAGGCAATTATACATGGCCCGACTCACTTTTGGCACAGAAACAAACTAAAAAATATAATGTATACATGCATCATATTACATAATATGATTGTCAAGACGAAGGAGATGAAATAACAAACTTGAATGATGATAATGAAGAGCCTACAATTCTTGTGAGTACAAATTCCGTTAAGAAATTTCAAAATTACCTTGAAAGGAACGCAGAACTATGTAATCGTAAAGTCCATCATCATCTTCAATCGGACTTGGTTGAGTATATTTGGAAATGATTTGAGGACAATAACAATTAAAATTAGTATTTTTAATTTTGTTATTTATATTTGTATTTTTGCAAAATTATATCATAGAGGTAAATTGACTGAATCAAATGTTTGTATGTAATTTTAAAAATTAATAAAAATATTTAAAATTACTAAAAATATTTTAATTAAAAATATTTAAATTATTTTAGAAATAATTTTTAATTTTTTTATAAGAATATTAGCAATTATATGTTTTAATCTCCCTTAATCTGATTTTAATATGTAAATATAATTATTTATTTATGAAATATATAAAGAAATTATTAAAAAAAGTATGTAATTTAATAGTGTATTCACGTGAGTTCAAACTATTATATTTATTTTAATGTAATTTATAGTAAAAAAAATATAATAAATAAAAAGATAATAAAGTGATGGTATAACATATTCATTATATTATATAAAATGTAAATGAATGCGGATGTTGTAAATGGTGAAGTGGCAATCACACGTTGCCTAGGTACATAATTGACTCAACCTTTGTGTCCATGTCGTTACATGGGTCATGTGCCATGTGGAAGTGAGCACATGTGACATTGCCACCTGGCACATGTTATAGCCACATGAAATATATTTTTAAGTCCAATTAAAAAGCACCACGTGGAATATTTATTTTATTTTATTTAAAAAAAAAAAGTAGATTAAGCTGCCTCTCTCGCAGGTCGCAGCAACTGCCTCCTGTAATAAACCCTAAACCCTAATATTCTGCCACCCTTTTCACTCAAACACCCAACTCTGTGTTCCACTTTCTCTTTTACACCACCACCAACGCCACTGGAACCGGCGCCGCTCTTCCAGCAAGCAACAGGTGAGTTCCTTTCTTTCATTTTTCTACTGTTTTTTTTTTCAGCTTTTGAACTTGAAAGATCAATTTAATTTATAGGAAAAGAAATAATTGCTTGTTATGCGAGAATTAGGGTTTTGCGAAGCTATAGTATTTATCCATTTTTATAGAAAAGCTCTGTTCTTGACAATAATAATGTTCGGTAACAATTTGAATTCAATTGCTTTGTTTCTTGTTTCTGTTAAGCTAAAGCCTCTTTTGCTGATACATTACACAGCTTTAATGGCACCTACTGCACTTAACAAGAAAAAGGGCTCCAAGTCAAAATCACATAAACCTCCACCAAAAAAGAAGCTAAAAAATGATCTTTTCACTGTAAAAAGAAAAAGCCCGACCAAGGATGACGTTTCCGATGATGATTCTGATAGCCCAATTGAGGAATTTGAAAATGATGTTGAAGAGCTAGGATCTGATTCCGGTTCTGATATTCTTTCCGATGGTGATGATCCGATCACTGACAATTTTCTACAAGGAAGTGATGACGAAGGTGACAAAATTACTGCAGTCAGTGTTTACTGTTTTCTTTTTCCCTCGTTGTTTTAAAAAAATTTCCTTATTATGTTGTTGCAGGAGAAGGTCCGGGCACAGATTCTGGTATGGATTCAGGTTCAGATTCAGATTCAGATGAATCTGATATCGAGAAAAAGTCAAGAGCTATTGATTTACAGAAGGAAAAGGAAGAAAAAGATGCCGAGGAAGAAATGAGACTCAACATTGCAGAAGAATCCGATGAGTTCAGATTGCCAACCAAGGAGGTGCATATGTGTCTCTGCTTTTGTTTCTGTGTTTACTCAGCTTTCCTTAAATTTGTCTTGTATTGTATTGAAATACTTTTGTTTTATCAATTGCCTTAGGAACTTGAAGATGAAGCACGCAGGCCCCCTGATCTTCAAAATATTCAAAGAAGGATCAGAGAAAGTAACATCATCACCCTTCTTTTCAGTTTGAACTGTTTTCAAAAAGAATTCACTTTGCTCTTATTGATAATTAATAAATCTTTTATTCTTAGTTGTTCGAGTGTTGTCAAATTTCAAAGATTCGAAGCAAGACGGAGCCACAAGGAAGCAGTATATTGAACAGCTTAAGATGGATCTGAGTTCATATTATGGTTACAATGATTTCCTTATTGGAGTATTGGTGGAGGTAGTTCATTGGGTTTTACCTGTTCTCTGTCCACTATGACTATCCTTTTTTGTCTTAGATATGAGGTTATAAACCATGAGTTGCATTATGACTTGCAGATGTTTCCGATTAATGAACTCATAGAACTTGTCGAGGCTTGTGAAAAGCCACGGCCTATATGCTTAAGAACAAACACTTTAAAGGTAAAACATGACTTTTGATTGTTACACTCGTATTTCTGATTTGTAATTCATTCCATGCTTCATATTTATGACAATGACATTTTGTGTGCTTACTTAGACGCGGCGACGGGATTTGGCTGACGTACTCTTAAACAGAGGAGTAAACCTTGATCCTTTGAGCAAGTGGTCAAAGGTAATTGCTCTATCATTTTTTTTTATTTGTACCATACATTATCAGATGAGAGTTTGAGTTGTGTAATGTATTGTAGGTTGGACTGGTCGTGTATGATTCGCAAGTGCCTATTGGTGCCACTCCAGAATATATGGCTGGATTCTACATGGTAAATAACCTTTTCTAGTCCTCTTCAGTGTTTGTCTTGGTATATTTGGATGGATTATGTAGTGTTCAACTGTTGTTTGTCCACAGCTGCAAAGTGCAAACTCATTCTTGCCTGTGATGGCCCTTGCACCTCAAGAAAAGGAACGGATTGTTGATATGGCGTAAGAAATGACCTTTTTTTTCTGTGGATAAGTTACTTGGTTGCTATATTCATCCTAATGTGCTGTTTATTTCACCAAATTTTCCATCTGATAAAAATATCTATGATACCATGGTATAATGATGCTTTGTAAAATGTTAAGAAATTTTATACCAAGAAGTTTTTGTTTTAAAACTATTTGATGCAATCTCAGACAAAAATGCAAATAAAGAGATGTCCAATAGGAATGAATCACAGCCACCTATATATTGATCTTCAGTTCACTGTAGTAGTAAAAACTTGTATTGCATTTGGATATTTTCTTCAAACAGTGCCCTCTCTCTCTCTCTCTCTCTCTCTATATATATATATATAGCGTGCATACTTTCATTGCAATGTAGAGGGGATGTTGATATCTATGATGGAGGTGGTATGTTGTTTTTACCTTGGTCTTAGAGATGCATTTTGCTGTCTTTGCCACTTTGGTAGTCATAGCAAGAGGAAGTACTTGTTTTATTGCTAACAATTTATATTTGTTTCAGGGCTGCGCCTGGAGGTAAAACAACTTACATTGCTGCTCTAATGAAAAATAGCGGTATGTGGTTATTCTAGTGGATTCAGTATGGTTCCTACAAAGTTGTTTTCCCTTTCATTATTTTTCACAGTTTCAACCTTTATTTTCCTTTATGCATTTTCATCTTCTAAAACAATGCCTTACTATTAAAGAAAGTGCCTTATGTTTGTCTGTACACTGTCATTGTGGAGATCTCTGCCTTCCCTTCTTTCTAGTCTTGTATATTTAAAATGTGCAACTTCATATTCTTATTGTTAAATTGCAATTGTCACCAGGAGTAATCTATGCAAATGAGATCAAGGTACCAAGGCTTAAGTCACTCACTGCAAATTTGCATCGCATGGGAGTAACAAACACCATAGTCACAAACTATGATGGTAGGGAGGTTAGTGTCTTTGCTTTCCTCTTCGCATTTAATTCTTTCAGGGACTTGCAAAAATTTATTGATAAAAGGACTTTATTCATTGCTATCGATTAGGCGGCTTTCACACTTAAAATACCATATAATCTTTGGTTGATATAAATTATTTAGTTTTAGACATTGATACAAGTGCAATGTGACATTTGATGACAAAAGAAATTTCAAATTCACGGTCTTTTTTTTTTTTTTTTCTTTTGATGAACAAAGCCATGTCTATGTCCGTCCTCTCAATAGTTGAATAAAATTTTTGAATACAGCTCTACTCTCTAACATGTCTAATGAAGTTTGTTCCTTTAATAATCACAGCTTCTTAAGGTTTTGGGTCACAACACAGTTGATAGGGTGTTGTTGGATGCTCCTTGCAGTGGGACTGGGGTAAGTAACTCCTTTGGAAATGCACCCAAGCATTGGATTCCTATTACTTGGCACGTGATTAAGTTAAGATGATTTCTTTTTTATTGTGTAGGTTATATCTAAAGATGAATCAGTTAAAGCCTCCAAGAGCCTTGAAGATATACAGAAATGTGCCTTTCTGCAGAAGGTATGCTGTGTTTTTTCACACCTTTGGTACTGCTTATTTGCATTTAGGAACTATTGTGTCTTGCAACAAAGGTTACAGATGAGTAAAGTTATGATATAGCTATTCTCTCTTTGCAAAATAAAAGTTACCTGCATTGGTGTTTGGAAAATGCTTAACTCTTATTTTTCTTGAAAATTGTCATACTTTCTTCATAAAAGCTGACAACATGATGTTTTGTGCTGTTTGGTAAATGGTTAATTCTTCTTTTTCTTGAAAGTTGTTATATTATCTTCATAGAGGCTGGCAACATGATGTTTTGCACTGTTCAGAGAAATTCTAATTTTCTACCATAATTTGTCCTGTTGCCACTTACAATTTTTATTTTCTGTTATTATTACTTTTTCATTTATTGTGTGGGCATTTTCCTAAACACTTTTCATCCTTTTTCTGTAGCAATTAATTCTTGCTGCAATTGATTTGGTTGATGCAAAGTCTAAATCTGGGGGATACGTTGTCTACTCCACATGTTCCATGATGGTTGCTGAGGTTTGTTTGTAAGGATGCTGTTTTGATTTCCAGTTATCCTTGCTTTCTTGTCTCCCTCATTCTAAACTTTTGTCTTGCAGAATGAAGCAGTCATTGACTATGCACTTAAGAAAAGAGATGTTAAACTGGTGCCATGTGGACTCGACTTTGGGCGTCCTGGGTAATGCCCAAATCTTCATTGTATGCACTGTGACCCCGTCACAGATTAATATATCAATTTGAATGTTATAATAATGATGCTTCTTTTCTTTATAGGTTTATCCGCTTTAGGGAACATCGTTTTCACCCATCTTTGGAGAAGACAAAACGTTTCTATCCACATGTTCACAACATGGATGGATTTTTTGTTGCAAAGGTATGTCTTGATCTTCAAAATGCCATTTCCTGTTTTGTTAAAACTATGTTTGCCCTTTTGTTGGCATAATTTTCTTGGGTTTGACATTTTGTGGCAAAGATATATCTTGATTCTGGAAATGCCATTGGCCATTGGGTCTTGGCATTCTGCTTAGGCATTTAACTTTCCTTATTGCCTGCATTTGTAATTGACTACAGCCCTTGTTCAAGATTTGTCATTTTTTTGACTCTAGCCAAGAGAAGGTTTAGGATCTTTCACATGAATGAATCCATTGCTTCTATAACTGTGCTAACTTATAAGATCAATTTCAAACTGCAAATCCAAATCTTTTCCATAATTGTTTTGGTTTCAATTCTCAAGTTGGAAAATTGAGGAGAATATCAATATTATCATTACCAATAACCCAAAATAGACTTGCTTATGCTTGTGTTTAACTAAAGCAGTTTTTCCAAAGTCTAACATATCTATGACAATAATCAATGCATGATTCAGGATCTTTCACATGCATGATGATCCCCATTTGTACATAAGACTAATGTCCACCACGTAATATTATATCAATAACCATAAATAAGCATGCAACGCTCTTGTAATTATGTAAGGAACTTGTTAAAGATTGACTTGTGATAATAACCAGCAAATGCTTTTGTATATTTCATATGCATGATGGTGACGATGCATGCTTGTGTAAAAGGCTAAATATTGATGGGGTGTCTTTGGTTTGAAGATGGCAAAATGAGTAGTCAATTGGGTGTTATAATTCCTATAATGCAAAGCGGACTTTCAAACCTTTAGTGCTTGATGTTTGTGATTGTTAACTCCCAATTCTTAAAGTGGGGGATGATAAGTACAACAATTGCCGATAGCAAAACCAATGGGTTTTAAGGAGAATCTTGGTTACCTCACTTACAACCCATTATGGGGACTGAAGTGATCAGAGCGTTGGTTTATCTTCTAGGAAAACGTTTATATTATGGTTTTGGATCTCTTAGCTTTTGTTTGACTGTTATGACCTTTTGACTTGCTTTAAATTATGCAGTTGAAGAAAATGAGCAATTCAATACCTACTGCTGAATCATCTGAACCTTCAGAATCGGTGGAACAAGCTTTTGATCCAAATGAAGGTAATAGGGAAGCAAAAGCTGCTGACTCTTCAAAGAAAAAAGGTGGTGCGAAAAAACAAAACACAAAGGAAAAAGTAAATAGTGCTAAGGAAAAAAAGAGTGCTGAGGAAAATAGTAATGGTGTTTCTGATAATGGAAATGTGGGATCTCCATCCACTGCTAAGAGTACAAGGAAAAGGAAATTCCCATCCAGAGAGGAAATCTCAAAAGTCAGGTAGATACCTGTCTCCATGTTTTAGCATATATCTGTTCATTACAAAGGTGTCATGTATTTCTTGTTTTGAATAATTCCACTCCTCACATGCTACTTTTAGAAGCCAAAAAACTGCATGATTCAATCATTTCAATGGAATTCGTATTACAATATGCTGAACTTGGTGTTTATCATATGAGCACCATGTTTAAATGTGAAGAAAAGTAATGTCAATGGGTTGTTAGTTAACTTGCGTTTTTTTTCCTGTAAGGAACATGGTATATTTTGGTAGAGTTAGAAGCTAAATATTCTATAACTGCTGCAGAGAGGAGAAGAGAGAAGCTTTGAGAAAAGCAAAGAAGAAAAAGGGTGCAAGGAAGAGTAGGAGTAAAGAATGAGCAGTTAGTTATACCCAATGAAGCATGAAGATTGCTCTTTGGGAAGAAACATAGAACCACATCATGCCATGATGAGAATGATATGTTTTTGCCGGGAAGAACATGCCTGCGTGTGTGATATGCCAAAGCACATTGAAGAAACGTGCCAGATGCTAATTCATTTTACTGCTATTACGAAATGATTTTAGGTACATTTGCTTCATTTTGTCAACTGTGATTGGGGGGAGTTGCCCTTCATGAGCCCTTGTAGCCTAGAAAATTTTGTCTGTCTTTGATAGTATAAATGTGATCTTCCTTTTCTATCCAGATTTGAACAATATCAAGTTAACAAGACCGCAGAAACATGGGAATGGTGTTTCTACTATTTCATCTTTAATTATTTGTATTTCTTCAGCACAATGCCTGTAGACTGATGTTGATAGGAGCATTGTTTTAATTTGATGATATATATAACACTTGAAAAAGGTGAAAAGGTTTTGTTGATTGATTTACATATTAAACGTGGGTTCTTTCATTATTACATTTCTTAATGAAGGATTTTTTTTCAGGGAAATAAACTCTCTTCACATGTGTCTACTAAAGTCCCCAATCTCCAAATCGCATTGCTGACAGAGATTCAAATACAATAGATGTCATTTCCAAGAAAATAATTTCACTCGAGGAGATCTCTATTTTAGTACTTCAACAAAAATGAGAAATCAAATATAACTATTAAAAACGTAAAAATTTAGGTTAATATGAACATTTTCTTTAAATAAAAAAATTTACTATGACAAACTGTAAAATTGGTCTTGGCAAATCTTAAATTGCCTCACCGACTAGATTAGTCTAATTGTTAGAAAAATTTTATGACACTATGGTTTTGGAAAATATTTTCCATTTTCTTTTTTCAGTTTTTTTTCTTTTTTCTTATTTTTTAGTTTTTCATTTTTTAAAATCGAAAATGAAAAAATAAAAAATCAATTTGTTTATTACTTTTATTTTGTAAATTTTCCATATTCTCATAATTTTTTGATAAAATTTATTATAATAATTTTTTATTTAGTATAATAATAATAATTTTGATTTACATGATAGTATTTAATTTTAAATGTATTTATTTTCATAAAAAATTATAAATCATGCACATTTAATTTGAAATTATGAGACTGCAGTTCATGGAGATGGTGATGAAGGTAGTGGTGGAGGTAGGGGAGGTTATGGTGGTCGTGATGGAGGTAGGGGAGGTTATGGAGGTGGAGGTGATGATGGTGGTGGTGGTGGTAGTACTTGTTGTGGTGGTGGAGGTAGGGGAGGTTATGGTGATGGTAGTGGTAACCCTTGTTGTGGTGGTAGAGGTAGGGGAAGTTATGGTGATGGTGGTAGTAGAGATTATGATGGTAGTGATGGTTGAAGAGATTATTATAATGTTAAAATTATTAATTGAAAAATTTGAAAAATATTTTTTATTAGTTTTCTAAAACCTTTTATAATTTGAAAAATAATTTTTTTAATTTTTTAAATTAAAAAAATCATAACTAAATAATAATTTATATTTTTTGGTTTTTTTAAATTTTTTTTAGAAAACAGATATTATTTTTTAAAACTAAACAGATCTATATTTCTCTTATAGCAGTTTATCCTGTTTTTCTATTTTCCCTTTACCCTTTTGCCCTTTTATATTATTTACCATACATGTGGTATTTAATGTCTGCAAGAAAATTCTTATGCAGAAGAAATATATTAAACAAAATATTACACAAAAATAACTAAATGAAAATAGATATGCTTTTCTTTTTTGTCTAATCACTATATCTTAAAATAAACGGTGAAAATTTTACAATAATCAATTTTGAATATAATATAACTCAAATTTAAGATGTTAACAATAATCAATAATCTCTCCATCAGACGATGTCAACAACTGGTGGTAAAAAAAAAGATATTTAAAATCTCAGCACGGGATTTTTCTCAAGAATAGCAAGGGGATTTTTATTTCTAACCAAATCAAAATAAAATAATTATTTATAGAAAATTCTTCATAATTTTTTTTAGGAATTAGGTTGGATTTGGCCTTTAAAATTTTTACAAAAGTTCAATTAAGCCCAAAATGATCTTTTTTGCCATTTTAATCCAAAACTTGTAGTTATTGTCTCATTTAAATCCATTTTCTCACAATTTAAGGAGTGTGTAGTGAAGAATAAAATTCAGAGGAAAAGAAAGAAAATTTAAGGGAAATCTTTTTTTTTTAATATTCAAAGAAGGACCCTTATTTATACACACAGGAATCCTAATCACAACCTAATTAGGAATAGAATAACATCCTAAATAGAATAGAACTTTATTCCTAATTGTATACAAATATTTACTTTCTAATATATATACAATAAAAATATTTACTTCCTCAACACTCCCCCTCAAATTGGTGAATGTATGTCAATCATTCGCAACTTGCCAAGTGAGTTGTAGAATATTTTTCCGGATACAGCCTTTATAAGGATGTCAGCTAGTTGAGTCTGAGATGAAACATATGGAAGATCAATTGTCTCTTGGTTTAAATAATCTTTTATGAAATGTCTATCAACTTCTACATGCTTAGTTCGATCATGCTGAACCGAATTATTTGCAATTGTTATAGCTGCCTTGTTATCACAATGTAACAACATAGACTTCGGATGTTTTAATCCGAGATCTTGAACAATTCGTCTTACCCAAAGCAACTCACATACTGCATGATCCATTCCTCTAAACTCAGTTTCAACGCTTGACCTTGCTACAACTTTCTGCTTCTTACTTCTCCAAGTGACTAAATTATTTCCAACAAATGTAAAGTACCCAGATGTTGATTTTCGATCAATCCGATCTCCAACCCAATCAGCATCAGTATAGCCAGTAATTTCATAATCCTTATTCCTCCCAAAGAATAACCCTTTACTCGGAGAAGACTTTAGATATCTTAATTGTTAGTGATATGCACTAGGTCAATCATTTGTGATTATGTATTGACTTTATTATTTTATTAATAAAGTGGTATTATATTATCATTTGATTTTATGATAATTACATGAATGGTTAATTCTTACTAAGGCCATCAAGTATGTGACTTGATAGTAAAACCCTTAGATTAAAATAAGAGTTCTATTCTAATTATCCCTAGCCATTTATTCATTATATGAATATTAAAGTATTAAGGCTAGTATGATGTTGATTGATGGTTATGTTTTACTAATCATAAATATGAGATATTAAGTCAACTCATAGGTACATGATGAGAGATCATGTACTGGATTGACCCACTATGAGAATACTACATAGATTATTGTCATAAGTACTTCTTATCACAGTAATTTTATTTCGGTCCTTTGACCTTGAAATCATCATGGATTTCTACATAGCTATTTTATGTTTTGACACATTCTAACATTGTCTTTAACCAGATGATTAAAAGAATGTTGTTGGATATAAAATTAGTTATGTGAGGAATGTGAGTAATTTAGAAGGAATTTATCCCTCATTAATATGAGAAAGATATCTAGAGGCCCCTTGATGAGATAGACTGAATGAAAATGCATGGCCATGCTGAAATGAATTGATAAAGAGTTATCATTTTCAGTCTACTTGGAATCAAGTCATAATATTGAACTATATAAGGATGACATTCTATGCCTTATGTTCAATTAAGATATCATGTGATAAAGGGACAATAAAATTCACTGTAATTAGGTTATGTCGGATTATTGACTTCACATGACTTGGGTAGTCATAATGTCTTGCTAGAGGCCACTTATGACTTGTAGGCCTAAATAGAGATTTAGGCCTACTACCAATGTTATATGAACCTACAGGGTCACACACTTAGAACAAGCCCAAAACGGATATGGGTTTAATAAGCCCAAAATAAACTCTGTGGAAATAAATAATTAAAGTGTTTTATTTATTTATTTATTTATTTATTTAAGATAAATGTTATTTTAAATAAATAAATAAGATATTATTTTTTTTATTTTTTAAACAAAATCAGAATATAATAAATGGAAAATTACCAAAAGGTTATTGGTAAGTGAAACCCTAACTTGGAGTCTATAAATATGTTATATTCTCTAGGGTTTCACACACTTGTTTTAGCCTCCAAATTCATTTTCTTTCCTCTTAGAAAACAAAGACAGAGTTTTTCCTTTTGTTCTTGATTTGTGAGACAGTCAAGAGGTTGCTAGCACACACACTCAAATTCGTTTTGTGAAGGGCTGTTCGTGTGGATACCTATAGAGGACGCATCCTTTTGGAGACGTCTTGATCCGAACAACCAAGCCAAAAAGCTCGAGGTAAGGTGTCACCGGTGTGAACCTCCTCTCACCCTTCCAGAGAATCTTGCCTCTTCTGCATTTTGGTAAGATTATTAAAAACCCTAGATTTAATCAATTAGTCGAATTACATGGATCCTGGCTTGGGAACGTGATAAAATTTTAATTTTTCCGCTGCGTTTGCATCACGGAACCCAACATTAATATTCGGTATACTGCATTCATATGTTCTTTACTTGGAGAATGCATGAACTGACTCACAACACTTACTGCATAAGCAATGTCTAACCGAGTATGAGATAGGTAAATCAACCTTCCCACCAACCTTTGATACTGATCTCTATCAATTGGAACTTGATCTTTTAGGACTAAAAGTCAATGGTTGACTTCAATAGGAGTCTCGGCTGGCTTACAATTAAGCATCCCCGTCTCTGTCAGTAGGTCCATTACGTACATTCGTTAGCAAAGAGAAATTCCTTAAGCCGATCTTGCAACTTCAATTCCTAAAAAATACTTCAAGTTACCTAAATTCTTAAGTTCAAACTCGGATGCTACCTGTCTTTGCAAGATTGTTGTCTCACTCGGATCATTTCCAGTGACCACCATGTCATCAACATATACAATCAGTGCATTTACTTTACCTAACTTCTGTTTGATGAATAGTGTGTGATTAACATCACTTTGCTTATATCCAAGCTTCCTCGTGAAGGTTGAGAGTCGTCCAAACCATGCGCGAGGTGATTGCTTGAGTCTATACAATGCTATCTTTAGTTTGCATACTCGGTCAGTATATTTAGTTCTGGTGGGTGGATCCATATATACTTCTTCATCTATGGTTCCATTCAAGAATGCATTCTTTACATCAAATTGTTGCAGCGGCCAGTCCAGATCAGCAGCTAAGGAAATAAGGACTCGGATGGTGTTCATTTTTGCTACTAGGGCAAATGTATCTTTATAGTCAATTCCATACTTCTGAGTATACCCCTTTGCTACCAACCGAGCTTTATATCGATTTATGCTTCCATCTGGATTGGGTTTGATAGTGAATATCCACCTGCACCCCACCGTTTTCTTTCCTTCCGAAAGAGGAACAAGATCCCATGTCTGGTTCTTCTACAATGCCTCATTTCATTATTCATAGCTTTCTTCTAATCTGGATCATCTAAGGCTTCCTGCACATTACTCAGAATAGATACAGTAGATAATTGATTTACAGTAAGTGCATGTGAGTTAGACAAACGGTTGGTTAATATGAAGTTGTTGATAGGGTATTTAGCTTTGGTATGAAGGTCGGGATCATATTATTTTTTTGGAACCCCTCTATTAATCCTAGAAGGATAATGAGGCTTAGTATTTGAAATTAAAGGAGATAAATTTACCTTATTATGCACCGCATTCGGATTTTATTCAGCTTTTGGTGTGGGTTAGGAAGATGTCCTATCTTAAATACTCAGATTTTCTTCTATGATCTGTCCGGGTGAGATGCTCGTACTCGGAACATCAAATGTCTGTCTGGGTGAGATGATTATACTCGGAACACTAGATGTTTATCCAGGTGAGATGCTCGGAACACTCAAAATATTTGAGAGACTCGGATTCGGAACACTCAGAATGCTATTTTCAAGCTCAAAGAAGTTCGAATGCCCTTCTTGTGGCAAAAATCATTGAGAATTGAATTAACATACTCCCCACCATTGTTAGACTACAAGACTTAGATTTTACTTTGGAATTATGTAGCCACCATATTGTATAGGTCTTGAAACTTGGAGCACACATCTCCTTTATTGGAAAGTAGTGATACCCAGGTCATCCGAGTACATTCATTAATAAACGTTATAAAATATCGAGCACCAGATAGAGTAGGAATCCGAGCAGGTCCCCATACATCAGAATGAATGGTCATAAATGGAATTGAATTTTTATTATAACTTGATACATAAGAAATTCGGTGGCCTTTTGCCAATTCATAAACATCATACTTAAATTTTGAGTGTGTAGTATGTAAAAATAAATTCAATTTTATTTGTTTAAGATAATGAAAAGAGAGATGCACAAGACGACGATGCCACAAGATCACTTGGTCTTTACTCGAGCAACTTCTACCAACCCTATTAACTTAAGTTGACTTTCATTTTGAATCATCATGCAACTCAAGATAGTACAAATTTCCACGTTTAACACTAGAGCTAAAAATCTGGTGCATTGTAATGTCCTGAAATACATAATAATTAAGCTAAAATTTGATAATGCAATTCAAGGTTTCAGTGATTTGGCCAACAAATAGTATATTACAAGAAAGAGATGGAACAATAAGAACAGTGTTATGGAGCAGCCAACACACCAAGCTCAAAGAATTCAACATGATGAAGATGAGCATGGTCAAGAAGGCAAGGATCAAGTTCAAGAGGTTTTGAGTCCAATCAGCATGCCTCAAAGACCTATAACAAGGTCTCAATCTAAGAAGCTTCAAGAAGCCTTAATCCATCATCTACAAGGCTTTGTGAACTTAGCTAGTGAAAGTTTACAAGGACACCAAAGCTTTGTGCCAAGTGCAGCTCAAGTTCAATACAACTTAATTCAAGTCCAAGTTGTTAATGGGTTTAATTATGTTAAATAAGGGCTGGACGAATTTGTTATTTTAAAAGCCCATTAGTTTTAGTTAGTTTAATTATTCTTAAAATAGGAAGTATGTCAAAATTCCTATTTAAGGTCTGATTAGATTAATTTCCTTTTTTTGTGATTAGGGTTATTAGTTTTCCTTACTCACTAAGGAAAACCTTGTAAAGGCTATATATATATGCCTTGGACGAATTTTATGATTCAAAATTGAAGTTTTAAAACCTAAAGGCTGTTTTGCTTTTATCTTTGTGTTCTTGTGTAGAATACATGCTTTAAGGAACATTCAAGTAGATTGATCATCTTCTTGTGGAGTGTTTCGAAATTGGAATTTAGAAACGAGTTTTCTTTATTCTAATTCTTTGATCATCTAAGTAATCTGATTTCTAACCATTCTTAGGGGTTGTTGCTGAATTGACTATTGGGGTTTTCAAGTTAATGCTTTGGGGGTTCGAATACATAAAGGGGTTCTCAAGCTTATTCTTGGAGGTTCCGTATCATTTGGTATCAGAGCTTTGGCTCTAGATCAGGTTTTATCTTTTATAATTTTTATTCTTAATCCTGATTTCTTATGTTTTTCTTATTCTTTTAAAATCGTTCTTATTTATTTTTGTTCTTCATTCTTGTGTTTTGTTCTTTGTTCTTATTTGTTAGTCTTGATTTTTTTTTCCCTTTAGGTCAGTCAATTGTTTTGCATTCTGAAATTTAGATTTGTGTTCATAGTTGAAATTAAAAAAAAAAAAAAATTCGTGCAAAAAAAAAAAAAAAAAAAAAGAGAAGAAATTTGAAAAAAAAAAAGCAAAAAAAAAAAAAAAAAAAAAATTCGTGAAAAAAAAAGAGAGAAAGTTATTAGAAAAGGAAGAATTAAGATTCTTGAGTGATTTATATCCTAATCAGGTCTGATTTGCATTTCCTTCCATTCCTTGCTCATTAAGGAATATTGTTTGAGTGATTAATATCCTCATCAGGTCTGATTTTGGTTTCCTAATCCTATTTGGTTTATAATTGACATATCTAACTAGATCTTGTCATATCTTGTATTACTTGTCTATTAAGGATTTTGCATATCTTTACAATACTTGCTCATTAAGGAATATTACTTATTGAGGCAGATTTGACTTTTCTCCTTAAAATAACTTCTAAATTCGTTTTCTTTTCTATTCTAGAAGATCTTTGTATTTTCTTTCACATGTCTTTTGCATCTTTTTGAGTTTTCCTATTTTATTGCTTCTGAATTGTTGTTTTTTTTTTTTTTTTTTTTTAACCGAATTGCCTCAAACTTGTTTTGAAAATTTCACTTTTGAAAGTTCTACTTGAATATTGCTTCAATCTAATTGATTTGTTCTAAAAGTGTGATTCACCTAAGAACATAAAAGAATTAGCTTGAGTGGTGAGAGGAAGTCGAGTGAAACATCAAATTGAGTTAAACACGAGTGACCACCCGTATCATTTGAGTGCAAACACGTGAGGGAGTGCTTGTGAGGATTTTAAATTATTATTATTATTGTTTCTAACATTCTTTTACAGCAATGTCAAACCAAGGTGAAAATAAAGGTGAGGGTAAAGTTGATGAAACTTTGCTCCGTGAGGCTCAACAAAGGCAATTTGAACGTATGAATACAAATTTTGAGACTATAATGGAGAGATTAAACCGCATGGATACAAGGCTAGGAGCGGTTGAAAGGGCAACAACACCAAATCATAATGAGGAAATAGAAGGCAATGTTGACAATGAGGATGAAGATGAGGCCTATGCAGAAGTAGTACCAAGAGGTGGAGGTAGACAAGGCCGAGGTAGAGGAAGAGGAAGGTTAGAACCGGTTCCATACAATGGAAGAAACCGAGGCAATGAAGATAATGTAGATCGAAATTTGGGAAGCATCAAACATAAGATACCTAACTTTCAAGGTAAATCAGATCCGGAGTCCTATTTACAATGGGAGAAGCAATTGGAGCTTATATTTGATTGCCATCAATTTAGCGAGGAAAAGAAGGTAAAATTGGCAGTTACTCAATTTTCTGATTATGCTATTGCTTGGTGGGACCATTTGGTAATTAATAGGCGAAGGAATTTGGAGTACCCAATTGATAATTGGCCTGAGCTCAAGGTTGTAATGAGGAAGCGATTTGTGCCCAAACACTATCATAGGGAACTTGTACAAAAACTTCAAGTTCTTAAACAAGGTAGTAAGAGTGTGGATGATTACCATAAAGAGATGGAGATGCTCATGACTAGGGCTGATATAGATGAAGATGTGGAGATCACTATGGCACGCTTCTTGGCTGGTCTAAACAAAGACATATCTGACCGAGTAGATTTACACAAATATGAAGATTTAGAAGAGATGGTGCACATGGCCGTCAAGATAGAAAGGCAACTCCAAGGAAGAGGGGCGACAAGGTACAATTCCAAATCCTATTCTAGCTCTAATTTTAATTGGAAAAAGGATGGAAAGAGTGATTATAGGGGTGGGAATAAGGTTGCTCATGAGGTTGCTAAAGGGAAGACAGATTCGGTCTCTAAGGACAAAATCAAAACCAATGAGGCTAAAGGGAGAAATAGAGACATTAAGTGTTGGAAGTGTCAAGGAGTAGGTCATGTGAGCAAAGATTGCCCTAATAAGAGAACTATGACCATAAGGAATGGGGAAATTGTGACTGATGAAGAAGAGGGCAATAATGAAAGTGATAAGGATGAGATGCCTGAATTGGAAAGTTGTAGTGATGGGAGTATAGAGGAGCCAATCAAAGGTGACATGCTGGTTACAAGGCGTGCTCTTAGTACTCAAATAAAGGAAGATTGCATTGAAGAGCAACGAGACAACTTATTCCATACAAGGTGTCATGTGCAAGGCAAGGCATGTCTTATGATTGTTGATGGAGGGAGTTGCACCAATGCAGTGAGCTCATTCTTAATTAGTAGATTGGGGCTGTCTACTATACCACACCCACGACCATACAAACTTCAATGGCTTAATGATTGTGGAGAGGTCAAGGTAAATAGACAATCTATTATTTCCTTTTCAATTGGTAAATATCATGATGAGCAATTGTGTGATGTAGTTCCTATGCATGCTGGAGATATTTTGCTTGGTAGACCATGGCAATTTGATAGAAAGACCAAGCATGATGGGTACCTCAATCGGTATCACTTTACCAAGGATGGGCGCAAGATCATATTAACACCGCTTTCTTCAAAGGAGGTGTATGAAGACCAATGTAAAATGGAAAGAATGAGAGTGGAGGCTGAAAAGAAAGAAAAAGAGAGTAAGAAAAATTCTTTAGAGAGTGAAAAGAAAGAGGGAAAAATAAAAGAAGAGATTCAGCCTAGAGAGAAAAAAGAAAAGAATTTGAGTTTAATAGCTAGGACAAGTGAGGTTAGACAGGCCTTGTATGCTAATCGGCCTATATTTGTACTTTTGTACAAAGGGTCTTATTTGGCAACTAATGAACTTAACCCATCTTTGCCTAGTGTGTTTGTTGATCTTTTGCAGGAATTTGAAGATGTGTTTCCCAAAGAGATGCCTAGTGGATTACCCCCAATTAGAGGCATAGAACATCAAATTGACTTCATTCCTGGGGCAGCCATACCCAATCGACCAGCATATAGAGCAAATCCAAGAGAAACAAAGGAGATCCAAACACAAGTGAAGGAGTTGCTAGCTAAAGGGTATGTGAGGGAAAGTCTTAGTCCTTGTTCGGTTCTTGTCATTCTTGTGCCAAAGAAGGATGGAACATGGAGGATGTGTGTGGATTGCAGAGCCATCAATAAAATCACTGTAAAGTATCGTCATCCTATTCCTAGATTAGATGATATGCTTGATGAGTTATATGGTTCTTGTTTGTTCACTAAAATAGACTTGAAATCTGGTTATTATCAAATTCGAATGAATGTTGGTGATGAATGGAAAACAGCTTTTAAGACTAAGTATGGGTTGTATGAGTGGCTTGTTATGCCCTTTGGTCTTACTAATGCACCTAGCACATTCATGCGATTGATGAACCATGTGTTGCGAAATTACTTAGGTAAATTTGTTGTTGTTTACTTTGATGATATTCTGATTTACTCTAAGTGTTTAGATGATCATGTTATGCATGTGCGAATTGTACTAGAAACACTTAGACAAGAAAAGTTGTATGCAAACCTTAAAAAGTGTAGTTTTTGCATGAATAAGGTTAATTTTCTTGGTTTTGTTGTATCTAGTCAAGGCATAGAGGTTGATGAGGAGAAGGTTAGGGCTATTAAAGAGTGGCCAAAACCTAAAAATGCTAGTGAGGTGAGAAGTTTTCATGGGCTTGCTAGTTTCTATAGGAGATTCATTAAAGATTTCAGCACTATAGCTGCACCTTTGAATGAATTAGTTAAGAAAAATGTTGGATTTGTTTGGGGTGATGCACAAGAACATGCATTTAATGAACTTAAGGAAAAATTATGTAATGCACCTTTACTTGCTTTACCTAACTTTGATAAAACTTTTGAGATTGAATGTGATGCTAGTGGCATAGGGATTGGAGCTGTTTTGATGCAAGATCAAAGACCACTAATGTATTTTAGTGAAAAGTTAAGTGGGGCAACCTTGAAATATCCAACTTATGACAAGGAATTATATGCATTGGTTCGAGCTTTGCAAACATGGCAACATTATTTGTGGCCTAGGGAGTTTGTGATACACACTGACCATGAAAGTTTAAAGCATTTGAAGGGTCAAGATAAGCTGAACCGTAGGCATGCCAAATGGGTGGAGTTCATAGAAACATTTCCATATGTGATTAAGTACAAGCAAGGTAAAGAGAATGTGGTTGCTGATGCATTATCTAGAAGGTACACCTTACTTAACTCTCTTACTGCTAAATTATTAGGTTTTGAGTTTATAAAGGAGTTGTATCCACATGATGATGATTTTGGTGATATATATGCATCTTGTGCCAATGGGGTTGTTTTAGATGATTTTTACTTGTTTGATGGTTTCTTGTTTAAAAGAAATAGATTGTGCATTCCTAAGTGTTCTATAAGGGAATTATTAATTAAGGAGGCACATGGAGGAGGCTTAATGGGGCATTTTGGGGTAAATAAGACCTATGATATGCTATTAGAACATTTCTTTTGGCCCGGCATGAAACATGATGTGTATAAAGTTTGTGAGCATTGCATTACATGTAGAGAGGCCAAGTCTAGGTTGAAACCGCATGGGTTATACACACCATTACCCGTTCCTAGTGAACCTTGGACTGATTTGTCTATGGATTTTGTGCTTGGATTGCCTAGAACTAGGAAAGGTCATGATAGTATCTTTGTTGTGGTTGATAGATTTAGTAAAATGGCTCATTTTATACCATGTCATAAAACTGATGATGCTAAGTTGATTGCTGATTTGTTTTTCAAAGAAGTTGTGCGTTTACATGGCATACCTAGGAGCATTGTTAGTGATAGGGATGTTAAGTTTTTGAGTCATTTTTGGCGTGTGTTATGGGGAAAGTTAGGCACTAAGCTATTATTTTCAACTACTTGTCACCCTCAAACCGATGGGCAAACTGAAGTAGTTAATAGGACTTTGATTACTTTGCTTAGGGCAATCATAGAAAAGAACATTAGGATGTGGGAGGATTGTTTACCATTTGTGGAGTTTGCTTACAATAGGGCTGTTCATAGCACTACTAATTGCTCTCCATTTGAGATTGTTTATGGATTTAATCCACTTACTCCTATTGATTTATTGCCACTGCCACCTAACAATTTTGTGAGTGTTGATGCTAATTCTAAGGCTGATTTGGTGAAGAAGTTACATAAGCAAGTTAAGGAGAGGATTGAGAAGCAAAATGCTAAAGTAGCTTCACGTGTGAACAAGGGAAGGAAGCCAATGATTTTTCAGCCTGGAGATTGGGTTTGGGTGCATTTTCGTAAAGAAAGGTTTCCACTTCAAAGGAAGTCTAAGCTCAACCCAAGAGGAGATGGTCCTTTTCAAATACTTGAAAGGATTAATGACAATGCATACAAAGTGGACCTACCTGGTGAGTATAATGTTAGTGCTTCATTCAATGTGGCTGATTTGAGTCCTTTTGATATAGGTGATGCTTTAGATTCGAGGACGAATCCTTTTGAGGAGAGGGGAAATGTTATGGAGCAGCCAACACACCAAGCTCAAAGAATTCAACATGATGAAGATGAGCATGGTCAAGAAGGCAAGGATCAAGTTCAAGAGGTTTTGAGTCCAATCAGCATGCCTCAAAGACCTATAACAAGGTCTCAATCTAAGAAGCTTCAAGAAGCCTTAATCCATCATCTACAAGGCTTTGTGAACTTAGCTAGTGAAAGTTTACAAGGACACCAAAGCTTTGTGCCAAGTGCAGCTCAAGTTCAATACAACTTAATTCAAGTCCAAGTTGTTAATGGGTTTAATTATGTTAAATAAGGGCTGGACGAATTTGTTATTTTAAAAGCCCATTAGTTTTAGTTAGTTTAATTATTCTTAAAATAGGAAGTATGTCAAAATTCCTATTTAAGGTCTGATTAGATTAATTTCCTTTTTTTGTGATTAGGGTTATTAGTTTTCCTTACTCACTAAGGAAAACCTTGTAAAGGCTATATATATATGCCTTGGACGAATTTTATGATTCAAAATTGAAGTTTTAAAACCTAAAGGCTGTTTTGCTTTTATCTTTGTGTTCTTGTGTAGAATACATGCTTTAAGGAACATTCAAGTAGATTGATCATCTTCTTGTGGAGTGTTTCGAAATTGGAATTTAGAAATGAGTTTTCTTTATTCTAATTCTTTGATCATCTAAGTAATCTGATTTCTAACCATTCTTAGGGGTTGTTGCTGAATTGACTATTGGGGTTTTCAAGTTAATGCTTTGGGGGTTCGAATACATAAAGGGGTTCTCAAGCTTATTCTTGGAGGTTCCGTATCAAACAGTATCTAAATTAATAGAGTTGGAGTTAGATACTGATCCCTCATGAGTGACTAGTGCTATGCCTCCATTAGTAGTTAGAATATTTTGCTGGGTTGATGGACGAATAAATTTAAGATGGTGGGTGGAGTTTGTCATATGATCAGTAGCACCTATATCAATAATTCATGTATTATTTCGAGTAAGATTTGTCATACTTGAAGTGGTATCAAGATCACCATTTGGTTTAGTAGAAGTAGTAATTACAGCCTTGTCAAGCTTCTTACGAGGCTTTTTATTAAAATCCCACCATTTCGGATATCCTATAATTTCATAGCACAATTCCTTGGAGTGTCCAACTTCGTCACAATGAGTACAGGTGTATGTGATGGGCTTACTCGGTATTTTTCCTTTGAACTGGGGATGAGTCTGAGCTGCTACAAGTACAGAATGGTCCGGTAATATCTTCGGCTCTTCCATCGTATGTCATTGGTTGTGATCCCGCCGGACATATGCATAACTAGACTTGAGATCAAGAGGTGGATCCTTCCGGAGTATTTCACTCCGAGCATTATTAAATTCAGAATCAAGCCCGGCTAGGAAAATATGTGTTTGAAGTCGGGTAATATATTTATGGAGTGATACTACTCCATTAACATCCTCCCCTTGTGCACATGTCCAGGCATCAATTTCTTGAAATATTCCAATCAGTTCATTATAGTATGCAGGTAATGGCTTACCATTCTAACATGTAGTGAATGATTTTCGGTTCAATTCAAATAACTGAGTTTCGTCCGATCCATCATAAAAGGTTTTTGAGACAGCATCCATATCTCCTTTGCTGTTAAAAGACAGATGAATCTCTACATCAATGTCGGACTCATAGAGTCAATCAGCTAACTTTTTACTCGATTATTATTAAGGAGCCAAGTTTCCAATGCTTTATCTCCTGCTGGTGGCTTTGGTGTAGTGCCATTAAGAAAGCCAGATTTATTTCTAGCTTCAATTCACATCTCCATTATTTGTGACCATAGAGTATAGTTCGTATCATCAAGAATAATTCCTATGGGAAAGGGAGAATTATCTTGAAGGGTTTGAATAAAATTAAGTGTTCCATGGGATACGATGGATGTATTTTCAGTGGTCATGATTTTGAAGATTCAAAGGATTCAAGAGAAAAAATATGATTTGCAAGAATTCAAAAAAAAATTCGATTTCAATGGGTATGCTTTGATACCATGAAGAATAAAATTCAGAGGAAAAGAAAGAAAATTCAAGGGAAATCTTTTTTTTTTCATAATATTCAAAGAAAGGTTACACCCCTTATATATACACATAGGAATCCTAATCACAACCTAATTAGGAATAGAATAACATCCTAAATAGAATAGAACGTTATTCCTAATTGTATACAAACATTAAAAATATTTACTTCCTCAACATGTAGTACACATTCTAATTAAACACTAAAAAGAAATTAAGAAATAGTTAAATAATTTAATAGGTCCATTTAACAACGCCACCACTAGTAGCATCATTCACAGCATTCAACAATAATAAAATCAACTCTCTCTTGCTGAACCACCACCACCATAGCTATAACTATCATCTCATCAATACCCAACAGCAGAATGCAACCATGTGTTTTACTTCCCTTGCATAGCTTCACACCTGGAAAATAAACACTGATAAAACCACTAAGCATAAGGTATTTCACCGAACAAACGATATGCATCTTCTATACCTCCACAGCTGAGAATAAACTTAATAGTGTGGTTAGGAATGGGCAAGAACATACCAATGCAGTTCAGAAGGTAGCGAATATACAACACATTTATCTCATCTTTTTTCATTAATAAATTCCTGGCAGCCCTAAGTATCTTACACCAAGAAGCTTATTCTAATGCAGCTTTTCAAGCCTCCATTGCAATATGAGCAGCCTCTCTTGTTGTAATTTTTTCTCTCAGGACTCTTGAATAATATGGATTAGAGTCACTAAGAGTCTTATCAAGAGTCAAATTCATACCATATATTTTCTGAAATAAGAACATAAAATTTTCTTCAATTGTTGCATGAACAAAAGAAGCAAACAACAATAATAATGAAATGTGGTGTGTGCATACAACCTGCAGCATTTTGATTTTCCTCTTCTAGTAAGAGTCCACCTTTTTATGAGGGAACTAGTTAATAAGAGAATTCTTAATATATAGGGGTGTTATAACCCATATTTTTATTTTATTTTAAAATGAGATATGCAGTGTTAATAAAATTTGGAGATTTTATTGATTTATTTTCATTATTTGTGATTAATTATTCTTATTTTATGTTTAAATAAATTTTCCTACATTTTTTTGGTTGTTAAATTTGCATGGTTATTTTAATATTATTATTTCTATTATTGTTTTATTAAATTTCACTATTTATTTTGTTAATAAATTATTTTATTAATTGTATTGTTATTTTATGTATTATATTTACATATTATAATTAGGGTTTATTTTATGTGCATGTGTGTGTGTTTATATGTGTGAATATATATATATTTGTTGTGTGGTGGATATTTTTTTAACATAAAGTTTTATTATATTATATTATTACATTATAAAGTTAATATATAATATATACATATACATTCATCAAACAAACAAACACAGCATATAAACATAAACATAAACACATTCACACAGAACACTATTTATCATCTCCTACCTCCCGCATCGTCCCGATTTCAAGCCGTCACTGTGCCTCCCTTAACTTTGCCAGACCGCCCTCCTTCCAGCCACCTTTCGCGACCCTTCTGCCTCTTTCTCCGGCACCGGCATCATCTAAAACAGTGAGTGACCGAAACCTTCCATTTCCGGCCAACCTCCCTTTTTCGGCCACCGTTTCTCGAGCTTCCGGTCTCTATTAATCTCCTAGCTCCATTGATTATGAATCCTAGCTTAGTTTAAGCTTTTATCACCTATTTCTTGAGTTTTGATGATTTTTAGTTTATGGAGTTTTAGGGTTTTTGAATTTTTTTTAAGACTGATCTTGATGAATCTTACAATCTTCCTTCACAAAAGTTGTTCCTAGTAGATTAATCTACATGAATAATTTTTTTTTTGAATTTTTGGAATTTATTTTAATTTTTATGAATTTTTGAATATTTTATTATTATTTAATGAATTTTGGTAAATTAATTTATTTAATTATAAAATTTGTTGATTTAGTGTTTTTATGGGTTATTATTAATTTTAGTGTTGAGATTATAATTTTTGTGATTTTTATGTAATTTTTATAAATATTTTTATATTATGTCAATATTAGAAAATTAGGCTATATTTGAGTTTTTGTTGAAATTAATGATTAATAATGTGTTTTATTTAATATTAGTATTATATATGTTGAGAAAATAATTTTTATGTATTTATAGAATTTTTATAGAATTTTTGAGTAATATTAGTATATTATGTGTATTTTTGTATTATAAGGTTAAATACGTAATTTTGTTAAGATTATAGTTAAATATTATGTTTTAATTGGTTTTATAATTATTTAAGGTATTAAAATGATTTTTAAAAGTTATTTATTATTTTTAACTAATTAATACTAATTTTTAAAAATTATTTTCAAATAATATATTATATATTATATATTATTTTGGTAATAAAATGGGTTTTTAGTAATTTTTAATATGTATTTAGGCTATTTTAGTTATTTGAATATATAAAGTGAATTTTTACTAATTTATATTGAATTATCGAGAAATTGAATTTTTAATAATATTATATTATTATTTTGAAATTTTTACATAATTATTGAGAAAATAATTATTTTTGGTGTTTAAATGTTAAATATGTAATATTTTGCTATGTTGAGGGTATTTGTGTAAATTATTGATTTTTTTAATATATTTATTGTATTATTTGGATTTTTGGTGAATTATGGACCTCGGTTGAAGAAATTATGTAGTTCAAGATCCCAACCGAAGGTTATGTGAATTTTGGTTTTTGAAGTGTATTTTCTTACAGGACCGACTCTACTTTTTAGTGGAGAGATGTCCATTTTACAGAGGAGGTTCTATCAAATTTTTGGTAGAATTCTCGTAAAATGTGACATCGGGTCAATTCTAAATTCTGTGTTTATCTGTGTTCTAAAATCTTATATCGAGTCTCTATAGAGCTTAAGTTAGATTTATTCTAATTTTCATTATTATTGTATTTATTTAGTTGCGCCGAGACCGAGACCTAGTGGATCAGGCCCATCAGACCAATCTCGAGAAGCGCAAACCTGTGATTTATTATTTTATATATACATTGCACTTAGGTTACATAGTTTAGAAAATACATTTTTTAAATGTATTTATTCATAAATTGTTGTATCACATGATTAGTATATTTTAGTTTATTTTGAAATGAAAGTATGTTATATTATCAATTATACTTAAATTGTTTTTAAGTATGTATAGGGTTTATTTTTGGTATATTTCATGTTGATTTGAATTTACTTGACATATATATACTTGAAATATACTTAGTTTATTTTAGGTATATTTCTGGTATATATATGGTTTATTTTGCTATTATGAATGTCATTCTACATTATTTATTTTCCCGTATGAATGTTTTATTTTAAATGAAGGATATCGATAGAACGTGCTACCTAGTGGGCAACACTAGGACCATGTATGTACCGGTGCAATAAATTTAGGGTTGAGTGAGAATCAATTGTGGAATTATGATTTGATTGAGAATGATATGATTGATTTGATTTGAGATGTGATATGACTGATAGTGTGATTGCTAGAGCTCATTTGACCAAGTGTGTCGGGGCCAATTACATTGACAGTCAGACTGTTGGAACTCGGTTGACTTAGTATCTCGGGGTCAGTCTACTATTCATGTAGATTAAGTGAATTTATTTGGAATTAAGTGAGCATGTATGGCTAGAGTGATGTTATTGTTGATTGAGGTTGCGATTGAATAGGGCTCTATTTGATCCTTCATAAAACTATGATTTTTCGTATTATTATATAAAGTGATTTTCAGCATCTATGTGAAATGCTTGTATATATATTTATTATATACGAATGTTTGATTGCATTTGACATATAGGAGATGCATGTATATATATTATAACAATTTACTCAATAAGGTATGACTCCCCTCAGTTGATATTTTTACGGGAGAGTCTTCTTCTTCAGACCTCTGCTGTAGACCTATTCGCCGGACTTCTTTTGCCCGGGCTCGTTTATGTAAATTATCTACTTAATTTTATATTGTACTCTAGAAAACTACAGTAGTGGGTTGTATTTAGTTTTTTATTGTATGTGATTTTAATTCAGAGGCCTTTCTTTGAATATTGTATTAAATATTTTATTTTATGATATGACAGAGTTTATTTTTATTATATTAATTTGAGATTTTAATTATGATGCATAATTGTTAATTTTAATTTATTGCATGCTTTTCTTTTAAGGCTTGCTACGGGTTCCGGATTCGAAAGAATTCCCGTTCCCTAGCACCGATCATAACTCCTAGTTTTGGATCGTGACAGGGGGCTTCTTAATTTGTTATGTAAACTTATTTAGAGCATTCAACATTGGCAGGCTAGTCCCTTTTGGTGATTTACTCTGCATTATACAAGAGGAAAACAAGATCAAGGATAAGTAAAATATACAAATTTTTAGGAACATAACTGCAAATGAACATAAAGATCACTCCCACAATTACTCTTACCACTTGTTTGTGTTAAACAATCCTCAAATTATGTCAACCAGATTGACTAAAAATAAAAGCAAATCTTTATTTCTGAAATCTGAAAGTATATATGATGTTTTACGTGGTTATAGCAATCAGTTCATGATTCAACATAAAATAAAAAAAAAATAATAAATAGAATATAATTACACAAAGTAACAACAAACAATAAAATAAGCTTAAAAATGACCTCTTACCTCCATCAGCAGAAGAAGGAGAAGAGTGGTCGGATTTGGGTCGCTTCCAAATGTTTTCACGACCATCGCGAAAGTGTTTTCTTTGAGTTCGTGACCTATTTCCTCTTCCTCTGCTACCTCCCATTTTCTTTTTGCTATGCTAACTATTGAAATTGTAACTTCCTTATAGTGGTTGTGTTTTGCTAATGTAGGGTTTTAACTATGGTGTGGCGAGAGAGAAAGGAGTGCTTAAGTTTGTAATAGCAATGTATAAAAAGGCAAAAAGGTGAATTGAGAGGGAGGACAACCCAAACTAAGGCAAGAGAGAAGGGTGTAGTGGGATTAGGATGACATCAGGTGAAGAAGAAATGGAGGCGAATTGAGAGGGAATCGAGACCAAAGTGAATTAAGTGGCGGAAGCAGGGTTGTTCTTAGGTTTTATTTAGGTTTCTTGGACATGGGCATAGGCATGCAGATGAAGTGGGTATAAGATGATAGAAATAAGATGGGCGCTCACAACCACCATCATCATCTTGTTTCTCCATTTCTAATTTTGAAGGAGAAGATGATGTACTGTTCCAAACGATAATGTTTTTGTCCACTGAAAGGAGAAAGCTATTTAACAGGCATGTTTTTCATTATTAATAAGTTAATTAGCTTAATTATATTTAATTTAATTCTTTTCACTATGGATGCACCTTCAAAGGGATGTGTGTTACATGCTCCTTAAATTGTGAGAAAATTGGTTTAAATGAGACAATAACTGCAAGTGTTGGGTTAAAATAGTGAAAAATGTCATTTTGAACCTAATTAAACTTTCGTAAAAAGTTCAAGGTCCAAATCGAAATTTATTCCTCTTTTTTAATATATATAAAACTTAGAGAACACCATAATTTCATAAGGACCACCTTATACAATCCCTACTTTCCTTTTATACCCAAAAATTCCATACCTGTCAAAACCCTAAACCCTAACAAGTGTTTCTTTCCTGATTCTCTCTCAAATCAAATTAAACCCTAAAAAAATAAAATAAAAAATAAAAAAAATTCTACACTCTATCTCTGTGCAACAAATTAACAAATTAATCAAACAATCAAAGAGAAAAAAAATTAAAAAAAATACAATATGAGCAGCAGTAGCAGTAGTGAGCAAGAACACAAAGAAGAAAAGAAGAATTTTTCAATATGGGATTTACCAGATGTCCCAATGGGTCAGCTTCCACCTCATCTCCAACTCCAAAGAACTCGTGTTGTTTGCAAATCAGATGCTCCTATTCATGTATTTCTTCTTTCTTTCTTTTCTTTTTTATTGGTGATGTTTAGAGCTTCTCTTTATTTGACTCAGTTTCATGCATAATCAAGGTTGCTCAAAGCTTTAATTTTTCAGTTTGGGATGTTTTGCCTCTTATCCTTTTTCTTATTATGAGTTCTGGGAGTACCCATTTGATCATTTTTGGTAGTTTTTGAGAATTTTGTGCTCAGGCTGATAGGGAAAAAAAAAATCCCACTTAATGGGCTTTGAATTCTTTTTCCTTTTTTGGTTTTTGAAAAACAAATTTTTTTAATGAAATATTTACTTGCATGGAGATTGTGAGTAAGAATAGCTATTACTTTTACTAATCATAATTCAAGTATTTGGATAGGCAGAAAGCTTGAAACTTGGACTTGATGGCTTTAATTGTACTTTTAAGTAGACAAAGTGTGAGTGGCATGGATTTGATGGTATTGTTCCTCTTGCAAGTTCATATGATTAGGATTCTGGTCTGTGCAGACAGATAACATAATGTATTCTGGTGCCTATGCTTCAATGGGAGTTGATAATGGATTGCAATTAGATTGTTTTCGTGACAACTTCAAAGTTGAAGTGATTCGAATGACCAAGGATGATATGGAGTTTGATATGATTGGTATTGATGCAGCAATTGCCAATGCTTTTCGAAGGATACTCATTTCTGAGGTGCGCCTCTTGTCCCCTGACCCCCCTGTTTTTGAGGTTACACTGTTTTTGTATATTGCTTGATGCTCTGATTTAATCTGCTGATCCTATTATGTGAGTCAGTTACTGCTTATCTGGTTTGGCAGTTCTAGTTCTATGCTTTTGCATTATTGCATCTAAATGTTGGCTTCAAAATTTAATGTTCAATAGATAAAGTTCAAAACATTATGGGACTATCTTACTCTATGAAGAGTGGAGTAAAAAATTAGGCATTTTGACAGTATTTGTTAATTAGTTTAACCTCAAATATTGTAGTACTTAAGCTCCTATATTTATTTTATTTAATTCTACAACATTTATTGTCTTTCATTAAGTCACATTCTTGTTTCCTTGTGAATATATTTAACTTTGATGCTCAAGGAGGAACTCATCTCATCTTTATTATCTATCAATATCACTGTTATATTAGCAGTTTTGCTCCATTCTGGCATGCATATTGAAATTTTTCTTGGTGTTTTGGTTGTGGTCTCCCCTTATGTGAGGTTTTGGTTGATGGAAATGATGAATTTTAGTCTTGTTGCACATGCAGCTTCCCACGATGGCTATTGAAAAAGTCCTTATTGCAAACAACACATCTCTTATCCAAGATGAAGTCCTTGCTCACAGGTTGGGTCTCATTCCAATCAATGCTGACCCTAGGTTGTTTGAATATCTTTCAGGTATAGATTATACTTTACTGGTTCTCTCACTGTTTTTCTGAAGATATATAAACACACGTATACATTCTTAGCTGTTGCATTATTTCGGGAGCTCAATTGATTGCTTCTTTTTCCGTCTTTTTTTCTTAACCACAGCAAATGATACCCCAAATGAAAAGAACACCATTGTTTTCAAACTTCATGCGTCTTGTAAACGAGGCGAGCCTCGTCGTACAGGTAGACATTCAGTGCTTTTATGATTACATGAGAACCAGTCATTCGGTTCCTTGTCTTTCAATTTAATGAGCATATCATATATGCTGCAGTATATTCTGAAGAATTGGAGTGGCTACCTGGAGGCAGTCAGTTACTTAAGGAATCAGAAAATGTTGATTCAAAACCTAGTACTTATACTTCATTTAGCGACAAACAAGATTTTTTACCAAAGCCAATTAGCCCATCAGAAGACAAGATTATAGTTGCTAAACTTGGTCCTGGACAGGCAGGAAATTTTAATATATATATATTTTTGTTGCTTCACCTTTTATTCATCTTTTTTTATAGAATTTTCTTTCTTTCATGGAGAGGGTAAAAGAGTGAAGGATGTTGATTAGTTTCTTCTTTGTCATGGTACATTCAAGACATTGTCTGGTTCAATGGTTCAATTGTATGCCAAGAGATCATTCATACTATTAGTGCAACATGCGGGAATGTGGGTTAGGCTTTTCTATGTATACTTTATTAAAAAAACAGTGGTGATCATAATTAGCATAGTATTTATAAGAAAATTATGCCATAAAATAAGGATTGGTATTTTGTAATTGATCCTCAAGTATTAAACTGCAGATGGTATGTAAAACCAAAAACTATATACAAACGCCTGAAAGTTTTAATGGAGCTAAACATATGACTATGACAAGGGATCCTTTCTGTGACATATATCATGCAAGCACAAGGATTTTGGAAATATGCTAGAGTTTATAAATTAATCACTCAGACTAAAAACAGTAGTATTCTAGGCTTCTACCTTATAATGAGGAAAAATGTTGTTAGTGCCTAGACTAGATTAGACTCCCTGAAGGACACTGCATTACAATGAAACTTTTCTAATTTGAGCATGCATGCGCTGATGTGAAATGCACACTTGTTGTTTCTGCTCTTGCTTTTCCTTGGTTTTTTTACCATTTTATGTATAGTCTCCCAACTTCTTTCTTTGCTTTCAATTGCCGGCTCCACTATTATAATGAAAATCCATTAGCTTCTTTTTCTCTCTTTTTCCATATGGAATCCCATACCATCTGGTTAAGAAAGCATGGATACTTTTCTGAAAATTGCTATTGTTTATTGTATTGTCTACTTCTAGCCTTTTAGGTTGTGTGGTTTTTGAGTGTATTCTTAATCTACAGGAAATTGAACTTGAAGCTCATGCTGTCAAAGGCCTGGGTAAAACACATGCAAAATGGTCACCTGTTGCTACTGCATGGTATCGGATGCTTCCTGAGGTGAGGAACTTCCCTCAAAATGTGGCACCGTTGTACCAATGTATTTGTGGCTGTTTTTAGTTTCTTTTCTGTTGTTATCTTCTTTTTCTTCTTTATGCTGTGTTTTTTATAAAAGCAAGATTAGTTGGTATTGTTAGTATTTGTAAAATCTTGCTCTCTTCCTTGTTTATTAATGTTTAATTAATGAAATATTTTATTTTAGACAAAAAAAAAAAAACATTTTTTCCTTTTGATGTTTTAAATCATAATGCAGAGTTTTCTTTTTCCCACATATTTCCTGTAGGTTGTATTATTAGAAGACATCGAAGATGAGATTGCTGAAGAACTTAAGAAGAAATGCCCTGTTAATGTATTTGACATTGAAGACATTGGCAATGGTAAAGTGATTTTGTTATCTTTTCTCTTCATTTTACGTCTTCTCTTGAGGAAATTAGACTGAAATACCATGTTCTTCTTCATGGTTGAGAGAGAAGGGGCTTCAAAATAGTTAGATGATATGGTCTGCCAGATTTTACTAGTGATGTATGTATTATCAATCATTAGGTTGAAATAAGGAGATAATGCTAGGCTACAACTTTTTTTTAGTTGCAATGAAATAGTCTCCTGCAAGCTATGCTTGGGAAATTAAAAGAAAAAAAGAGTTTTGCTTGTGTTAGATTGTGCTTGGATGGTGGAGGGGGAAAATGATAGCTCAGTGATTTCTAAGCACCTTGAGTTCAGTGTTAGACTTTCTACTAGTTGATCTGATTCGCCATTATTGGTGCATAATGAGTGTTTGACTTGAATGCTTTCTTGACATCCAACTTTAGAACTGCCATATCTTCTATGCCAGACAAACAATTTTTGTCTGGACAACAGTCAGGATTGCATACTTTATAGTTAAATTATAATAATGTCCAACTGCCAACCTCTGCGGTTTACTACTTGACTGGAGCGAGATTCCTGATGCTGTTGAACAGGTAAGGAAAGAGCAACCGTTGCTCGACCACGAGCCTGCACATTGTGTAGGGAATGCATCAGAGGAGAAGAGTGGGAGAAACGTGTGGCACTGCATCGTGTTAAAGATCATTTCATATGTAAGTAACAAGATGCATGTTCCATACACATCAAATGAAGCCATAAGTAATTAATTTATATGCACGCCTTTATCGGTTTACAGCACCAAGTCTTATTTTCATCTTTTTTTTCCCGCTGCAGTTACTATTGAATCAACTGGAGCATTGCCTCCTGAAGTGCTATTTACAGAAGCTGTTAAAGTTTTGGAAGAAAAATGTGAGCGTGTAATTACAGAGCTCTCCTGATTCTTTTCCCTCTTCTTCTTTCTACATATAATATGGGAAGAATGAAGTAGCAAATGAGTGGTGTATTTTATATTGTTTCCAGAGAAATAACAATTTTGTTCGTGGCTTGGTTGCATATTAAGTATGAAGTGCCCTTAGCTTTTTTTTTTTTTTCTAAGGTAAATTCTATTCAAAGATAGCACTTTTTTTTTTTTTTAAACAACTGTGAGTTCAAGAAGAGAATAAAGGATCGAACCATGATTTTATCTTTTAATGTCTATCACTTGAGCCACTATGTTTGAAAGGGATTACATTCAAAGTTAGCACTTGATTATGTGATGTTCAATCATGCAAATGAAATAATAGTAGGAGGAGGAGGAGGGGTAAATGCACCATGTGGGAATCTGTTAAAGCCTGCAGACATGGTCCAAAGCCTAAGGTGCCTAGTTTGTAGTATCTGTATTGGCACATTTAGCCAGTCGGTTAATTTTGTCCAGCTCATACCAGCAGGTTTCACATAACTTTTATGAGTGATTCTCATTAAAAAAAAAAAAATCTCTTGTTGTGGGAACTTCATTGGATTGAACCATTTTATTTTTCATCCTTTCTCAAGAATATAAATCCAAAATAGTGGAACTAGCAAATAGCAATGCCAATACTATATAATATAATATCCATGGAAATCTATTTATTGATCATTGTAAATTTTGGAAGGCAAAGCAATTTCTTAAGGGTATTTTTTTGTTCCTCTATTGGTCATATGAGCACATGCATGTGGAATCATTTCTTTTTTCTTTTCTTTTTTTTTTTTATTAAAAAAAATCTATTGTATGTTTTTGGTATCTTATACTTGGTCAAGTCATATGGAGCATGTGATTATACTTGCTACAATCTTGGTCTGATATGCAGTTGTTAGAAAACTTAATAAATGAGTAAATCATGCTTAGCTACTAAAATGGTTTAGATTTTAGATCATAATCTAAAGGGCATTTTAATTTAAGTTTTATTTATTGATTGAAGAAATCTTCCCAAGATGATGTACAAGAACTTTTCATGTAATCATCTAAGACAGCTTGATTATAAATATTCCAACTAATTAAAAATCCCAACTTAATACAGTTTATGAGTCACCTTCTTTCTGTTGCTTGTAAATTATTGTCCACCCAATTCTATTTATTGTAAGTAAATGAATAATAAAATTTCCAATTAATCAACAGTTGCATCCCACCAGCCCCATTACCTTCCATCAACCATCCTTTATTTAGAATGTCCTTTGCCGTCTCTTCCATCAACAATAGCAACCCTAATATAGTCTGTCTGTTATCTTAATTAGTTGAAGAAGGCCAATTTAATCTCAGAATTGATTTGATTTACCCCTTTCAACCAAGAATTCACCAGGCACTCTAAATCATAAAAAATACCTTAAATGCTTATATAATGTCATGAAAATATCAGCCAATAAAGGGTTAGTTTTGTTTATCCAATGTCTTAAGTTTGAGTCGTAGTATATATAATTGCGTTAAATTAGTTATTGCAAGATCTCAATCGTCCTTATGGTCATGTCTAGGTTGAACTGATAGACTTTGAATACTAATGGCTCAAATAAATTAAAAAAAAAAAAGAAAATTTCCACTAAATTTAAAATAATAATTCAAGGTTAATTTATATAGATTAAATTTCTTTTACTTCTTCCCCCAATAAGAGGGCACTTCTAGTTATGAACATGTTTTTTAAAAAAAAAAATTACTGCCATTGATCAAATATGTTTAATTCTCTTTTCATTGCTAGATTGAATGGTGAACCTTGAGCTAACTAATGTTCCATGAAAATTCATTACGCCCAGAAACACACACTCATGAAAAGGTTCAATAAATAATGTTAGATGCATCTTAGATGAAGACTGGTCAGTGTCACAAGAAGAAAGTGACACCAACACAAAGACTAAAACAATAAAAGTTATCTTTACAAGGTTTTATCAATTTCCATACATAGGTTTTCAATGTCTCATTGGGCCACCCTGATTCATTAAATTAAGATGGGTTTTTGGTTGACAAATTTTCTCATTCTTCAATTTGATTAGTTACTCTCAAAAACAATAATTAAAAGATGAAATTCATGATCTAGATCTCACCAACTGCCTAGGTGGATCAACTGGTTCCAGTGTCATATTAATAAATAAATAAATAATGAATGTAAAATAATTTTGAAAGGTGATTAGTATTTTTATTTAAATGATATTTTAAACTTAAATTATAATAAATATAATTATATTAATTTAATTATTATAAAATTTTTACAGTTTTAATAATTCCGTTTTGTCGAATTGTATTTATTGGATTATGAAGTGTTTCAATTTGTATGAACAAAACTTTAAATGCATGTCGATGTCCCTCTGCATCAGTAGGTTTTGTAGCTCTACCCTTACCCTCTCTATATTGTATCGTCCACTGAAGCTACTACAAGTACACATATACTAACCCCACTCAGCCCTCATGTCATGTTTGTGACTGTGAGGCAAGAAAATGAATTGAAGATTAGGGGTTTGCATGAAAACCCCCCCTCCCCCCTAAAAAAAAAAAAAATGATTTATTGTGTCTGTGGGGACATGATTAGGTATTTGGCAAATCAAGTCTCCGAGTATTTTGCATGACATTATAATTTTCAATAGCAATTTGTGTGGCCATTAATCTTTTTTCTTTAAAAATAAATTTAAGTTGCTTTGGTTTATTCTTCGGAAAATAAAAAATAAAATAAAAATTTTAACAAAATATTTAATTTATAATCTAACCAGAATCAATCTTATTTATATATAAAAAGAGTTTAAATAATAATTATTATGAATTTATATATTTTATTTCATTACTTCAAAAAATATTATATTTTATAAATTTTAATAATATATGAAAATATTTAAAATTTTAACTAATTTATAATCAATTTAACATAATTTTATTAAAAAAAATTATATTTTACCTTTATAAAGGAAGTGGGTGATTCCCATTAATTAGAGATTCATTTTCATTTCTATACAAAATTCTAATAAATTAAATATTTAAAATTGAAATTACTCGTTGGATTTTTGATTACTGCTGTTATTTTTCATAAAATAAACCACCTCTTAGTTATTTCAAAATTATAAAAAAATAATTAATTACTAATCATAATTCAAGTTCATATACACATATATAAAATTATCTTTTTAACTGCTGATCATAAAAATTACATTAATAGTTCCATGTAATTGGCTTAATAAAAAAAATATCATGGGAAATAATTGTTTCCTAGTGGCCAAAAAAATATAAATTAAATCAATAAATTGAGATTAAACTGCAAACAGGCACCAACAAGAGTACAATAAAAATTGTGGTAAGTCTGTACTTTGATCTTCAATGGGCCATGCCAGACAACAATATGAAGTGCCTCTTGCTAGCTAAGCAACCAGATCAATACTTATTTTTTATGGACATGAAAAGCCTTTTCTGAATGGGATATTGATGATTTTGGCATTTAAACTTTCTAAAAACTTACATTTAATTGTTACAACTTTCATTTATTATAATTGAATATTTGAACAATTCAGCTTTTAGCAGATTATTAACTATTATTTAATTTTACTAGCACCAAACTTGGTTGTCTACGTTAGCGATTGAGTGAGTCTCGCATATCGCTATAGTATAATTTACCTGAAACAACACTCACATGTGATTTATTAATAGATTTAAACACTCAATTGTAATAAATGAAAGTTTGGAATACTCAATTATAAGTTTTTGAAAAGTTAATATACCAAAATGATCAATTTCCCTTTCTAAATTGAGGTTAAGATTGAAAAGCATTAATAACACTAAAATGAGCTGGCCATGTTTGTCCAAGGGATTTGAGAGGGAAAAAAAATCTATCTTAAAAGATTTTAGTGTCAGATTTTGTGAAGTAATAGAAACATTCCTGTTTCAAAGATATAATGGTGCTGGCAAGCATGATCCTCCAATACTTCATTTAGATACTGTTGGAATGAATGAGAGATTTTCCATGACAGCATACATTTATGCAGAACTGTATAGCTAATTAGTGCCACTTCTCCAAATATTTCCTTAAATTTTGGTGTTTGTCCAAGATTCTACACATCCCTAAATGGAGATAATTGCTTACAATCTTCATTTACAAGTTTCTGTTTTATGAATCTTTTTATTTCAGAAAAGTTTTATCTCTCTCAATGTGTATTCAGCAAATGCTGACTAACCATAATAGGAAATGGGGAAATTGTTAAAAAAATCCAACACTGGCAATAACTTGATTTATGCAAGGAAAATATAATTAGATATATTTATTATGAGTGTTATACAAATACATATCGTTTTTTTATGAGTTAATTATCATAATATTCATGAGATTTGAGCTATTTCTAGGATCTTGTGTTTCCAATATTATTACAACATCCTTAAAGTGTTTTTTTAAAGTATTCATTTAATTTATCGTTAAATTGACCAATTTGAAAAAACTAAAATTTATATTTGATTCTAAATTTATTCTTTTTTTTTTAATTAAATTAATAGAAATTTATTAATTTGTAATATTTTTTTATAATAATAAATTTTTATTTTTAACATTAAAACAAATTTAAATCATATTGATTTAAAATCAACACTATTTAAATAGAAATATGTAATCAATACTATATTAATTAAGATTTACAATATTAATTTAGACTCAATTTTACAAATTATTATCGTGTTAAATGACATTGTACTTAATTTCATAAGTGACACTATAACAATGTAATTTATGTAACTGAGTTCCATCAATTAAGATTAACTGTAATAATATAAACTCAATATTTATGATTGGTATTGCACCGACTTGCCATGTTAAAATAATTTTTTAGTGAGATTTGATAATTATAATTCTTAAAGGACTTGTAAATAATATGTATGTATATACGCATTAAAATAATTTTAATGAGATTTGATAATTAAATTAAATGTGTATCAATATAATGAATCCTATTAATTATAAATATTATTACAATAGAAACATAATACATCAAAACATTTATACTAATTTGATAAAAATTTGAATGGATTTAAAATTATATTATAAGTTTAAGTATCAAATAAATTTTTTAATTTGATTTATTCAACGAATTATCTGATAAAAATAGTTTCATGGAGCAAAATTTTAAAAATATTTATATTAATTATTAAAAACAAAGAGATCTACTAATTTAATATATCAAACTTCAAAATGTTATAATAATTAGTTTTATTTTTATTAATTAAATATAAAATATTTAAAATATATTATAAATTCAAATTTTTGATACAATATACTTCGAATTGATAATAATCTCTTTTCAATATAATACTAATAAAAGATGAAAAATTCAATCATTAGAAAAAAAAAAAAAAGGCCTAGTGCCAAATTCAAATGATGAAGATAATAAGAGCAAGAAAGAGATCAGACAGGTTGGAGCTTTCCATTGCCAAAATTACATGAAAATAAACATTAAATTAAAAAAAAAAAGATAAATAAAAAGGATGAAGTTGGAAAAAGCAGAAAAAAGAGAAAAAAAAAAAAAAGTCACTTTAGGTTTGACCCCTCCTCCTTTCTCTTTCATTACATTGGTAGACCCAAACTCTCTTTTAACACAAAACTCACTCTCAAAAGACCAAACCTTTTTTTTTATTTATTATTATTTGCTCTTTCTTTGCTTTCTTCTCTCTTTTCTCCACACATTTGCATTTCTTTTATCTCTGTCTACAGTTGTTGAATGAGTATGGAGACTAATGAGTAGTGCTGCTGCTCTCTCACCCTCTTTAAGCCCCACTTTGAAAGCAAATTAACACACTCAAAGTTTCGATCTTTTCTTTTTGATGCTATAAGGTACTCCTCCATATCTCTTTTATTGGGTTTCCTTTTTCTCTTCACTTTTAGCTGGTCTTTGTGATTTGCTTGGTTGGATGATTTTTGCTTATCTCTTTGCACTTGTTTTGTTTTCTAGCTTCTGGGTCTTTGTGGGGCTTTGGATCCAGAGAAAGGGGTCTTTTTTTTTCTTAGAGATCTGTCTGTGTGTGACTTTCTTCTTTACCTTGTTATTATCTTCTTCTTCTTCTTCTTTGGGTTTTGGTTGGTTTTTAGGGGTTGTTATAGAAACTGCATTGGTCCTTCTTGAATTGATTACTCTTCTGTTAGTAGAAAGTTTCAATCTTTTAATGGAAAAAGGATTTTCATTTTAAGGTAGAGTTTAGAGCCTTTACTTTTACTACTGATATATTTGTTAATTTCTTGTTGGTGTCTCATGATTGCTTCTTTTAGTGGTGGTATTTGATCTGGGTCCTCTTGCAACCCTATGCTTATTAGCCTGTGTTTTCCATTTTAATTTTTGAATTAGTTGAATTCTTTTTGAAGTACGTGGAGCATATAACAGATGTTTGTGCCATGTAGTATGGCTGTTATATTAATCTATGTTTTAGATGTAAGTGTAATGATGATTGATGACTATGATTTTCTTTACTTTTGCTGTTACCCTACCACATGTAACCTAGATTATGCCCAGTGAACTTTTTTCCCAGTATTCTATCTGTTTCAATCTAGTGTGCACCAGAAATTGACTGGATGTTTATTGCTTTTAACATTGATCAATTGTAGGAAATCTTCAACTCTACAGTTTATTGAATTGAAGATGAAAATAAGTATGGGTGCTGGTGGACTGATCATGCTCAGGGCTGAGTAATGGATTTTCCCATTCTGATCTATGTAGAAAATTTTCTTTCTTTGAATGGCCTCAAAACCCAGTTCCAGAACTTCCCCAGAAAAGCTGAGAAAAGTCTCTGGTAATCAGATGCTGGAAGGAAAATCCCGCAGGCCCTCACCTTTGCAGGTTACAAAGACCAGCAAATCAGAGCCGGTTACGCCCAAAAATCCACCTCCTACTCTGCAACAAATTGCATCAAAACCAGTTTCTGTAGTACTGACAGAGGAAAAGAAATCACTGATTTCTCATAAATCAGATAGTGTCAATTTTTTACCTGATAAG
Source organism: Mallotus nudiflorus (assembly GCA_947683625.1). Classification (NCBI taxonomy): domain Eukaryota; kingdom Viridiplantae; phylum Streptophyta; class Magnoliopsida; order Malpighiales; family Euphorbiaceae; genus Mallotus; species Mallotus nudiflorus. Next base: position 650,705 of record CANTUR010000906.1, read on the forward strand.
TTGTCTTCTGGTTTGGCCCTTGTTGATTCAAAACAAGGGCCAAATTGTGTGGGTGCTGAATTTTGTGAGGCTAGGGAGTCACAAGAAGCCAGTGCTGATCAAGAAAGTAAAAATTTACAGCATGAAGTTAACCTTACTTCAGCTAAGGTCAGTGATGGGACCAATAGCCTTGCAAAGACTAGTGGAAGTGCCAAAGTTAGTGAACGAGCTGATTTTGTTGAGAGTGGGAAAAGTAGTGTGAACAGAGGGAGTACAAGCACTGATGTGAGTGATGAAAGTACATGTAGCAGCTTGAGTAGCAGTGTCAATAAACCTCATAAAGCCAATGATATGCGATGGGAAGCAATTCAAGCTGTACGGGCAAAAGATGGTGTATTGGGTGTCAATCATTTTAGACTGCTGAAGAGGTTGGGATGTGGGGACATTGGAAGTGTGTATCTCTCAGAGTTGAGTGGAACGAAGTGTTATTTTGCAATGAAGGTTATGGACAAAGCATCTTTAGCAGGTCGCAAAAAACTTCTTCGAGCTCAAACGGAGAGAGAAATACTGCAGTGTTTGGACCACCCCTTCCTTCCAACTTTATATACCCATTTTGAGACTGATAAGTTCTCATGTTTGGTTATGGAGTTTTGCCCTGGTGGTGACTTGCACACACTTCGACAAAGGCAACCAGGAAAGCATTTTTCTGAACGGGCGGTAAAGTATGAATCAATCCTTACTTATATATAATTAATGTATACTTTTGATGAGGCATTGAAATTGTTACTCCCTGCATTTTTGTTGATTCATGACTTCATGCTTTTACAAATTACATAATTTGCAACAAATTTTTTGTGTCATCTTCCTGGTAGGGTTATTGCTACACCATTGTTGGGAGAAGGTACTTGGTGTATATTTACAGTGACTGTAAAATAATAACTTTGATTTTCTTGTAAGCACTTAAGATTTTACCACATACAAATTAGATATAGTTCTGACTTCTCAATAACATAATGAATTACGAATTGCTTAGTAGTATGTGTGATTAGTAGAAAAATGGAATGTAAGAGCCTGGAAATTGGTGTTAGCTCTCAAGATTATGATAGGTTATACATTCCAGAAGAGGGAAGTAAACTGTAATGGCTGATAGAATTGCAAAGTCAGAGTGCATATCCGCTGGGTGGTTATAAGGACACAGTAGAGGGAAAACGTTTTTTTGTAAACAAACCAGCTGAAAAACTATATCATCAGTTATTGTGATCTTACAACTTATTTAGGTAAAATAGGTAGTAACAGAAGCATTTTTCTTTTATAAATTTTTGGATCTTTTTAAGAAATGATGCCTACTGAAAGCAGTGCACATCACACTAATATGTGCAGTCCTTTTAGTCTTTTGAAGCTAATAGTTCCTATTCGTATATATGGGGCAATGTTCTTGGATAAGCATACTGCTATTTTTTTTTTGTTAGCATTAGCTCCCTTGATCCTGCTACTAACTTCAATGATGAAACTTCTATTTCCTATTTGCTCTAAATCAATCTTCTATTTCCTGAAAAAGAAATGCTTACTAAAGAAACAAGAAGAATAATCACTCTGCAGATTTTTGCAACAATTATGAACTATAACTTTATTGTCCAGAAACTACCAAGGAAATGTTGTGCTGCAAGATGTCATATGTAATTTTTTTCTTTCTCTCTAAATTTGTTAATGTTAAGCCCTTTGCAGTTAAGTTGTGAGGGTCTGATGTTGCTATCTGTTGTTTTTCAGCATATGGTTGTTAGCTTAAGTTTTTACCCCTAACATCTTACCTTCATTAAATTTTTCTTTAAACATAAGTGAGGGGGAAAACACTTGTTAGCTTTTGTTTTGTGAATGCATATTTGCTTGTGCACCATCAAGGGAAAAAAAAAAAAGAAATGCTATATTTTGCTGGATTGAACTGGGGAGAAAAGAAAGGTAAAGAAGGGGTTGGACAACAAATAGAAAAGTAGAAGTAAAAGAAATGAATGGAAATCATATTTCCAAACTATTCTTAAATCTCACCTTCTATTTCCTTTCAATTTGGGAGGAAATCAAGGAAGAGGGAAAGAAATAGAATAAATGAACTTTAAATTTATTATTTTATCCTTCTCATCGGTCAAAAATATATCATTTAAGAAGGATGTAATTGTCCAAATGAATTTAAAATTTTTTTTGTCTTTTCATTTGTCACATCCAAATGATGGAATACTTTCCCTTGAACAATTTATTTTGATTCATTTAATTAGTGCACCAAACATAGTGTTAAGGAAGGAAATGAAGCGAAGAAATTTAATATCCTCTCCATTGTTTGGATGTGACAAAAAGAAGATAGGAATTAAAATTTGTTTCGATGGTTATACCCTTTAGAAACTAGTTTTGTTGAAATGTAAAGGGTAAAATAGTAAATTCAAAGTTATTTTATTTCTCTCCATTTACCTTGTTTGCCTTCCTAATTGGAAGGAAATAAAAAGTGGCTTTTGAAGGTGGTTGAGAAATTTGATTTCACTTCATTTCTCTTCCTTTCTATTTTTTCTATTCGGTGTGCAAACAAAGGAAATCATAATAATTTTTGAGTGAAAGTGCATATCAAGATGTTCTCTTCGTGTAGTTTGAGTTCCAAGAGGCTGAATGTCATTCTAGTAGCGCATCTTGGATAGGATGACAGAGATTTGTAGTTTTTGTATAGTTTGCTTTTTTCAGTTGTAATTACACAAACATACTAGGTAATTTTGTCCAACAGCCTGCAAGGGTCACGTGGCTTGTCATTATCGTGAAATGTAGAGAAAAGAAGGAAAGGAGAAAAATGATAAATCAAAGCACTCCATTCTCTTTTATCTGACAACTGATAAACCAAAAACTGGAATCATAAAGAGTGAAACATGGTTTTTTAAGGGAGATTATTGGCCTTTGTGTGAGCCAAAGTCAATAATTAATGTGCTGACACTGCAAAGAGGATTGCAACTCATTGATTTTCTCTTAGCTTTCAGAAGCAGGTCCTCCTGTAGGGGCTGTGGGGGTAACGTTCTGGCTGCTGATAAAATAAACCAAATATAGATGAGATGGTATGGCTCTATGTTGCACAGAGACGGCGAAAAAATGGGGAAACGGCTTCATTGAAGTGTTTGCCCTCTAAATTAAAGTATTTAGGTAGTACGGATAGGAGGAAATGGGGATACAGATATGGGAAAACACCTACTAATTGAAGTATCCGTATAACATATGGCTGTTAGAGGATGCTGCTGGACTTAACTATAGAAACACAGATCCAGAAGCTATAAAGCCTCCGAGTTCAAGGGCCATACATTTAGTATGCTTGTAGTGTTAGTAAAGTTGGAAAATGGAGGACACCTAGAATGTAATGCTGGGATGAGTCGGTAATGGAAAAGCAAAGTTAGCATTGATTTTCACCCACCTAAAAAAAATATATTTTTACTCTTTTAATGAAATCACTTAGAAATGAAGTGACTAGCTTCATTTTATTGGCAAGGATGTGATGATCATTAATCATGCTCTGACATTTTATCTGCAGGTTTTACATAGCTGAGGTTCTTCTTGCCCTGGAATATCTGCATATGCTTGGAATTGTTTACCGTGACCTTAAGCCAGAAAATGTTCTTGTCCGTGAAGATGGACACATAATGCTTTCTGACTTCGACCTTTCCCTTCGCTGTGCAGTCAGCCCAACATTAGTGAAGTCTTCAGTACCTGAGGGTGATCCCTTGCGAAAGAACCCAGCTTATTGTGTTCAGCCAGCTTGCATTCAGCCATCTTGTATCCAGCCATCATGTGTTGCCCCTACAACATGTTTTTCCCCTCGACTCTTTCTAAGCAAATCCAAGAAAGACCGTAAACCGAAGAATGAAATGGGGAACCAAGTCACTCCATTGCCGGAGCTTATTGCAGAACCAACTGATGCTCGCTCAATGTCCTTTGTAGGGACGCATGAATACCTGGCCCCTGAAATCATCAAAGGCGAAGGGCATGGAAGTGCCGTAGATTGGTGGACATTCGGTATCTTTCTGTACGAATTACTGTTTGGTAAAACTCCTTTCAAAGGATCTGGCAACAGGGCCACCTTGTTCAATGTAGTGGGTCAGCCATTGCGATTTCCTGAGTCGCCAGTTGTGAGCTTCTCAGCAAGGGATCTGATAAGGGGGTTGCTAGTGAAAGAGCCGCAGCATAGGTTGGCATATAAACGAGGAGCCACAGAGATCAAACAGCATCCTTTCTTTGAAGGTGTAAATTGGGCATTGATTCGTTGCGCAAGCCCACCCGAGATCCCTAAGCCACCTGAGATAGAGCAAATTCCAGCTCCACCATCAACGAGCGGTAAAGGTCTACCTGCTTCTATTCCCGAGCAAAATAATTATCTAGAGTTTGATTTCTTTTAGATGTCCTTGAAACTGATTTTCTATTTGTTTTCTTTTTTCTTTTTGTTACTTTTTCACCTTTCTTGCACTACAGAAATATGTAGAGTTTCTAGAACATTGAAGTTGTGGAAAGTAGGTTTCTCTTTTTTTGTTTTTTAAATTGATAATAGTCATATGTTCGATGTTGTTATTGAGCATTTTCGATATCTCTTGTATTAAAGAAGTTGAATATCTGGAAATTGTGAATGCTTTCAATGAACAACATGGATTTGGTTTCTTCTTAAGGTTAAATACAGAATGCTGCCGTTTTGATACACAGGACAGCACAATCCAAATCACACAGAATTTTATCATTCTGCATCTTATAGTCAAATAGTGTGATTATGGTGAGAAATTGTCCCTTGCAAGGGCAACTGGTTGTGTTCATTAATAGGGAGGTGATATGATTGAAATTTTAACGAATTGTACAATAGGGAGTCATCTTTTTTTTAAATTAACGGTAATAGGAATTAAACTATGTATCTTATGATGTTTTTGAAAAGAAATTACTACTTAACTACTTTCTCAGTGATTGTGTTCATTGTTTTTAATTATTCTTCTGTTGATTCATATAAACTTTATGAAAAATTAAAACCTTCGTAGTATCATTTTATATATATATAAGATTTTAAAATAAAATCGAAATATCTTTTAAAAATTTAAATTACTTAACAGTTGGATTAATACATTTAGAAATTTCAAAACCAAAGACAATTCTATGGAAGAATTGGAATTATTTCTTACAAATGTATTGCATTGTGCAAAAGGTTGGGTTTCGCCGTCAGATTGGATCCAATCAACCAAAAAAATTGACAAGCAGCCATGCATGAATAAATGAATGGTATATCCTAACCTACCACCCCACCAAAATTATATCATTTTATTGTTTTTGTTCCTTTCTTTGTTTATTATTATTTTTTTCTAAATGGGAATATGTGGTCGAGGCATATTCTAATTATTAACAATATATTTTTCTTACTAAAGAAAAAGATTCAAGGCTAAAATTCTCCCACCCACAAAAAGAAAATTAAAAAATTATACAAAATTAAACATTTTTTAATGAAAAAGATGGTGAAACCTCGGATCGCCCATGAAATCAACAAATTCTTACCATCTTCAGGTATTTTAAAAACACCAGTGGCGTCATATCATGGTCCAAAAATTTTATCTGAAATGAAAGTGTGAAAAAAAAACATTATATTTATAAAAGAAATTGCAAAAAGATTTTTTTTTAAAAAAATCATGTTGATGCACATGTGGTCCTTGAATTGAATCTTTTTATATATATATATTTATTATTTATTTCATTTTTTTGTACCACAGGTGAAAAATTGAAAAGAAAAAAAAAATTTCCTATTCACTATATGAGCTAAAACAATAAATTATTGCACTCGTGGCTAAAATTAGCATGTATTTTGACTTGAGTAAAAATTATTTAAAATTCGTATATCAAAATTTATATAATAAATGAGTGAAGTTTAAATTATATAAAATTTAAAATATTACTGTAAAATTCAATAATTAACGAAAACTCGTATGCTTTCACATTATAAATTAAAAAGCACTATTACGTAGCAATTTTTTAAAAAATTAATTAGATTTAGTTATGAATATATGACAAATAAAATGATACAAAATAAACTAAAGAGGAATTGTTTTCAAAACAAAAATAAAGAATTGTGGATGGGAATGTCATGATCATGATTCTACTTTGACAAATTCTACGTTCTTCTTTATGCCTCCACTACTATCATGCACACCTTTTTCTTTTCTTCTATTTCTTTTAACCAAAATCAATAGTTGGCTAGCCAATCTATGCATGCAAAATAATTTATTAAAAGGATAATTTTGTACAATTTTTTTCCGTCTAATTTATTGGAATTTAGAATTGATTTAAATCTAATTACTTTAATTTAAATAATTTTATAAAAATAGTAAATTTTTTTAAATAATTTATTTAATATAATTATATATACTATAATTCAAATTTAAAACATTACTTAAATAAAAATAATTCCATCTTAACTAATTCTAATAATCATTGATAATTATATATACTTTTTTAATTTATCTTTAGTGTTTTTTTAATTTTCTTTTTTACCATATTTAAATAATTAAATTTCAACCATATTTTATAACAACATTATCAAATAATATTTTATTTTGCAATTCTTACAGGAAATTGACGGAGAAAAAGATGGAACATTGTCCTCCATGATGGGATATAATTTTCTTTCAATAATGGAGAGATTTCTCTTTTAGCAAATTTTCTTTAATGGTTGGCTATTTGATCAAGCCAAGAGAGAAATATTATCTTGTACTATTCAAGCATCTTTTTTTATATATTTTCGTCATAAATTAAATTATAGGGCCATCATACGATGATGAAACTATATCTATATATATATATATATGAATTATAACGTAATTTTATATAGTTAAAACTTTCAAATTAAATCCAAATTATTATAAATCAAATGACTTTATATTTGTAAGATATAAATATTAAAAATAATACCAAATTCTTGCTTTTAAGAATAGATCAAAGAGATTGTTTTTAAGAATAATTAATTCGCAATTACTTAACTGAAAATTAGTTAATGTGAACGCTATTATAGTATATATTTGCTTTTGGTATAAGCATTGTATCCCATCAATGGTCAAATCAAGTAAGGGTGAGCATCAGACGGGTTGGGTTGAATCGGATGGTCGGAATTTAAAACTAATTGATTTTAGGGATTTGGTAAATGGAACCGAATCAATCTAAAGAACAAGGCAAAATATTGGTTCAAATTGACTGAATATTTTCGAAAAATTTGGGGCAGAAAATCGGTTTGAGTTTTGCTGGACTAGGATGGGTTTTAAAATTGTAAACCTATATACAAAAATTATGAAATTTAGACAAAATATTAAAAATAATTATTAATTAAGTTGAGTTTATAATAACTATTTGCCCTAAATTATCTATTACAAAATACACTAATCTTTAAATATGTATTGTTTGCATGTACATATTAAATAATAATATTTAGATAAAAAAAATTGCTTTAGAACAAATGATTAATTACAAAAATAATATTTCTAATTACAAATTGTTCATAATGAAACTTCCTGTTTCCATCAAAAGAGACAATTTGTAAGTTGTGGAGGACTACTTCAACCAAAAAAAATATATGGACAGTCCTGCAAAAAATATTAGGTCATGTAGGAAGATTGCAAATAAATATGCAAAGAATCAGTTCAAGTATAAACAAGTAAAAAGATGCATAGTTAAAATAAAAATGCAAACAACTTTGAGGCTCAGAGTTTGTTATTGTCAAGTCACATAAAATGCAAGCCAATCCATATTTCTAGCAGCATATCAATTGTCACCAAGAAATAAAGGCAAACATTTGTAAACTCAGATAAATAAAGGTGGAAGCTCTCATCATAGCCTCAAAGTTAAAAATCATGCAATAACCAAAGGGGCTCAGGTGCTATAGAATATAAATCAAAAAACAAATGCAACCTTATTTCTGGCAACAGGTTTAAAAAGTCACCAAAGAAAAATACAAAAATTTTAATATTCAGATAATGAAATGGTGGAAGCATCATCATAGCCCCCCATTTACAACATCACCACTAACACCAACTAGATTGTGGCACTACATATGGTGTTCATAGGCTCACAAACATGCAATATGCAAAGCTGTAAAGCAAAACACCACAGGCACTAAACAACCATAGGGCACAACAAGTGGAGGTCACACATGGTCACATTCACAGTTAGACACACACAAGCAAATGAATGCAAAAAAAAAAAAAAAATTAAGCAATCATAATGTAAAAAAAAATGAAAGAATCAATTGATGAGTCAACAAAATGGCACTGGCAGTTAAGTACTTAAGTTAGTGCCAAATTGGGGCCAATACCAACTGGGGGAAGTCTACCAAGAACATGAGAAGACGTAAATCAATTTACTTGTTAAAATAGGTTACAATAAGAAAATAAAAAAAATTAAAACAGTAATTAAAATAGTATTACCATTTTCAGGCTTCTTTAAATCTTCAAGTGATTCCTCAATGTTGATTGGTTGTTTATGCTTTCGTAACCAATCTTGGGTACATACGAGTGATTTAACAATTTTGGGAGTCAAAGAACTCTGGAAGATATTAAGCACCCTTTCACCAATTGAAAAAGTTGACTCAGAAGCCACCATTGATATTGGAACAACCAAAACATCTCTAGCAAATCTGGACAAAATTAGGAACCTTTCTACATTTAGCTTCCAACATCGAAGCAAATTGAAATTCCCCTCATCCTCCAAAATTTCTTCACCCAAATAAATATCCAATTATGATCCCTTGCTTCCACCTAATCCAAACTCCAATTTTTGCTTCTTGAATTTAGCTTTTAGCATTGAAATTTTAGGACTAGATGTAGCAGTAGCACCAACAGAATCATAAAAAGGATATGGCTAGTTGGTTGACTAGCAGATTCACCAGAAGCAGGAGCATGAGTATACAGAGCAAGATAATCATCAAACAATTCATGAATTGCACTTTTCAAAAATAAATAGATGCTTCCACCAAGATTAGGTCCATATATTTGAGATAAAGAAAATTCTAAAAACTCTAACTTCTCTGTAGGATCGAAAATAGAGGCAATAAATATCAATAAATTTATTTTATTAAGATCTCCAAAGTATTTATCAAATTTGGACTTCATTGAAAACCCCATTGCCTTCTTAGAAGGATTAGCAAAGATCATCCAATCATTTAACACACATAAAAGATCAGAAATTTTAGAGAAAAATGTGTTGGTAATAACATAAAGTGACCCTGAGATCCTTAAAGTCATTTCATAAAAACATTTCAAGAAATCAACAAGCTATTGAACATTTTCCTAGGCACCTCATTACCAAGATTAGCTCTGAAAAATGATTCACATTCATCAAACTTTTCAAATACTTTATCATACAGACAAGCAACTGGAGCATCAAATAGTTTGAGTTCCATCTTATTGGAACATCAAAAGGCACATAAGCCTTTAACTTAATACTAAGTAAATCAGCATAGTCTCTAAATTTTTTCAACCTTAAGGGTGAATTCCTCATATATCTCACAACCTCCCTCACCCTTTTGACATATTTAATGGACTCTTTAAGCCCCTCATTAATAATCAAGTTTAGAATATGTGCAATACAATGCATATGGACATATTTACACCTAATTGTTGGTACCCTAACTTAAAAGCTTCTTTTTGAAAAAACTAATAGATGTATCATTTAAAGATGCATTGTTAAGTGTAACAGAAAAGATTTTAAGCCCCCACTCTCCCAAACAAGACTCTAGAGCCTTTGTAATCTACTCCCCTTTATGAGATGATATAGGAACAAAATAAATAATTCTTTGTTGAAGCTTCCACTCTGTATCAATGAAGTGTGCAATTATGCACATATAATTAATTCTCTATTGTTAAACAGACTATTTGAGAATGATTTTTAAACATTATTTCAAATTTGACCTCTTAGTAAGAAATAAATAGTAACATTCCCTACTAATAGTCCATCAAGAGGGTATTTTGAACCTAGGACATGCCACAAATAAGAATTTTTTAAAACCAAGAGCTTCTACAAACTTGAACAACAACTCACCAACAACTATCATATTAGTCATGGCATTTCTAATTTGATTTTGATCAAATTTTCATGTACTTAATGCACCCATATTTTCATGCAATTCAAACTCAGAAGCATTGCCAGGAGGTTGCAAATTGAAAAGTGATTGTTTGCTTTCTTTTAGGTGAGGGTTTTTAGTGCAGTTTAGCATGTGATTCTTAATAGATGAAGTTCTATGCTTTTTAGAGTGACAGTTAACTATACTAGCAAAATATATACATCTAACTTGATTAACAATACCATACTTATCTCTTATCTTTTCAAAATGGATCCAGGCCTTTGAACGGGACTCAGTCTCCTTCCTTTTTTTTTTAGCTACATTTTGTTGCTTTTGAGCTTCCACCATTGCTTCACTACCAGTGGCAATAACATTAGCATCACTACTGCCACTAGCATTAGTATTTCCAATGTCCATCTACATATAAAATCATACATTAATAATTAAAATTGTCCAACAAGTATGCTGATCAACAAAATATTGAAAACAAATTGGGGATAAATAAAATTAAAACTCAATGTATTACTTTATTTTAAGTCTCTTTAGTCTGGAGTGACATAACAAAATGGATCATATCAAGTATGCTTCCACCTTAAATAGATCAAATCATTAGGGACTTTAAAAAAGCTTCCACCATTGGATCTCAAAATGAGATCATTATAATTAGATCCACATTATAGTTTCACATGATTTGGGCATACCAACGATGAATTCATGCAAAGGGAAAATAAGTAAACAATACATAAGAAAATATAAATCAGATGCAAATCCATATACAAGCAAATATAAACTTCAAAAGCACTTTCATATTTGATAAATAAATAAAAAATGTAATTAAAAAATTTATTGTTAAAGATATTAATAAAATCACAACCATCGCATGTTGTGTTTGTTCACTGTCAGTGTCGAAGATTAACTAGGAGCTTCCACCATTTGAGATCTCAGTTTTGAGATATTAAAGTCAAGCTTCCACCATTTAAGATCTTATAAAATGATCTTATACAACTTTATATCGAAAGAATCAGCACCCATACGAGTCCTTAAAAAAATGAAAAAACATAGAGAATCAATAAAAGGTTAGGATATGTATATATTCATAATAACAAAAAATTAAAAATAAAAAATAAAAAACTTGAAATAATCCAGAGGGTATAAATAAATTACCATAACAACAAACATCATTGCATGTTGATTTTATCAATGTTTGAGTGATAAAATCGAAGGTTTAATACTAACAGTGAATAAAATAACACAGTCACTCAATGAAATGGTGGTAACTCTTTAGATCCACCACTTTCTAAGGCACTACAAGTTAAGGTCTTTTGATTTAGGATTTAAATCATCGAAGAGAACCAAGACAGAGACTCAAAAGAGATGGACACTGTCTCAACTTGAGACGTTGAGTAGCAGAAGGAGACTGAGAGAAGATAATAGATATGTGTTGAGAGAAATTAGGATTAAACGAGAGCAAAATGAAGCGTTAGATGAGAGAAAAACCTAGGGTTACAGAGAGCCATAAAGGTTTTTGGAAAAGAGGACAAAAGTGAGGCGGCGAGAGAGATTTAGGGTTAGAACTTAAAAGAGAATTAAGGGTTAGAAGTTTAGGATGTTTATATACTACTACCCTTAATTAAAACGACGTCATTTTATGTCCATTATAATTTTAGAAATTCGGGCGGGTCGATTTTTAGAAACCCTTAACCAACCCACTTTTCAAAAACCAATAACCATAGCTCCCCTCGATTGACCCAATTTTTTTGTAACTTTGGTAGCTCACTCAACCCTCAAATTCAGCTTCGGTTCGGTCGGTAATTTTAGGTTGGTCGAAAAATGCTCACCTCTAAAATCAAGTGAACTCTGATACTTCATTAAGCATATCTAATTTCCTCTAAATGAGATTTAAGTATGATAATAAGTATTGAATTATCAAAGCTTAATATGCTCCAAAATGTTCAATTAAATATATAAACATATAAAAATGGATAAAGTACATAATGAGTAGGGGTGTAATTGAGCCAAATTAATTTGACACACTACCAAGTTCGAGCTCAACTCGATTTTTAAAGTCAAAACTCTAACTCAACTCAAACTAGATCGATCTTTTTTGAAGCTCGAACTCGACTTAATTAAATAATACATATACTCGATTTCAACTCGGTTAAACTCGATTAATTAAATAAAATTTTTAAATTTTTAAAAAAATATATTTTAAAAGATTCAAACTCAAATCGAGTTTGAATTCGAATCATTTTGATAATATATATTATAATTATACCTTAACTATTTATTAACTATTTTTTTCTCATTTTCAATTTCAAAATTTTTTAAAAAAGTAAGATTTTATTGTTATGACTGATTAGTTCATGATATTTTATAAAATTTTCATGTTACATGTTATTTTTATAGTTTAATATAATTTCATACATTTAAAGAAAATATAATTTATTTACCTCTTAATTTAATGGTCAAAATTCTCACAAACATTGTAGAAAACCCGGTCAAGTCTTCTCTTTTCCTGCTGACCTTGCCAAAAAATATAATTTAAAATTTTACATTATTGTACATATAATTTTCATAAAAAAATTAGAAAAAATAATGTAATATGATACAAAATAATGATGAAAATGAAAAAAATCACATGGTAATTGTAGACTACTAAACTGGCATAGGTGATGGTTCACATGGGAACATTCTTGGCACCTTGAGATGTGTTCCTAATAAATAAGAGATTGTAGCGCAAGTACCCCACACACACTTTAGAATCTATTCCCATCTTTGATGAAATTATAATATAAGCAAGTGATCAATGGCAAGGAGTTGGAAATATTTATTTATGTATTTTTGTTGTGATAGATCTATAAATTTTAGGAATCACAGCCAAAATTTAAACTTTTCTTTTGGTGTAGTTGACATTTCAGAGTGGATGCCAATCATTTGTTTATTTGTGTTTATTTGTGGAATATTTTTGTAGAAAAATATTAACATGTGGAAATAATTCATATATTGTTGTGAGTAAATGCCTTGCCCCAATAAAATTGCCATCCTTCTTTTGATTCTTTGTTCTTGTCCAAAAAGTTTAAAAAGAATAATAAAAAACATAAAAGATTTTATTATTTTGAATACATTTCGTTTAAATTTTTTAAAAAATTATTGTTCCTAAAAACTTGTAAGATTATCATCACATCCAATTGTTTTAAACCAAAAATATAAATATCTACTATATTTATTTAAAAAATATTTGCTGTGTTGAATATGAGAAAAGAGGTAAAAATTAAATTCTTAATTTAATTATATCAAAATTTAAATGAGCGGAAGAGGTGAGTCTCAAACCCAAGACCCATTCTTATACCTACCAAGAGGCCAAGAAAGTTATATCATTTTATACTCTTTTATCTTTCTACATTATATTCACTAACTTTTACAAACGGTAAATTATTGTTTAAGTGGTGAAGAGATATATAGTTAAAACCTGTTTAAAAAGCTATTGAAATTGTCTAAATTAAACTACCATGCCCATACCTGTTGAGCCATGTAATTATGATTCATTCAAACCATGAGAAGAAGGGTAAATTGTTTCTGCCATGAACAAATAAGAAGAAAAATATCAGAGCTAGCCAGTTTATGATTTTTTTTTTAGTGAATGGATAGTTTCACCCTTTAATTTTACACAATTAATCTTTACAATTTTAAACTCTTATTATTTTCTATTTAATTTTTAAATTTTTATTTTAAACCATTTTTATGTTTTAATTTATAATTTGTTATTCTATTTAACCCATACAATATCAAAATGGATTAAATTTTAATTTCAAATAATTTTAAATGCATAAAATGTTAAAATTAACTTCAAAACAATATAAATAGAATTAAAAATTAATATTAAAAAAAGTAAAAAAAATTATTTTTAACTATACTTTTTCTTTTATTAAATATTGTTTTAATTTGTATAGATTTTTCTTGAATTCATATTAATATTAATTTATAAATTCTTTCAATTTTATATATTAAGAGAGTTAAATAGAAGAATGTTGAAAGTTAATTGAGTAAAGTTAATAATTGAAACCATGCATTTTGCTTTTTTTTTTTTTTGACAGAGTCAAAGATTTGATTTCATTTTTTAGTTAATTTTGTCTAACAATTATTAAATACAAACCATTAATAAAATGAAGGAGGGAGGAAAAGATGAAAGGAAATTAAGGATAAAGGGATAATTTGGACCTCCAACTTTGGACAAAATTTCACATTGGACACTAATGTTTTTTTTTTTCCAAGTGGTCCTCAAAGTATTAAAAGTAGATAAAAAACAACCCTCCCTTAACAGCAAGTCCAACAACTGTTAAAAATTGCTGCTGTGGCACAGTGGGTCCCACTACTTGATGCTGTACAACACTTCTTGACGTGATGGAATGTACATTGTGTCCATCAATCATTGGTTGCCACATCTCACATTCCTTTTTCTTTTTTTTTTCACATGCAAATAAACTTTGTAATTGATTAATTCATTTTGACATTTCTTTGGAAACATTAGGGAGTGTTAAAAAAAGGAACCAGGAAGCAAGTATGGGCTAATTTTTAATTTTACCTTGGCATATATTTTTAAATAAATATAGTGGTTTAATTACTTAGTAATATTTTAAATATTAATATAATGTTCAATTTTAATGGTAAAATTATTATATATATAAATTATAACAAATATAATTAATTAATTGAATATTTTAAAAATATTATAAATTTATTTTAAAAATTATTTTTAATTATAGCAAATTAAAAATACGTGTAAACTTTATTTGTTATAAATTTATTTTAAGTATTAATATCATATCAAATAATAAATTTTAAAATGGTGTAACTTTATTTTTAAATAAATATTTATAATAAAATTAGTAAATATGTATAAACTGTTGTAAACAGCTTGTAGATATTGTCCGCTTTGGTACTTCAGGACCTCACGGCTTTAAAACGCGTCCACAAGTAAAGGCTTCAGGCCCTGCTTATAAGCACGCACACAATCTCGTGTGCGAGCGATGTGGGAACTTCAGGTTCACAACACACCCTCCCATCGCGAGCATCGTGCTGATAACGTGTTGTAAACAGCTTGTAGATATTGTCCGCTTTGGTACTTCAGGACCTCACGGCTTTAAAACGCGTCCACAAGTAAAGGCTTCAGGCCCTGCTTATAAGCACGCACACAATCTCGTGTGCGAGCGATGTGGGAACTTCAGGTTCACAACATAAACTTAATTTATTATAAATTTATTGTGGTTAGTTGAATGTTAAGTTCACTGTTAAATATTTATATAATTTTAATAATAAATTACTTTTAATATTTAGAGGTCCAGTTGGGAATTAAAAAAATATTAGTAGTGTCCAATGTAATATTCGGTCCAAAGTTGGAGGACCAAATTGGCCTTTTTCCCGGAAATTAACACCACCATTGATTGAGGACATGAATCACCCACATGGCTTCTTCAAAAAAAAGGGTTTCACATCATCACATCAAAGTCTTCCATTTTGGACCCCATTATTAATCGTTTTATTGAAAAATTTTAGAATACCTCACATGATAAGTTAGAATTTCTTTATTATTATTTGCTTTTAAAAAAAAAAAAAATTGGTAAGAGACAAAAGCTAAAGTTGGTAATTGTAACTTTTAGCCAATGACCCCTAACCTAACCAAGTAGTGAGAGACACCCGAAATCATAAGGTCATGATTCAAATTTTACCGTATTTAAAATTAAAATCTTATTCTTAATATATTTTAGGTAAAAAAAATACATTCTATAATAATAATAAAAATATAGATACATAATATAATAGATAAGTGCGATATTGAGTAATAATTTATTGTTTGAAAAAAATATTATTTTTAAGTATTATTACTATTTGTATTATTTGAGGTTTTCTAGCAGCAGCTAGGTGTGAAAATCTGCGGCACCATATTATTTTTCTAAAAAGCTACTTGTTCCTTAAAAAAAATATTCAATTTAAAAATAAAATAACTTTTGGATCTAAATTTCACAATTACCTAATAATTTATGGGATAAAGAGACTCCACTAGCACAACTAATCATGCTAATTAACTATTTTTTAAGGTAACTACACTTTAAATATCAGTGAGTTAAAGATTTACCAGCTATTTTTTTTAAAATATTATAAAATATAAAATTTATTGGTATTAATTTTTTTCATTTTATTTAAAAAAATTATCTTTTATGACACATTTCACTAATGCTTAAAGTATATTGTATTCTTATTATTAAAAATAACCAAATCTTAAATTTATGCACATGCAATAATTAATTGTGTGATCATATAATTTTCACTATTAATTTAAAGCATGCATTTAAAGAGACTTTCTCAAATATAAATTATCAAGAAAATTCACAAATGTTATAATATCAAAGTTTTTTTTTTTTTTATCATTGATGCAATAAAATATAATTTTAAGGAATATTGGTTTATATTAAAAATTATTTGTTTATGAAAAAAACTTAAAATAAAAAAAATGTGTATCTTTGTAGAAGTTCTTTAGTATATATGTGGGAATCCACCCATTGACCAAAAGAACAACATAAATCAAATTTCAAATGGCTTTAAATTTTTTATTGGAAAAATTTCTTCTACTTCAACTACTAATTACTAATAAAAAAATTTTAATGTTTTAAAATTTCCCCAAATATTATAGAAAAATAAAAAAAATATTCTTATATATATACTAACAAATAATTAAAATAAATATTTAATTAAAATGATAAAAACTAAAACTTAATAGTATAAATAAATTTTAAATGTATTTTTTTCCTGTGAGATATTTTAAAAAATTATTATTATTTTTTATTTTATTAATTGTTAATAATTTAAAAATTGAGACAGGAGGAATTACTCATACTCGGGTTGAGTTCTATAGAAAAAATTGTTCAAATATTAATATGAACTTTTTTTTTTTAAAAAAAAAATCAAATATATTAATTATTTTTAAGATGCACAACTGTAATTACAGGAAAGTTCCTAAAAAGAATAATTTTTATTAAGGCTCCATTTATTTTAAAAAATTACTCTCTTATTGGAAAAATTATATTAGAATTTTTTTTTTCAGATAATGAACCAATGAAAAATTGTACTACTTTTCAATAAAAATAAGATTTAGATATTTATTTATTTAAACATAGATATATTTTTAATTTATTTACTAATATTAAAATTTTAAAACTTTCGATAATCAGTTAGTTGAAAATTTTAAAATTTTATTGTTAATTCTTTTCATATAAATTAGTAATTATTAAAAAAATTTATTTTTATAAGTTTATATAATTTTGAAAATAATTTTCATTTGAAAAAGATAAAATTATTTTTCTGAAAATTAATTTAATTCTTGTTAATTAAAAATATTTTCTTATTACTTCATATATTAAAAATATTTACAAAAAAATGTAAAAATATATATATATTGAAATTAAACAAATAGAATTTTATATACTGACCATCTAACACCCTAACTAACTATTCTGTTGAAAAATAAAAAATAAAAACCAAACAGTAACACACTCTTTTCATTTGAATTTTAAAAAATAAAAAATTGATTCAAAAAAATTATAAAAAATCTCTTCCTTTTACTTTTCCTTTATTATTTTTTAATATCGGATTCTCCTATTTTATTACCAGTGTTATTCACATAAAACAAGGAAAACTAACCCAGATTTCAAGAAAAGGCCATCTCTCTGTAGAGGTCTTCTCTTCTCTGGTGCGGTTGCTCACTTCAATCCTTGAAGGGCTAAGTGAGTTAAAAAAAAAAAAGGCACCAACTTTGTAATTAATTAATTAATTATTTTTTAATACCAAGTCTTTGAAGCTAAAATTAAGCAGTTCTTGTTCTGCAACTTCAAGAGAAAGAGAAAAAGAAGAAATGGGTGTTGCTAATCAAGAAGCAGTCAAGCAGTTTCAGTCTTTAATGGAACAAAGTTAGCTTTCAAAACCCAGTTCACATTTTTTTCTAGAAAAAAAAAAGAATTTTCTTTTGACTTAATTTTATAGTTTTGCGCCAATAATACTAACAAAGTTTCTTCCTTTGTGTTTTGGATGATAAACTAACAGTAGATGAGCCAAAGAAGAAGACATTTCAGGTTGGTTAACTCTTTCTCTTAGCTGTTTGTTGATCTGCTTTCCATCTGGCTGCTGAAAAAGGAAGGTTTTTTTTTTTTTTTTTTTTTTTTTTTAAATGGGATTTGAAGAGATTTTAGGATTAAGCTCTGCTCTTAGTTGGTGAATTTAGTTTTGCTCCAACATTTTTTTTGCCTTAATTAGCTAGGCACTGAACATAACCACATGAAGCAGTATTTTTTTTTTGAGAGAGAATGAAGCGGTTGTGTGGAGATGGAATTTGATCTAGGCTTGCAATGTGATGTTTTGTTTCATTGTTTATTGCTGGGTCTGATCTATGTGTTATTGATGTTTACTGTTTGCTTTTTCAAGTGATGAAGTATAAGCATATGTCATTGTTAAATTACATCCTTTTGATTCCTTGACTTCCATGATCCTAAGGTTTGCTAAAAGAATGATTCTTGCGGGTTGATTTCCAACCCATCAATTTGTTTGATCTGTCTAGTTACTTGCTGTTATAGTTGACTTAATTAAGCTGGAGTTTTTTGTGCACCTGTATATTTCCATTCTCGTTTTTGAGTTGGAGAACAAGTCAAAATCTTTGTGGTTTACTTTGAATTGCATTTTAATGCAATGTTCTTGAAACATTCATCAAATGCTAGGGTTTTGCTTGGTTTACAGGCTTTAGGAGCATAGAGTTCAAATCCTTTTTTAACTTTCTTGACCTAAATGAGTAAAATATATAATGTCTCTAGTATGTTTATGTGCCAACCCAATAGATTCTACTTTCCAGATGTGTGGCTAATCTGTGGCTAGCATAAAAATATCATATTACATACATTTGTGACACTGACTTTTGGAAAATTTTGGCATTAGTGTTAACTTACAAGTTGGGTCACAAATTATGTCATGATAGAAAAATAAAAATTGTGTACAGCTGTGAGAATTCCTTTCAAGTTTTCTCATATGATGGTCATTTGTCTGCCGGTAAGTGGTTTATTATGAGGGCTTTGAATTGCAGCAATATTACAACTTAATTGAAAATAAGAATTTTCAGACTGATTGACATACATTTGCTATTCTTTTCCCTTTCCTTTTTGCCTATTGCATTTGAGGGTTATGTTTGGTGATGTATTGTTGCATTAAGATGCTCCTTATGTGGATTCCTATGAAGTGTAAAAAAACAAATGTTAATGTAAACTTTGTTCTCTGATCTCCAGAACATGCACCAGGGTTTTCCAAATGAAACATTGGTGCGATTTCTGAAAGCAAGAGACTGGAATGTTGTGAAGGCCCATAAAATGGTTAGATATATCCTACTGCCATAAGCTTTTACTCTGCAGTCTTTTATTATTGGCTTCTTACTCTTTGCCATTATTACCTTGTTCCAGTTGATTGAATGTCTAGAATGGAGAATACAAAATGAAATTGACAGCATACTGACGGTGAGAATTTTTGGTATTTAAATCTTAGCTTGATTTTACATTTTGTACATTATTGTACCATTGTTTTCTATCTAATATTTGTGCACAACTTGAATCTAACAAAATGAATTTCTTGAATTTTATTGGGAATTCAGAATCCTATAACAGAAAAATGAGCATGTTCATTCTTCTGAAATTAAGTAGCACTTTAGTTTTACCTCTAGGAAGAAGATATGAACAATAGCACAACCTAAATGATCCTAGTGGAAGTGATTAGAGGACCAGCCCGTAGGCACACCATGATCAAGAAGCTAATTCAATCAATCTAATGGGCCAGAACCTCAAAATACAGAAGTAAACATGCAGTTGATATCTGCAGATACCATGGATTTGACTTTTCTGCAAACAAAGTCATAGTCAGTTGGATGTTTAGCTTATCTAGATTTGCATTACACTTTTACCATGATCCAATGACCCTGATTTCTGTCCAAGTTTTGCATTTCTAGTAAAATGTCTCATGCAATATTATTCTGGAGATTTGTGATGGCCAAAAGCCAAATTTGTGAAGCAACATTGTGTTTATTGTGTTGAATAATAAGTATTGCCAATTTTGTTATCCTTGTACAGAAACCAATCATTCCAACTGACTTGTATAGAGCAATTCGAGATTCTCAGCTTATGGGATTATCAGGTTACTCTAAAGAGGTATGCTAGAGTTTTTTGAAGTTAACCTTGCCAGCCACCCGAAAGAGGGCTGATGATTGAAGTCCCTTTTTCTAAGAGATTTTGCTCCCTCAGGATTTTCCAAGTGGAATTTCTTGTTATCCTCATAGTAAGTTCCTTTAGTGCAACAATTATGATTATGATCCCAAATCTAATGTTCTCCCTTTTCTTTTGTTGAATTTTCCAGGGTCTTCCTGTTATTGCAATGGGTGCTGGACTAAGCACATTTGATAAAGCATCTGTAAGTATTATATAACCTTATTATGTGTTTATTATATTTAAATTTGAAAATTAGAACTTGCCTAAATATTCTACATACAAATATATTATTGGGATGGTGTGCTAGTTGCATGCTTGGAGGTTGGTTGTTTCACTTTGGTGTTTTTGAGTGTGAGTGGGAGGGGAACTCACATGGTTGTAGTTATAGTTGATGGACAAGGATGCTTGATTATATATAACTGTTGATCTCTTGACAGTCAATTATCCTCTATATATTTCTTGTACGCAATATCTAATAATGATATCTGATTATTTATTTATTTGTATTTTAGGTGCATTACTATGTGCAGTCACACATTCAAATGAATGAATATAGAGATCGTGTATTGTTGGTGAGCATACAATCTACTGGCTTAAGATGTTTGATCTGCTTGCTGATTTGTCATATAACTTGCTTCTTTTTTCTTGTAGCCTTCTGCGACCAAGAAGTATGGGCGGCATATTAGTACTTGCATTAAAGTTTTAGATATGACTGGCTTAAAGCTTTCAGCATTAAATCAAATAAAGGTATCCATTCAGTAGCTATCAAAATTCTCATTTTTCTTTTTTTTAATCAGTAAAGATGACGTACAATAGAAGCTGCCAACATTTACATGATTTCAGTAACCTCTTAGTAACCTAGATGCAATTGAATACTTTGCCTTTTCAATTGTAGGTTCTTATGACAAGGATGTGTGCATGCAACATTTGTTATGTTTTCTTGTATCAAGGAACAAATAATCTTGTCCACTTTTTAATTGTCTTCCTGAAACCTATGTTCTGACTTTTTTTTTTTAATCTTTGATTGCAGCTATTGACTGTTATATCCACAGTTGATGATTTAAATTATCCAGAAAAGACTGAGACCTACTATATTGTCAATGTTCCATATATATTTTCAGCATGTTGGAAGGTTTGGGGCTTTTGCTCAAGTGAAAACATTTTCTTAATGGTATGCATATTTTATCAAACAGCTCAAATGTGTTGTAATACATGTTGGCAGGTTGTAAAACCTCTTCTACAAGAAAGAACAAGGAAGAAAATTCAGGTTTTGCAAGGTTGTGGAAGAGATGAATTGTTGAAGGCAAGGCTCTCCATTTAAACTCTTCCCTAACCGTACTCTTTTAAAACCTTCTTCCTGTTTACACTCAAACATCTATAAACATGAAACATGTGCAACTTGAAATTACATTTTGCATGGTTGACTGTTACTAAGTATGATTGTGTTATTCTACTGACTTACAAGAAGAGTCTGACGAGCAGGGCAGTAAGTACCTTGATATAATGTTGCTGAATTACCCAATTATCTTTGTAGTCTGTTTCAAATCAATAAGATATACTTTGCATGATCAATTGTAAATTTGCATTCTAAAACCTGTTTCTTGACCTTCCGACTGATATGTCTTCCTGGAGGACAACCAGTCTTGTATGGTACTCTTTGTGGCCAGGAGTTAGTGCAATAGAATTCTTCTAGTCGACATCCTTGATTTTCTATTGCTATTTTCAGTTTATATGTTCCTCTTGTAGTAGTTTATCTTCATGTTGTCCATGATGGCTTCCACTGTAATTGTTTCATTTTTTTTCACGGCACAATTCAAGCTATTTAAGAACATGAATCACATCTATTTCCTCCATAGTCTCGAGTATCAGAAGTCTGACTCTGTCAATTTTTTGTTTCTGTGCAGATTATGGATTATTCATCCCTTCCACATTTTTGTAGAAAAGAAGGTTCTGGCTCATCTCATTGTACAGGGAATGGAACTTCTGATAATTGTTACTCCTTGGATCATGACTTCCACCAACAGCTATATAATTATGTCAAGCAGCAAGCTTCTTTTGTAGAATCTGTTGGACCAATCAAGCAAGGGTCAGTCCATGTGGAAATCCCTGAGCCAGACCTAGAGGGTGCCAAGATTGCCAAGACAATAGAATCTGAGCTTCACAAGTTTGGAGAACTCTCTAACTCATTTAATGGCCTTAAAGTTAATGGCCGCTAATAACAATTCAAGTCCTTGCTGATACCACACCAGACTCAGATCTTGGTGGCTGATTCATTTTTTACTGCTTTGGGGGCAAGTTGTATTTCAATTACCAAATGTGCCAGAGCTTTGCTTGCATCAGCTCGATGCAGGTTGAGCAAGGGAAGAAAGCTAATATTTTGTAGATTGATATGTAACCACTTCGGAGTGGATGACTACAACTCTAGCATTGTATGACCTTTCTGCTCTGATGCTGGAGCAACAGTATACAGTTATCTGTTATCTCAGAAGCTATTGCAGTAGCTGTCATCTAATTCCAACTATTGTATTCAATGTCACTAGTGTATATCGCCTGGTTCAGACCATTCAACAAGCTTGAATCGCTTCTTTGGTGATAAAAGTGCAATGTTTTGCAGAGGAAATTGAACCCAAGTTTCTATGAGAGGTAATTGTATATATATATAAAAGCTAAATAAGCAAGCACAACAAAGTTGGCGTGTTGTGATTTGATTTATCAATAAATTAAATTTATTATGATATTTTCATGAAAAAATTTTGATCTGTGATGTTTTGAAAAAAATTATGATATTTTAAAGTTTAATTACGATATTTTATGTGTAGATTACAATATTTAAAATCAGGTTGTGATATTTTGAAGATGTTGTAAACGTACATAATAATAATTTTACGTGAGTTTATTTTCACTTTGCTTTAGTTAGTAATAATAATAATAATATAAATTAAAATAGTCTCTACATATAGATAAATGGTATAAACTTAAATAGATTTTTTTTTCTTTCCTTTAAAAAATAAAAAAATAATTACAGCATATTCATTTTAAAAAAGTTCAGATAATCTAACATAAAAACTTTTAAATTTTACTAAAATATCTAAATTATTGTTACCTTTTAAATATTAAAAATTAAAAATATTCATTGGAGAATAGCTAATGTCAAAAAAAAAAAAAAAAAATCAACGAATAACAAGTATAAAAAAACTTTTATTAATACTCAATTGTACAACTATAAAAGAAACTCAATGATACAAATTTAAACTTTACAATAAATAGAATTGTAAAACAGAAAATAATAAGTGGTTAATTTTTTCTGATATTTATAAAAAAATAGTTTCTAATATACATTTCTCATTACTTACTTTCTACCATTTCTATTGCATATTTTAATTTTCATTAAATGTTTTTTATATTATAAATCTTTTTTTTTAACATTTCAAACATTATATATAATTCTATTATATAATTTTTTTATTGGTCATAAAAAAATGACATCCCCAACTAAACAAAATAATTTTTAAAAATATATATGAAAAAAATAAACTATATTTTGTAAATAATTAAATTAATTACATAAAATAAATATAACTCTAAAAGTATGATAGACATGAAAAAAAAAAGTTATGGCATGACTTATCTGTAAACAAGTGTAAGCAACCATGTTAAAAATGCTATATATAAATAGTTTTTTCTTTCAAAATAATCAAAATACTTTTACATGTAAAATTTTTTCTAAATTAACAAATTTTATTCAATAATCATTTAAATATAAAAAAAATCTTACTCAACTAATTATTATATTATGTCAAAAAAAATAAAATAAAATAAAATAAAACAACGTGTCACAACAATAAAATGTAAATAATTTTAAAATTTAACAAGTGTCACTTAGTTTTCATAAAAAAATTAAAAAAAAAAATACTTATTCAACTAAATATTATATTACTTATATATATATATATATATATATATATATATATATATATATCAACGTGTCACAATAGTAAAATCTAAAAAATAACAAAACAATAATTATTCTTTATATAAATTCTTTGCGTACACGCAAATTGGTATGTACCGCTTATATATATAGAGAAATCTATATGCAATTATAATATATTTTATAATATACTTTCTTTTTGTTTTTTCTTTTTCATCACATATAATAATGGTGTGTTCAATAAAAATTTCGATAAGAATACATACATTTGCACAACAAGCTCATATAACTAATCCGATGAATGAGTTATCAAATATGAGAATAGTGGATACCGACGACATTAACAATCAATTGCAAGAAATAATTTTTAGTGGGAATATATTGAGTGAAGAAGTTAAGTGTTCTGCTTTATGACTAGATCAAATGTTTATATTTGACGCTATTCGATTTCACAATCTGCAAACAACTTATGGCAATGCTCTCATAATTTTTTTCGACAATATGAAATGTATCGTATTGTTAAAGAAGACAATATAGTGGAAATTCTAATCATGATATATATGATATTGTTTTAAGAATATCTATAACAATTCCTATAATAATGCAGAATTCAATTCCACGACTTTGACGTTTTATATTTTAGAATATGTAATAATAATATCGAATGTAATACATGTATAATGAATAAATGTAATTTTCTATCTTAATTTTTTTTTGTAATGTCATCTAAATAATATTCATATATATTTTATATTGATATTATCTTTGTAAGATATGTATTAAAAATAAAATTTCCACATTTTAAAATTTATTTTTAGTATTATAAACAATAATCAATCTATCTTAAGAAATAATGCACAATATTTTATAAATAAAATAAATTATATATAATGCTTGTAAAATTTTCTAAATACATAAACAAAGTAATTATTTAACTTTTTAGAATTTTATTTAGTTTAAAATTAAAATACCACAACGTAGGTGGTGAGGTTTAGCACGCGTCCAAGTGTTTGACAATCACGGCACTGTGTGGGCGCAAGGCCCACTAAGAAATACGAAATAGGTCTTAAAGCTTACTAGGAGATGGAATCACCATTTGGATGAAAGTCAGGACACACTTATACGACAATTGGATCCCACGGAGGTTTCCAGAAACCGTCATCAGAGAACAGGTTTAGAAATTGGGTATGGCATTTGAATGCCCACCTAACCTTGCGATTAGCCTCCGTTTATGTTTTGTAATTTATTACCCTTAATAATTCAATGATTTATTTATTACCAAATGAATCATAATTTCCTTCAAATAATTGTTGCATTTTATAATTAGGCCTGGATTTGCACATTAATTAAATTCATGCGATTAGTCCCAACATTCACCATGAATAAAACAAAAATTATAATTTACAACCATACATTCCAAATCAAGTGGGGAAGGGATTAAAGATTACAATGCTTGTGTAAAAATAGAAGTATAATAAATAGAAAATAAACTGAAAATAAATTGCTTGATTTAAGTAAAACCTCTAAAAAACTAATTAATGAGATAAATACTTAATGATTAAAAATCACCAATGAATCCCTACAATAGAAAAATGTTAGTCCCTTGAAATACACAAAGATCTCACATGAAAATCCATAAAATCAACCCATGAATCAATTTATCAAAGAAACGAAGTCACAAAAAAGGTAAATGCTAAACTTTAATTGAACGGTGTTGTAGAATAATCATACAAAACAGACTTGAGTAGTTAAGGCCTATACATGCATGGAAACCCTATGCAATTTACAAAAAACAAAACAAGGTCATATGAGACCCTGTTAGAGTGGTGATCACCTTATAGCAATGAGGCGACGCCTCTTTGAGAGGTGATCACCTGATCGACAAACTCAAAATGACTCTCAAATTAGCAAACTTCCACTTCAAGTAAAAATCTACTACTACAAATAAAATAAATACACAATTACACCTTAAGCTCAGTGAATCACATTAAAAACAAGGCATTTTACAAACAATGAATACAATATACTAAATAAAAAGCTAGTAAACAGATAAATTAGAGGTTATATAAGCAAGTAAGAAAGAACCATGAAAATCTATGAATCAAGCTTGGAAAGAATTAGGATAATTACTGAAAAATGAGCTTTCAAAATGTTAGCCCTTAGAAATGTTTAAGAATGTTGGTCTTCCCTTGAATGCAAGTTTCTTCCCTTTTCTTTCTCAAGGAAATTAACTTCTAAGTTTTTCCCTTTTTCTCTCAAGAATGTTTCTAGTTCCTCCCCCAGAGCTCTTTTCCCTGAAACTCCTTTTTTTCTAAGTGTTTTTCCAAAAATGCCAAAAAAGGATCCCTCTTCCTCTCTCTCTTCTCTCTTTTTATTCACACCTCTAGCCCATACCCTAACTACTCTCCTCTATTATTTTATTTTCTTGCCTTTTTTCTTTCTTTAAATTTTTTTTTGAGACCAGAGGTTGAACTCTAGTCGAGGTGCCATGGTCACCTCTACATTTAATACAGAGGCAAGTTGTTATTGTAGAGGCGACACTTTTATAATAAGGTGATCGCCTTTTCAGTTGCTGCCATAGAGGCGATCACCTTTTCATAGAGGCGTTAGCCTCTTTGGTCTGCCCTGCACTGGGCTTGATGGGCCTAGGCGATTTGGACTAGTTTTGTAAGGGTTTTGGGCTTGTTTATGGGTTTCTAGCCCTCGGGCTCATTTTTAAGAAGATTTAGAGTTTTTTTTTTGCATTCAAGTCTTACATTTCTCATCATCGGGCTCTGTTATGGGCCAACCAAACTGAGCATCCACAGTTTGCCCCCTACCGCAGGCTGATCTAACCGGGGTGTCCATAGTTTGGCCTTTGATTTTTTGAAAAACCAAATGTATACAATGATGATTTTTTAAAAAATCACATGCACAACAAAAGAACACGATAAACAACATACCTGACTCCCAAGTTTCACTCAAAAGGTGAATTCTTCAATCTCGAAACATGATCGTGACCCTCAAGTTTTCCTGGCCTGATCAGCCACTCATTAATATTTGGTAACTTGTTTGAAAATGATAATCCTCGAGTTTTCCTGGCCCAATATAACACTTAATTGAAACATAGGCTCTCAGGTTTTCTTGGCCCGATACATTACTCAACTGAAATGCAGATTCTTAGGTTTTCTTGGCCTGATCGTCACTCAATTGATACACAGACTCTCAAGTTTTCTTGGCTCAATTGTCACTCAATTGAAACTTAGACTCTTGGGTTTTCCTAGCTTGATTGCCATTCAACTGATACATAGACTCTCGAGTTTTCCTGGCTCGATTGTCACTCAATTAAAATGTGATCCTCGAATTTTCCTAGCTCGATTGTCACTCAACTGAAATGCAGACTCTCGGGTTTTCCTAGCCCGATTGCCATTCAACTGATACATAGACTCTTGAGTTTTCCTAGCTCGATTGTCACTCAACTGAAATGCAGACTCTCCGATTTTCCTGGCTCGATTGCCATTTGATTAATACAATGACTCTCAAGTTTTCCTGGCTTGATTGTCACTCAATTAAAACATGATTCTCGAGTTTTTCTGGCTCGATTATCACTCAATTAAAGTATAGACTTCAGGGATACAAACCGAACAATCCTTTCTGAATCACAAGCTTCAGGGATACCACCCGAATAGCCCTTCTCTTATCACGAGCTTTAGAGATACAATTGGAACAACCCTTCCTTAATTATGAGCTTTGGGGATACAACCCTTACAATCCTTGGGCTTTCTTAGCCCGATTGCCATTTAACTAAAATAATTCTCGAGATGCACCTTAGGAAATTTTTTTTTCACTACACTATTTTGAATCTTCCTTTTTTGAAATTAACTCCTCCATTCTTCCTTTTCTTATCTTTCTCCTCTTTTCTAAAAACCCTAACTCAAACCCCCCTTTTACTATAAAAATGCACTTTTTTTTTTCTTCCTCTTTTTCTGTTATTCTTCCCTTTTCTCCTTCTTTCTCGTACCTATACCCTTTTGAAAATGGATGACAAGAGAACAACACTCGTGCCCAAGTGGGATCGCATTCTGCCTTCTACAAATGCTTTATGTAGTCTTGGATTATTTAAGGGAGATACGATTCCTCTCTTAGCGGATTTAAGGAGTCACATTGGTTCATTGGTGTTTGGAAAGGTTAGTGTTCAAATCCTTCTTATTTTCCCTGAAAATCATATCGGGTTTGGTTATATTTATGTTCATTTATGATTGAAAACTAAATTTATTAAACATGCAATTTGTGAATTTGGTGGAAAAATCAAGCTGTTCGCTGTCCTCTACTGTACAGAGATGATCACCTCTTTGTTGAGGCGATTGCCTCATGAAAATAGATGATCATCTTTTTGCCAACATGCAGAGGCATCTCTTTTTATATAGAGGCAATCACTACTGTGATAAGGCGATCATCTTATCCATGAGGTGCTATACCTTTGTAGCAAGGCGAACTAGTATATTTGCAATTACTTAATTAAAAAATAACAAAATTGTGTTATATTCATTCAACTTCCCTAATTCCTTTTTTTGCAGCATGATGCACAGTCATTCAAGGGCATCAAAAACTTTCACAGGCCTCAAGTTTTCTATAATGACTTGATCGATGACTAGAAGGACTGGATCTAAGATACCAAATTTGAGGACTTTATACTGTCGCTTCCTTTGGAGCAGGGTTAGACAGACTATCAGCCACTTCATATACTAATGAAGCGGTGGTTCGACATGACACACACCTTCCACCTTCCATTTAGGGAGCTCACTCTGGATTCTATCTCTTTCACTGCCATTATCGGGATTACGTGTGTCAAAAATCCTGTTCCCTTTGACATGAGTTTTCACCAGCTGAGTCCAGATAAGGTTGCCTATATTGAGCGTCTTCTAGGTATGGTCCCGGACATGAAAGGGATCTATACCCTCAAGCATGACTCAATCCCGAGCTTTTATACCTAGGATAGAGCTGCGATAATGGTTCCTCCTCATGAGATAGACCAGGTGGTATGAGCTTTTCTGATTTACCTTCTTGACACCACCTTTTTTGCTGACACTGCCAGCTCGATAGATCTGATGTTCATATTGCCTCTTCGGGACTTGGATAAGTTGTCTTTATTTGATTGGGGCAGCTCTGCCCTGGCCTTTTTGTACCAGAGCATGGATGAGATGGTCTGCGGGTCCAAGAGATTTTACAGCTTCTAGCAAATTGTACTGGTAAGTTCCGCCCCCCTCTCTTATTAAGTCATTTTGATATCTATTCATTGACATCTATTATCCCTCTACCTTTTATAAGTTTGGGCTTTGGAGCTGGAACTGCTCGTCGGTGTGCTGCGAGTAGGGGATGATTTCCCCACCATCAACAAGTGGGGTGGCAACCGTGTTCTGAAAAGACATTTAGCCAGAGTACACATTCACTAACAACATCTGAACTCTCTGACATAGGATTTGGTACCTACAATGATCACATTACTGTAATATCTCGAATTTTTAAATATTTTTATACTGTATCGGTATATGCAGTGTTAATAATTTTTGTATATATATTTATGATATTTTATGAGTTTGTTGTTTGTTTAAAGCTAATTTTAATTATTTTATATTATTTTAAGTACTTTACGTAAAATTTTTCCGAAAATTATATTTTCGGAGAAATTGACACGTAAATAAATTAATACTATTTATTTTGACTAATTTTATGAATTTGCATGAACTCATATATAATTTTAAAGTGCTAAAATAAAATGTATATGTGTATTTATTTAAATTAATTAGAGCTTAATTAATTTCCTTAATTTTATTATTTAATTTTTGTATTAATTAATTTTAAGTTTATAAATTATTAAACATATTAAAATATGTGTGTGGTGTATATTTAATGTGTGTGAAATTTTATATTATTATAATATATAGTGTAAATATATATATATATACATATATACATAATTTTTTTATCAAAAAAACCAAAACTTCTATTTATTTACAGTTTTGCCCCTCCTTCATCTTCTTCCTCCCAAAACGTTTTCTTCCATTTCCAGCCACTTTCAAGCTGGTTTTCTTCCTGTTACTATGCCTCTCAGCCTTCCTCTTCCACCTCCAGCCATTTTCACCACTTAAAACACTCTTTTCCGGTGAGTTTTGGCCGGATTTTCTTCAAAGAGCCAAAAATCAACTTAACTCCGACCAAGCACTTTCCGGCCACCAAATTTGATGCCGTCGGTCTCTACCTTCTCCTTGAGCTCTGGTGAGTGTGATTCCAAGCTTTGTTTCACTTGATTTGGTCTAGAATTTCTTAGGTTTCAATTTCTTCAAATCAGCCATTTTGGGTTTCGAATTTTTTTTAGCTTCAATTTGATTGATTCATGAAAACTTCCTTCACAAAATTTGTTCCTGGAAGCTTAATCTACATGCTGTAATTTTTTTTAGAATTTTTGGAATTTATTTTAATTTTTGTGAATTTTTGATTATTTTATTATTATTTTCTAATTTTCGAAAATTAATTAATTAAATTATGAAATTGTTTTTTATGGTGATTATAGGAGTTGAAATGAATTATAGAAATTTATTTGTAATTTTTGTGAATTTTTATGTATTTATTTGGAATTTATTAAGTTTAGGTAATTTTGAAAAATAGGGTTAATTATGTGTTTAATTGAAATAAATTGGTAAATTGAGTATATTTATTGATATTATTGAATTATATGTTGAGAAATTAATTTTTGAGTAATTATATAATTTTTGGTGAATTTTTGAACATTTATAGTGAATATATATATATAGGGGTATTTTGGTAATTTTACACTAAATTGGTTAAAAATGTAATTAAATTGGTTTTAATAGTTATTTAGGGTATAAAAATGATTTCTGAAAATTTTTAGTATTTTTAATTAATTAAAACTATTTTTCGTAAATTATTTTCAAATTATATATAATATACTATTTTTCTAAATAAATGGGTTTTTATTGATTTTTAGTATGTTTTAGGGTTAATACGTAATTTGGATTTATAAAATGTATTTTTATTATCTAAGGGAATTTTCGGTATTTTATAAATATTCTGTGAATTGTGAACCTCGGTCGGTGAATTGTAGTTTGGAGTCCGACCGAGGGATTTTGATTGTAATCCTGTGTTTATTCCAAAGTGTATTTCTTTGCAGGACCGGCTCTACTCTTTGAGTAGAGAGATGTCCGTTTTACAGGGGAGGTTCTGTCGGATTTTCGATAAAATTCTCGTAAAACGTGATGTCCGATCAAATTCCTATTCTAAAGCTGTGTCTAAAATTCTAGATCGAGTCTTTAGAATTTTTGTTAAATTTATTCTGATTTCATGTTGTCATTTGTTGTCTAGCTGCGCCGAGACAGAGGCCTAACGGATCAGGCCCGTCGAGTTTGTCTCGTGGAGCGCTAACATGTGAGTTATTATACTGTATATATATGCACTGCATATAGGGTGCATTATTTAGAATTTTTCATTTTCATTGTATGTTTTAAAAAATGATTTAAATTATAATATTTTTGGTATATCTAGGGTTGCATTCTTATATATATGCATATTAAATAATTATGCATGTTAGTTTGATATATGCACATTAAACAATTAGGTTTAGGTTTAATACATTTGAGTAATATAAACATGTTTTAAAATGTACACTTAGACATAATTATTTTATTAAATGATTAGTATACTTTAGGTATAGTTTCAGTAGATTTTAGGTTTATTCTTAAATAATTGCATGTTAAATTATAAACCTACACTTAAATTATTTTTAAGTTTATTTTTGGTATATTTTTATTTATTTCCGAATAAATAAATGTTTTATTATTAAATTAAACCTAACACATTAGTGGTTTATTTAGGGTTTATTTTTGGTATATATGCATGCTAGATAATTAGGTTTATTTTTAGTATATTTGTGAATATATGTTAAACACAAACACGTATTTAAATGAATATCTATACATAAATGGCTTATTAAATTATTTGAGTACTTAGAGTATATCTTTTGCATATTTAAGTATATTTTTAAGATAATGCATGTTATATTATTGTTACTCATTTAAATTGTTTTTAACTATATTAATGATTTATCTTTAGTTTATTTCATATTTTATTTGACTATATATATATATATACCTGAAATATACTGGGTATATTTTAGGTATATATATATATGGTTGGTTTTACTATTATGAATATTGTTCTACATTAATTATTTTTCGAATGAATGATTTATTCGAAGTGAAGGATATCAATAGAACGTGCTTCTTAGTGGGTAGCACTAGGACCGTGTACGTACCGGTACGATAGATAAGGATTGAGTGAGAGTGAAAATTGGGTGATTATAATTGATTTAATTGATTTGACTAAGATTAATTGTATGTTAGATAGTGTGATTGCTGGAGCTCGGTTGACTAAGTGTCTCGGGGCCAATCACACTAACAGTCAGGCTGCTGGAGCTCGGTTGACTTAGTGTCTCGGGGCCAGTCTACTGTCCATAAGTGAATTGAATGATCTATTGGGTTGATTGAGATGTGAGGTGATGGATAGTGTGATTGCTGGAGCTCGATTGACCAAGTGTCTCGGGGCCAATCACACTGACAGCCAGACTGCCGGAGCTCGGTCGACTTAGTGTCTCGGGGCCAGTCTACTGTCCAAATTGGAATAAGTGTTCTATTTGGAATCAAGTGAGCCTGTATGGCTAGAGTGATGATGGGATTGTTTGAGGTTGTTATTATTTAGGGTTCTATGGATCCTTCATAAATTAAAAAAAATGTTTTCTACATTTAGTATATTTATAAAAGCAAAGTTTGGCATTCGTGTGAAATGTGTGTATATACATATATATATAAGAATGCCTGATTGTTATGGTTTAGTTTGCATGTATATATAGTATAATAATTCACTCAGTGAGGTCTGACCCCCCTCAATTATTTTTTTTCAGGAGATTCCATATCGTCAGACCTTAGTTATAGAGTTCCTCGCCGGTGTTCTTCAGTCCCGGCTATTTTATGCAAATGTATATTCTGAACTTTGAATTGTATTCTAGAAACTGCAGTAGTAGTGTCATTATATTGGAAGTGTATTATTTTGTTTGGATATTAAATACTCTGAGAATTTGTATTTGAACATTGTACGAATATGTATTCATTTATAAAAGGATTTGGAGTATTTATTTTATATATTGATTCAGAAAAAAAAAATTTTAATTTGGTCGTACTTTTATATAATTATTGCATGATTTTATTTTCTAAGGCTTGCTATGGGTTCCGGATTCGAAAGAATTCCCGTTAGCACCAGTTATGACTCCTAGTTTGGGTCGTGACAATTACACATTAGTAATTTTGAAAATTTTACCTACTTACCAATTAATACTTCTGTTACAGATTCAGAATGATTTGTGGGGTCCCGAAGGCATGGAGATGACTCATTCTAGACAGTTAGCTTTCCTCCTTTATGGGCCAGGCTATCGAGTCTGGTACGTTGGTGAGCAGATTCTGAACTGGAATTGCAGAGTTGGTGTGAGACATGTGCATAAATCCCCTCCAAGGAGTATATTGTGGAATCATAAGTTGGAGGGAGCTGGGCTAGATCAGGCCATCACTGGAGAGCCAGCCATAGACCATATTATCTGGATTAAAATCCAGTATATGGAATTTATTTGGACCCATCTCTTGCAGATGGTTCCCTTAGTTGTTGCCTCCACCTCTCAAGTAATTGCTTAACACTCCCTTTTTATTCAGAATTATCATGTCCCGACACAATTTTCTCTTATTTTCAGGCCATAACGACTAGACCTGCACCCCAGGCTAGACCTCAGGTGCGAGAGAGAGAGCCTCTGAGATGCCATCTAGATTCGAGCAGAGAGGGGACTTCAACTATGGTTGAGGAGATGAGACCCCCTACTACCTCCAACTCCTAGTTTGTCACTGGTAGTTTCATACACACCCCAACTATTTAGCTCGTTGCTGGGTTCCTCCTAGGGAGTTGTCTCGTTAGTTCTTGATCTTAGATAAGGATCTCACACATGCATGTATTCCTAGGGATACCACTCATATGAGTCTGCTCTTAACATGTCTCCTGAATTATCCTCAACACATTTTTTAGTTTTAACATTCTTTCAATAACACAGATTCCTCTAGAGTAAGGCCTATACATGTATCGAATGATTGATACTTAGAGGGACTATATGCTGGACATCACTTAGCAGTAAAGGGTAATAATCTTTCCTACACCTATATGTATGCATGCTTGTATGATTTACTAACCTGTGATATGTTTGAACAGGACCGTGATAAGGCTAGCCAGGCAAGGATTGCCACCCTAGAGCGATAGATTAAAGTTCTCCAGATCAATGAGGATGACGACGATGATGAGGATTGTGGCAACGATGGCACTAGAGGAGGGGATGACCTTGAGGGAACCAAGTAAGATTCTTGATATACTAGGATCTATGAATTATCCTATTTTTAATTGCTGTTACTATTTATTTATAGGATCTATGAATTATCCCCTTTTTAATTATTGTTACTGTTTATCCATTTACTTCTGACACTTACACATTTTATCTTTTTGTTAATTGGATGCTTGTAAAATTCAATTTTTATCTTAATGAATTTTAATTTTTGCACACCATTTTAGCATCAATAATTGCACAGATTATCCCTCTTTACTATTATATTTCAATTTTCAAGGCTAGGACTATCATGATCCCTCAAAAGCTTGTTGATTGTTGTCAGAGAGGCGATAATTTTTGTTAAAGAGGCAATTGCCTCATGACCTTTTGCTGAAGAGGTGATCACCTCTTCGTACTAAGGTAGCACCTTTTCGATGAGGTGATCACCTCATGGTTAGGTCAGTCCCTTTTTAGCTCCTAATCCTTCACCTCCAGCCCCAATTTCAGATATTTCCACCCTAAACCTTCATTCTCTCTTATTGGATACCTTTAACAATTTTGAACAAAGCCTCAAATTGCTACAACAGGTATTGAAGAGCTTAGAAAACACATTATGGGCCAAATTGGAGCTGTTTCACTTATTAGTCTTCAAATCACTTCAGGTTAAAAGAATTAACTTCCCATTTCTTCATACAGTAGCTCAATTCTGGGATCCTTAAAAATATCTTTTTTAATTCAATGTAGTTGAGATATTCCCCTTACTAGAAGAGTTTGAAGCCCTTCTAGGTTGCCAAATGGATTCTTCTTGTCAACTTGCAACCCCTACGCTTAGAATCCTAGACTCACATTCTGTTCAATATTAGATGGCTCGGTTGTTCAATCTTCCACCCTAGTATTCATCTCACTACCTTATTGGCTCAGAGGTTGCATTAGAACCCTTCCTCAAAGTTATCTCAGACATAGATAGGGGAGAAGTCTATTGGCCCCTGATGATGGACCTTTGCTTATATGCCCAATTCTTTCTTGTCTCGCCATCTGGAGATTGTGATTTGAAACTCCTCCATATTCTGGAGCAAGTGGAAGTTGGACTCAATCCGTTCCCCCTCATTCTAGTTAAAACCATCATCGGATTGGATAACTTCATGAAAACTAAGTGATTTTTCAAAAGTCCATTCTTGTTGGAGGTAAGCTTCTTATTCTCTGACTTCTATGTTCTAATTTGCTATAATTTTAACTTACCTACCACTCCTACATATGTGATTCTATGAGAATTTGAGACTACTTGAACCTCCCCGAGATATAGCACGATATAGAGCCAAGTATTACTAAACTAGAAAGCTATATCCCATACCAGAGAACATTCAGAGCTGGCTATCAACATTCCCTCATACTTTGATCCAGTGGATATGCCTATGGTGGAGGTTGCAACATATGTTTGTTCAGACTTACACCTACTGCGTTCCCATTGTTGGCCTTTATTTTGCCACCTTTTATAATCCTACCAGTCTCTGCTGCCAATATGGACAAAAGTAACTAATAGTAGAGCTAGTGCATGACTTTGAGCCTGGACCCCTTACCCAAAACTTCCTGGATAACCTAGTGGCTACTTGGCCTCACAGAATCATTTGGAGGAACATATATTACAATGGGGATCTAACCACCAATGATCATGACAAGGCATGGATTTAATTGCAATAGGCAGAAAGAGGTGATTTTATTAGAAATAAAAGAATAAGAGAATTACAAGCATGGAGTGCTCATGATGTTGAACAAAAGAGAAGAAAACAAAATTAGTTAATGAATTAAGTCATTTTTTCTCTTTTGTTAGATAGAGTTTTCCTTTTCAGT
Source organism: Mallotus nudiflorus (assembly GCA_947683625.1). Classification (NCBI taxonomy): domain Eukaryota; kingdom Viridiplantae; phylum Streptophyta; class Magnoliopsida; order Malpighiales; family Euphorbiaceae; genus Mallotus; species Mallotus nudiflorus. The sequence continues at coordinate 687,241 of CANTUR010000906.1, forward strand.
TAAACAATTTGTAATAAGCACTTAACGTAATGTTTAACAATAATTATAATAATCTATTTCATTTAATTTAAGCATAATATGAATATTCATTTTACTTTTGACACATCTCATGTCGTTAGTTGGCTTGCCCCTGCAAGTTTTCCAACTAACCATTTTCATCTCTCTCTCTCTCTCTCCTTTTGCATATCCTTAACTTTTGCCTGAATTGCTTTTTTTAAGGTTTTCAATCAATTAGGACTTTTTAGTTTTTCATTTTTTTCTCTAACTTTTTCCTAGACAGCCTCTTTTCAAGATTTTCTCCTTAGTGAGACTTTTTACAGAAAGTACTTCTTGAGCTTGTCTAGGTTAATAAGCTCTCAGTATTCATTTCCTTTAATATCAGATAGGATAGAAGCACCCTTGGAGAATAAATTTTTCACCACATATAAGCCTTTCGTATTCGGCTTGAATTTCCCTAGTGGATCAGTCATAATAGGCTTCATAAGCTTCATCACTAAGTCTCCCTCTTTGATCTTTCTTAGCTTGATTTTCTTATTATAAGTTCTAGCTATCTTCTTTTGATACAAATAAGAATGATAGATAGCCTTCATCCTCTTTTCATCCAACAATATTAGTTATACCAATCAACTTTCCACCCATTGGTATTCATGGATCTTGGACTCTAAGAGGACCCTTAGTGATCGAACCTTAACTTCTATTGGCAATACATCTTCACACCCATATACTAAGGAATATGGAGTGGCCCTCGTTAAAGTTCTAGTAACCCCCATAATGCAAACTATAAGTAATCCGCCCAAGTCCCGATGATTCTCCATTATCTTAACCAGGATCTTCTTTACATTCTTGTTTGCAGCTTCTACTGCCCTATTTGCCTGTGGCCTATATGGAGATGATTTGTGGTGTTTGATTTTGTAGTTTTTTAGTAATGCAGCCATCTTTGCCCGAAACTGAACACAGATTATCAATAACAAGGTGATGCGGCAGCCCATATCTGTAGATTATATTCTTCTCAATAAACTTTGACATTTGCTTCGAGCTGAATATACTATAGGACTCAACCTTGACCCATTTGGAGAAATAATCAATTGCCATAACAATGTATTGATGACCATTTGATGCCCTTAACCTTATCTCTCTTATGATATTAATTCCTTAAGCTTTAAATGCCAAGGGGATGTCATTCCCTGGGGCTCCATAGATTGTAAATGGCTCATATCCCTATAAGCTTGATAGCTGTGGCATTTCTTTACAAACTTGACATAATCTGTTTCCATGGTAATCTAAAAATAACCTTGGCGAGTTATCTTCTTCGTGAGGATAGTCCCATTCATATGTGGCCCACACACCCCTTCATGAATTGGTTCTATAAGTTTCTGGGCATCCTCTTTATCAACAAATCTCAAGTGGACACTTATAGGCATTCTTTTGTACAATATTCTGTTATGGCTAATGAATTGTCGAGATAGCATTTACAGAGACATCCTTTCTTTCTTGTTGGCATCTTGAGGGAATTTTCCTATTTTCAAGTGTTGCTGTAAGTCATAAAACCAAGGCTTCTTAGTGGTATCCACCGACATTGCCCTTATTTCTTTATAGCAAGGGCTTCAGGATTTTTCCAATATTAGAGGCCTAAACTTTATTTATTTACCACTTTCCCACATAGAAGCCAAAGTAGCTAAAGCATCAATTATCAGTTTTCTTCTCTTGGTATATGAATAAGTTTTCATTGAGTTAAACATAATAAAATAGCATCCAAATAATCTTAATAGAGACACAACCTGTCCTTCTTTACTTTCCACTTATTAGAAGCTTGCTTTACTACCAACATTGAATCTCTGTACATGGTAACATCCTTTGCCCCCACACTATGTAATGCATCCAAAAAAAATGCAAGCCTCATTCTTTACTTAATTGTTTATCACCTTAAATTCAAGCCTTTTTGCCATCAGAATCATTTCCCCTTCTGACGTGATAAGGATTGTACCAATACTAGCCCTTTTATTGTTTACAACTCCATCAAAGTACATTCTCCATCTTTGGACCTCTATCGCCCTTAAATGTTCATCAAGAAATTTCAGCTCCCATTCTTGCTCACTGATCCTTGGATTTTGAGCTAAAAAGTCTACTACTGCCCTCCCTTTTACTACTTTCTTCACCATATAATCCATTTCAAATTCAGTGAGCAACACTAACCATCTGGCTAGCTTTCTCATGAGTAAGGGAGTTTATTAGAGGTACTTAAGAGGATTATGCCTAGAAACTGCCTGTACACTGTGGGATTAAAAGTAATGTCGGAGCTTCTTCGTTGCCCAAATTACAACCAAACATGTTTTCTCTATAAGACTGTAATTGGCTTCATATGGCAGGAGCTTCTTACTCAAGTAATACATTACGTGTTCAATTCTATCTTTATTTTCTTGGGCTGACATTGCCCCTATTGCATCCTTTTTAATAGTCAAATACAAGATTAAGGGCTTACCTGGCTTCGGTGGCTATAGATATAGAGGATTCATGAAATAAGTCTTAATGGCTTCGAAAGCTTATTGACATTCATCATCCTATATCATATACTGATTTTCCTTTAAAAGTTTAAAGATTGGCTTATAAACAATATTCAATATAGCTATGAACCTGCTAATATATTGAAAGCACCCTATAAACCCTCTAACTTCTTTTTTCATTCTTTGATGCATGCATTTCTCTAATTGCCTTAACCTTATATGGGTTTACTTCTATTCCCTTTTAGATGATAATGTGTCCCACTAGTTTACTAGATGTTACTCTGAAAATACACTTCTTCGGATTCAGTCTAAGGTTGTATTTTTCTACCCTTACTAGGAACTTGTCTAAAGCCTTAAAGTGCCTTTCTTTAGTTGCAGACTTCACCATCATATCATCTATGTATACATCTATCTCTTTATGGATCATATCATGCAATAGAGTAGTCGCCATCCTTTGATAAGTAGCTCCTATATTTTTTAATCCTAATGGCATTACCTGATAATAATAGATACCCCACTCGGTGATGAACGATGTCTTCAACTTATTTATTATTATCGTTATGATATGGTTATACCCCAAGAATCCATCCATAAAAGAGTACATTACATTGGAAACCGCACTATCAACCAATGTTTCGATGTGTGGCAGTGGGAAATCATCCTTCAGGCAAGCATTGTTTAGATCTCTAAAGTCCACACACATTTTGACCCTCCCATCCTTTTTAGGGACTGGAACTATGTTTGCCAACCATTGAGTGTCCTCCAACGATTCTAAGAACTTTACCTTGAGCTGTCTTTAAACCTCCACTCTAACCAAAAGTGCCCATTCTTGACTTAGCCTCTCTTCTTCTATTTTACTAGTGATATGTGAGGACATATAGGGATTCTATGTTCAAAGATCTCCCTGTCGATCCTAGGATTATCTTCATAGCTTTAAGAAAATACTTTCCATATTTTCATTAGTGTTTCTTTCATTTTTTCTCTCTCATCATGAGTTAAATCAGAAGCAAACGATATAGTTTTAGGGTTGTCATTTGTGCCTAAATTAAATGATTTAGTTTGCATGGAATTAATATCAAACATATGCATGAAATAATCATAAATAATAGAATAACTATTAGGAAACACATCACACAAATAAGCAAACTTAGACTTCATTGCATTCACTTTTAAAAAGAACAAATCGTTAGTTTCAAAAACAGTAGTAAGATAAACATCATAATCATCATAAAAGACATCCGTGATAGAGTTGAAGACGTAGGCTTCAAAATCCTACCCCTTGTCCTAATCACCGATATCCTTCATCTCTGGAGCGATTGTGTTCTCCTCAGATTCTTCCTCAGTTGGTACCAGCTCTTTCACAGATAACAACTTTCTTTATTCCATTCATAAACTTAATGAAGATTTCAAACCCTAAAATAACTTCCTCGGCCAGTAAAAGAGGTTCTAGAGTCCTATTGTATGGGTACCCAGTGTCTTCTCTCATAAAGGTTTCCCATAGGCCCTTTCTCTCAACCATAATCTCTTCCTCTTCTTTCTCAAGTTGATTCCAGATGTCAATTTCTTCTTCAGAACCATCAGTCCCTTCAAACCCCACCCCATGTTTTAGAATGGGTACTTTATGTTCAATAAATCTTGAAGGTCCGCTTTAGTCCTTTCCCAATCCCATGTTGGGCATAAATTTTATATTATGCATTATATTAAAAGCCCTCTCGTCTATCTTGTCTTCGTAAACTATGCATACCTCAAAGCTTGGGCTTATAAGGATCTTTTTATGTGCTAGCTTCAGGGCAGCCATAACAGCTTCAGTCTCAGCAGAGATGGTGACAACCTTGCCCTCATGTAGAAACTTGATTTTTTGATGGACAGTGAAGGGCATGCCACCCAAAGGATGAAACCATAGCCTTCCCAACAAAATAGCAAAGGTCACAGGAATATCAATCATACACAAGTTTACTTAAGTCTCAATAGGTCTTGTCCTGACCAATGCTCTAAACATCCATTTGACAGGCCTCTTCGTATCATTATAGGCCTTAATGACTACCTCATAAGGTTTTAAATCTACCATAGTCAACCCTAACTTTGATAGAATCTTCAATGGACACACATTAATAGCAAAACCATTGTCTACCATAACACAATAAGTCATCTTCCCCTTTACTTCAGCCTTGATGAATAAGGCTTTATGGTGATCCCTTCATTCCAAAGATAAATCATCATCAGAAAACATTATAGTGCCTTACGGGGTTTTTTATTAGGTTTCGTGATTCCTTATGTACCAAAAAAATTAAATTTTAATCATAAACCCAAACTCAGATCTAAGTAATTTGATTAATTAATTAAATCTAGGGTTTTCAAAATCTTACCACAAACGTAGAAGGGGCAAGATTTCTAGAAGGAAGAGATGAGGTTTACTCTGGTGACACCCTACCTCGAGCTTTTAATTTGGCAGTTCAAATTGAGACATCTATAAAAGAATCCATCCTTCACAAGTGTTCACATGAACAACCCTTGATTTGAAAATGAATGTTTGTGTGCGCTAGCACCTTCTCTTGATTTCTCATAAATCAAGAATTAAAAGAACTCTATGTTTTTTTCTATAAGAGAGAAAATGAATTTAGTCACAAAATAATGAGAGTGATAATGAAACCCTAGAGAATATAACGTATTTATAGACCTCTAAATTATGGTTTCACTTACCAAACAACCTTTTGGTAATTTCTCACTTATTCTTATTCTGATTTTATTTAACATTAAATCAAAAATAATTTTCTATTTATTTAAGATAGCCTTTATCTTAAATAAATAAATATTTTATTTATTTATTTCCATAGAGCTTATTTGGGCTTGTTAAAACCATATTCATTTTGCGCTCGTTCAAAGTGTGTGACCCTGTAGGTTCACATGACATTGGCAGTGGGCTTTAAATCTCTATTTAGGTCTACAACATAAGTGGCCTCTAGCAAGACATTATGACTACCTAAGTCATGTGAAGTCAATAATCCGACATAACCTAATATACAATGAATATTCTAGACCCTTTGTCACATGATATCTTGATTGAATATAAGGCATAAATTATGTCATCCTTATAGAATTCAATTATATTATTTCTTGATTCCAAGTAGACTGAGAATGATAACTCTTTATCAATTTACTTTATCATGACTATGCATTTGTTAGTGATATGCACTAGGTCAATCATTTGTGATTATGTATTGACTTTCTTATTTTATTAATAAAGAGGTATTTCATTATCTTTTGATTTTATGATAATTATATGAATGGTTAATTCTTACTAAGGCCATCAAGTATGTGACTTGATAGTAAAACCCTTAAATTAAAATAAGAGTTCTATTCTAATTATCCCTAGTCATTTATTCATTATATATAAATATTAAAGTATTAAGGCTAGTACGAAGTTGACTGATGGTTATGTTTTACTAATCATGAATATGAGATATTAAGTCAACTCATAGGTACATGATGAGAGATCATGTACTGGATTGACCCACTATAAAAATACTATATAGATTATTGTCATAAGTATTTCTCATCACAGTAATTTTATTTTGGTCCTTTGACCTTGAAATCATCATGGATTTCTACATAGCTATTTTATGTTTTGACACATTTTAACATTGTCTTTAACTGGATGATTAAATAGGATGTTATTGGATATGAAATTAGTTATGTGAGGAATGTGAGTGATTTAGAAGGGATTTATTCCTTATTAATATGAGAAAGATATCTAAGGGCCCTTGATGAGATAGATTGAAGGAAAATGCATGGCCATGCTGAAATGAATTGATAAAGAGTTATCATTTTCAGTATACTTGGAATCAAGTCATAATATTAAACTATATAAGGATGACATTTTATGCCTTATGTTCAATTAAGATATCATGTGATAAAGGGACGATAAAATTCATTATAATTAGGTTATGTCGGATTATTGACTTCACATGACTTGGGTAGTCATAATGTCTTGCTAGAGGCCACTTATGACTTGTAGACCTAAATAGAGATTTAGGCCCACTACCAATGTTATGTGAACCTACAGGGTCACACACTTAGAACAAGTCCAAAATGAATATGGGTTTAATAAGCCCAAAATAAACTCTGTGGAAATAAATAATTAAAGTGTTTTATTTATTTATTTATTTGTTTATTTATTTAAGATAAATGTTATTTTAAATAAATAAATAAGATATTATTTCTGATTTTTTTTAAACAAAATCAGAATATAATAAATGGAAATTACCAAAAGGTCATTGGTAGGTGAAACCCTAATTTGGAGTCTATAAATATGTTATATTCTATAGGGTTTAATACACTTGTTGTTTTTTCTGCCTCTAAATTCATTTTCTTTCTTCTTAAAAAACAAAGACAGAGTTTACACAATCCCGATCGAAATTGAATTCTTCCGTTTCTGTTTTCCTATTTTTAATTCAGTTTTAATTGGTTTAAAATTCCTAATTAACTCAATCCTAACTGGTTTAAAATTCCTAAATATAATTTTAAATATTAATCTTATACTTTAGGAATTAAAATCATATTAGGATTGGGGTTAGACTTCCTAATTCCACTATATAAGGAAGGAGAAAAAAAGGAGGGTGAGGAGAAAAAGAGAGAAGAAAGAAAAAAGGAAGAGGTGGAGGAAAAAGAAAACGTGATTTTCTTTTAAGCTTTTTTTTTCTATAAAAAATTCCTTTTAATTTAACAATTGATTGAAGATTCGTGGAGAATTTTTTAAGAAGAAGATTTGAAGGCTTATTGAGAATTATGACTTACAAATCTGAGGAGTACCCTAAATCACTCATAATCATATCATCTTCTTCTTATTCTTTATTTTTTTTATTTATTTGTTTATTTGTTTTTTTTATATTATTATTTTTTTATTATTATTCTTTCAAGTTATTATCATAATTTATTCATTAATCATTATTTTATCTTATTTTTTGTGGTGATTATGGAGGAAGACGCATGATGATCATGTAGGAGGGATGAATTCATAAGAAGTCTATGGAAAACTATGGATAAAGCCTTGTAGAGACTTAGTTTCTAGGGTTTTATTTTTATTGTCTTTATTGTCTTTATTTTATTCTTTATTTAATTAATTGTTTTATGAATTAATGTAATAGCCCCAATAATGGGAGTAATAAAATTACATGTATGGTTGTTTGTTTATTTTGATTATATTGGTTAGTAAAAATTAGGTTTTTAATTAGGTAATTACTTAAAATCAATGGAGGAAGTAGATTAATTTAGGTTTCTTGATAATAAAATTAGGGTTTTAGTAAGGATCAATTTAATTATTTGTTTGATCTTATTTAATTGGTTCTTTTATGTTTTTACTTGTTTTTGTGTTTATTTATTATTTTTATGTGTTTTGGGCCTTAAGCCTATTTTAGGTCTTGATTGATTTATTTATTTTTAGGTAATTCTTTTAGCCCATCTCACTTAATAATTAATTAGGTTTAATTAATTAAAATATATTTTTAGGTCCATAATTAATTAAATTTTAGGTTAGAAATATCCTTAGGCCTATTTAGTTAATTAGACATAGGCTCACCTAATTTAATTTAATTAATTTAGACTTAGCCCACTTAATTTAAGCCTTCTTTCATAATTTGTAGATTTAAGATCACTATTTAATTAAAACATGTAGAATTAAACCTACTAATTTAAATACCTTTACAACATGTAGAATTAGGCCCATTTTTAGAATTAAAATACATAGACATAGGTTCATTTAATTAAAATCAAAAGGAATTAGGTCTTTAGGTTCACTTATAAATTAAAACATGTGGATTTAACTCATTTATTTAAAATCCATGTAGATTAGACTAACTTAGGAATTATGTGATTTATTGAATGCATTGTTTACTTGTATATTTCATGACTAGTTTGCCTTGGAGTTGATTATTTTGGGTTTATATGAAATTGCATGTAAATAGAGAATAAGATAATAATTCATAAAGTAATTCTAAATGAACACAAGACTGAAAGAAGTTGGTATTCCGTATGCAGAATCTCCTGGTTGTGGTGCTAGCTTTCTTTTAGGGAATTGAGTACCACCTTTTTGATTTGTCCTAGTTATTACCTTGGGAGGCGACTCCTCATCTCCACGCCATGTCTTTGTGACAGTGGTTAGTGTGTTCTCTAGAGCTTTAAGCTCAAATAGTATCGCGGTTACTAAAATCTTGGATGCGCGCTGAACCCCGCCATCTACAATGGGTTAATCCAACACTTTATTTCTCAAATAAGTACCTATGAGTTGACTTAATATCTCATATTCTTGATTAGTAAAACATAATCATTAATCAACACCATACTAGCCATAATACATTGTTATGACTAGGGATAATTTGAATAGAACTCATATTTAATCTAAGGATGTTACTATCAAGTCACATACTTGATGATCATAGTAAGAATTGACTATTCATGTAATTATCATAACACAAAATGATAATGAAAAAGCCTCTTTATTAAATAAAATGATAAAGTCAAAACATGGTCATACATGATTGATCTAGTGCATATCACTAACAATCTCCCACTTGCACTAGGCCTAATCTATATTAAAACTAATACCCATGGACCGAGTATGACTCTCATGCTTAGGCTGTGGAAGAGGCTTAATTAGTGGTTCAATAACATTATCATTTATAGGTACTCTACATATCTTCATGTCTCCTCTTTCAATACTTTCTCGAATGAGATGATAACGCCTGAGTATGTGTTTGGATCTTTGATGTGATATGAGATCCTTAGCTTGAGCTATGGCTCCATTATTGTCATAATGTAAGTTCACTGGATCTGATATACTAGGAACAACACCTAGTCTAGTTATGAACTTCTTGATCCAAACAGCCTCCTTAGCTACTTCTGAGGCAGCTATATACTCAACTTTTGTAGTAGAATCAACAATGGTGTCTTGATTAGAACTCCTCTAGCTCACTGCATCTCCATTCAAACAAAACACATAACCTGATTGTGATTGAAAATCATCTTTGTCAGTTTGGAAGCTGGCACTCGTGTAACCATTTACAACTAGCTCATATTCCTTATCACCATAAAGTAAAAATGTATCCTTAGTTCTTCTCAAGTACTTAAGGATATTTTTAACTACTGTCCAATGACTTTCACATGGGTCTAACTGGTATATGCTTATTGTGCTTAAGGCATATGAAACATCAGGTCAAGTACATAACATTATATACATAATAGATCTAATAACAGAAGCATATGGAATCTTACTCATGCAGTCTCGCTCATCTTATGTCATAGGACACTGAGTCTTATTGAGACTAATGCCATGTGACATTGGTAAGAATCCTCTCTTAGAGTCTTGTATTCTAAACCTGTTCAATACCTTATCAATGTAAGTACTCTGACTTATGCCAATAAGCCTTTTAGATCTATCTTTATAGATCTTAATGCCTACTTAATATATAAGCGGCTTCACCCAAGTCTTTTATTGAGAAATAATTCCTTAGCCATGATTTAACATTTTGTAAAATAGGGATATCATTTCCGTATGTCTTCAACATACAACATTAAAAACACAATTATGCTCCCACTAACCTTCTTATAGATATAAGATTCATCTTCATTCTTAATAAAGCCAAACTCTTTGACTGCTTCATCAAAATAAAGATTCCAACTCCGAGATGCTTGCTTTAGTCCATAAATGGACCTTTGAAGCTTGCATACCTTTCCAGAATTCTCAGGATTGACAAAACCCTCTGGCTGTGTCATGTACACATCCTAAAGTAGGTTTCCATTAAGAAATGCTGTTTTAACATCCATTTACCATATCTCATAATCATAGTATGCAGTTATAACAAGGAGAATTCAAATAGCTTTCAATATAGTAACTAGTGAAAAGGTTCATCATAGTCTATGCCATGTGTTTATTTGAAACCCTTTGCAACTAGTCTTGCCTTAAAGGTATGCACATTGCCATCCATATCTATTTTCTTTTTAAAAACCCATTTGCATCCAATAGTTTTTAAGCTATTAGTTAGGCCAATCAAGGTCCAAACTTGATTATCATACATTAATTGCATTTCTGATTTCATGGATTTTAGCTATTTCTTAGAGTTAGGACTATTTATGGCATCTTGATAGGTTGTGGGCTCACTTTGATCCACAATCAATACATCATTATCATTAGTTATGAGAAATCTATATCTCATAGGGATTTGACGTGTTCTACCAGACCTCATTAGGCCTTCTAGTACTTGTATAGGTTCAATAGTTACTTATTGATCCGGCTATGGTTCCATGCTTAGTACAATATTATTTTATAGGTCTTGAATTTCTTCAAGTTGGACTGTGCTCCCACTAGATCCTTTGGAAATAAATTCTCTTCCTGAAAATACACCATTTTGAGCAACAAACACTTTGTTCTTAGAAGCATTGTAGAAATAATATCTTTTAGTTTCTGTAGGATAACCCATAAAAAGGCATTTATCAGATTTAGGTGCTAGTTTATCTGAGATTTGATGCTTCACATAAGCATCACATCCATAAATCTTAAGAAAAGACAAATTGGGAGGTTTTCTAGTCCACATCTCATATGGTGTCTTTTCAACTACCTTTACTAGAACTTTATTCAAAATGAATGCAGCAGTTTCTAAAGCATATCCCTAAAAAGAGATTAGAAGATTAGATTGACTCATCATTATTAAACCATATCCAATAAAGTTTGATTTCTCCATTTGGACACACCATTCCATTGTGGTATACTTAGTAGGAGTCAATTATGAAATAATACCACAATCTCTAAGATGATCTACAAATTCTTGGCTTAAATATTCACCACCTTGATCAAATCCTAGTGTTTTAATAATTTTACCAAGTTGGTTTTGTACTTCATTCTTGAACACTTTGAACTTTTCAAAAGATTCAGATGTATGTTTCATTAGATAGACAGAGCCATATCTACTTAAATCATCTATAAAAGAGATGAATTACTGGAAACCTCTAACAGTTGAGCTTAATGGTCCACATACATCTAAATGTATAAGGCCTAATAAATCATTAGTTCTCTCACCTTTTCCAGTAAAAGGCATTTTTAGTTATTTTTCCTTGTAAACAAGATTCACATGTTTCAAATGATTCATAATCAAATGAATTCAAATGCCCATTTTGGTGAAGCTTTGAAATGCGTTTCTTATTTATGTGGCCTAAACGACAATGCTAGAGATAGGTAGTGTTTAAATCATTAGATTTAAACTTCTTTGTATCAATGTTATAGATTGACTTTTCATTAGTGTCTTCAACATTTAGAACATAAAGACTACTAGTGTGTGGAGCAAATCCATAGAAAATTTTATCATGATAAATATTACATTTATTATTCCTAATAATAAATTCAAAAACCTTTCTTGTCCAATCAAGAAATAAAAATAATATTCCTACACATAGTAGGCATATAATAATAATAATTTTTCAAATTTAAAACAAGTCCATTAGGCAAAGTTAAACTCATAAGTCCCTACAGCTAAAGCAACAAACTCTTCTCCATTGTCAACTCGTAGGTCCACATTCACCTCTAGCCAATGATCTACTCCTTTTTAGACCCTACACATTAGTACAAATGTGAGATCCTGATCCAATATCTAATACCTAATAATCAAAAGTAGACAAATTAATTTCTATAACATGAATACTTGAAGAGGTAGTCGTACTACCCTTATTCTTAATAAGATCATTCATATATAGCTTGAAATTTCTTTTTCAATGACCTGGCTCATTGTAGAAAAAGCATATTCCCTCCTTTGGTAACTTTGCTTGGGGTTCATCTTTGAACTTGGGCTTGGGCTTTAGTTTTGGCTTTTAAAATCCTTTAACAGCCTTGCCCTTGCTCTTTCCAACTTTTTCATACCCTTTCCCTTATTGACCATTAGAACATCCTTGGTTGAATTCTTGATGTTATTTTCAACAGTTTAAGCATCTCATGTAACTCTGAAATAGTTTTTCCATACCATGCATATTGAAATTCATGATGAAACCATCATAAGCTTCAGGAAAAGGATTGGGAGAATTGATATCAATAACCAATTCTTGTTCAATTTTGAGACCAAGCTTGTCCAAGTGTTCAAGATGATCCTTCATCTTGAGGAATATGAGGACTGACAAAGCCGCTAGCAGTCAAGGAGAGCAATACTTTAATGGTATTAAACCTTTCGATTCTAGCTTTCTTTTAGAACATTTCCTTGAGATGGCCTATCATAGTATAAGTGTAATATCTCATGTTTTTAAATATTTTTATACTGCATCGGGATATGCAGTGTTAATAATTCTATTATATAATATTGATATTTCATAAGATTTTATTTAATTTAAATTGAATTTAAATTGTTTATTATTATTTTAAGTGCTTTAACGTAAAAATTTTCCCGGGACTTGCATTTTCGGGGAAATTTTCACGTAAATAATTTATTATTAATTATTGTAAATATATTTTCGGACTTGCATGAACTCATACGTATTTTTAAATTACTAAATAAAGCCTATGTTTGTATATATTTATTTAATTAGGGTTTAATTTAGTACCCTAATATTTTATTATTTGTTCATTAATTTATTGTAATTTAATTATTTTTATTTATTATTAAATTTTAAAATATTAAATTATATGTGTGTGGTGTATATTTAATGTGTGTGATTTTTTATTATTTTTTATTAATAGTGTAAAGTATATATATATACATATATAATTATTAAAACAAAACTTTTGGAAAATTACCATTTCAGCCCCTCCTCCTTCTTCTTCTTCAACCCCGACCATTTCTCTTCGCCGACTGATGCCTGCAACTATCAATTTCTTGCCATTGGTGTGCCGTCCAGCGTGCGACCACCTTCCCCAGCCTTCCTCGCCGCCTGCAGCAGCCGTTTCCCGGCGTCTGGAGGTCGATTTTTGGCCAGAAGCCGAGAGTTTGCATTTTCTTCTTCCCTCGCGATTCCGGCCACCGTTTTTGACACCGCTAGTATCTTTCTTCTCCTTGAGCTCTGGTGGGTGTGATTCTAGCTTTGGTTTGAGCTGAATTGGTCTTGATTTGCTTAGGTTTCAATTTTTAATTTCGGCCATATTAGGGTTTTTGATTTTTTTTGAACTTTGAATTGATTGATTCATGAAAACTCCCTTCACAAATGTTAATCCTAGTAGCTTAATATATATTTATGATTTTTTTTTGGAATTTTTGGAGATTATTTTGATTTTTGGGTATTTTTGAATATTTTAATATTATTTTCTAATTTTCAAAAATTAATTAAATAAATTATGAAGTTGTGTTTTATGATAATTATAGGTGTTGAAATGAATTATAGGAATTTATTTGGAATTTTTATGAATTTCTATGTATTTATTTTGAATTATTTAAGTTTATGTAATTTTGGAAAATTAGGGTTAATTGTGTTTTTAATTGAAATTAATTGATTAATTGAGTTTAATTATTGATATTTTTGATAAATATGTTGAGAAAATTAATTTTGGATAATTGTATAATTTTTGGTGAATTTTTGAATGAATTATAGTATATTTATATATATAGGGGTATTTGTAATTTTAACCCTAAATTGGCTAAAAAATGTAATTTAATTGGTTTTAATAGTTATTTAAGGTATAAAAATGATTTCTACAAATTATTTACTATTTTTAATTAATTAAAACTATTTTTCCGTGAATTATTTTCAATTTTATATATAATATACGGTTTTTCTAATAAAATGAGTTTTTAACGGTTTTTAATGTGTTAAAAAGTTAATTACGTAATTTTCTACTTATAAAATGAATTTCTATGTTATAAGGGTATTTTTGGTATTTCTGAAATTGTTTTGTGTTTGTAGACCCCGGTCGGTAGACTGTAGTTTGGAGTCCGACCGAGGGGTTGTGAATGTAATTTTGCATTTATTTTCGAAGTGTATTTCTTTGCAGGGTCGGCTCTACTCTTTGAGTAGAGAGATGTCCATTTTACAGGGGAGGTTCTATCGAATTTTCGGTAGAATTCTCATAAAACGTGATGTCCCGGTCGAACCCTAATTCTATTTCTATGTCTAATATTCTAGATCGAGTTTCTAGGATTTTCTGTTAGGTTTATTCTGATGTCTGTTATTTATTGTTTGTTTAGTTGTGCGAGACTGAGGGCTAGTGGACCAGGCCCGTCGGACCCATCTCGAGGAGCACACTAAGTGTGAGTTGCTATTTTATATATATATGCTTTAGGATGCATGATTTAGAAATATATATTTCATTTTTATTAAAATGCATAAATAATGTGATTTTGTATTAAGTATATCCTTAGTTTATTTTTGGTTTACTTTTGGTATATATTAAATTATATGCATGTTTTATTAATGAATTGTGTTTAAAATGTTTTCAAATATATCTCTAGTTTATTTTGTAATTTGATTGGATTTATTTGACGTTATATACTCGAAATATACCTGATTTACTTTTGGTATATTTCTAGTATATATATGGTTTTATGTTGCTATTTATTTCAAATTCATGCATCATTATCATCTAAAGGTATCAGAGCCTAGTTTTTGCATAAGGTGGAATTGTTATAATTCATATGAAGATTGAAAGAGAAGAAATTCTTAAACATGACAGAACCAGAAAGCTCTTCTGTTCCCTCTTCTACTCCCTCTGTAATATGTGATTATAAGTATGTGCCAACTAAGTCTGTTACCGTTACCCTATCACCCCCCATCAACCAAACCACCCAAAAAAAGACCGATTACTTGTATGAATTTACTTACCTTTCTGAAGATCAAAAGATTGAAGAATCAAAATTCCCCCCTGTTGAATCCCTATGATGCCTTCTCAAAATCCAAAATAAACTGGAAACAATCTTTTAAAGCTCTTGTAAACCGACCCACTTCCTCTATAAAGAATATGTTCAAGCCTCCAGCTTTGACCAACACCATATACCAGCCTCTCAGACAAGAATAATTTGTGACCTTAGAAATTCCTCCAGAATTTCTAAGAACTTGGCTTAATCAGGGATACACTCATATCCACTTTGGAGCTATAAGGTTAGGACTCTCCTACCATGGCAGAGCAGGGCAACCTGTTTTCTCTAGAATCGCTCTTTGGATTCTAGATATAAACAGTATCAACATGCTGTAATTGGGACCGTAGAGACATCCTTAAATGCTGGCTCAGTATTCTTTACATTTTTCCTAAATTATAATCTGGCCCTTTCTGATCCCCATGCCTTGACAGCTTTAAAAGTCCAACTCCAGATCCTTGGTGCTGAACAAATCTCCACAGCCAAAGTAGCCACCCTTCACTACCAAATTGTCTACCGTCTCCAAAACCATACTATCAACTTGTCACTTACCATGTGTCCAAAATGATGCTTTGTTCATAAAAGCAGACTCTCATAATACTCCCACATGCATTCACACACCCCAAACAACTTTCTAGGAATGATTTGTTAAAATTATTCCTAGAAAAGTGGATCACCAATTATGAGAAGCTGCATGAGACAGTGGAGCCAATTCAAGGTATAGACCCTGTGCATATCAAAAGGTCTGATGGATCAGTTGATACGATCTTTAGGAGAAAATAAGAGACTCCTACAGTTTTTAATACACAGTTCATGATCAATCCTTGGGATCCAGAAGATAACATCCCTGTAGCCTCTTTTGATAATTATGGAAGACCAGTCTATGCTTTTAAGCGTGATGGTCATTGTTATTTTGATTATTGTGATTGTGATGATTGTTATGCTGCTTCCTACTTTGATGATGATGGAAGAAAAAAAGAAAAAGAAGAAGTCTCCAGAAAAATATAGTGAAAAGGAATTCAGAAGAAGATATGAAGATGGAGATTCAAGCATCTGCACTCTGGGATAACCTTCAGGAAAATATGATTATCTTGTATCATATTCTCCTCCAGCTTGGTACAAGTCACCAGCTACTCAAAATATTCCTCCTGAACCTTGCAAGCCTCAAATACCTCCTTCCCAGCCAAAACCTAAGGCAGCTCCTCTCCCATATTACAAAAAAGCTTTGAAATGGGTAAGAAAAGAAAACTCAACTGAGATTCAAAAGCCAAAGTCCATTACCCCCAAATCTGTATGTTCCAACCCACAGACTTTCCTCCTTTAACCAAAGAAACAAAAAACCAAATCACTCATGCAACCTTTTATCCTGGAATCAAATATTGTTGATGCAGATGGCAGACCTAGGACAAACAACTTCGGCTGAAGCAGTAGTCAACCTGGCAGACACAAAATGCTTATGCTCAAAATCAAAAATTGAAGCTTATTGAAGAAAAGATTGATGGAGTTGCTGAACATATGAATTTGGCAGAAAAAAAGTTCCAGGCCTTTGAAAAATGAATGACAACTGTTCATACAGAATTACAAAGGCAGATAGAGATAAAGCAACCAGGAACTTATGCGAATCATCAGCAACAAAGGCACATTGAATAGCATTCAAAATGAAAGAAACAGAAATTTTAAACTTGAAAGCCCAGGTTGACCAACTTGAAAAAGATCTTAAAAGAAAGAAAGAAGAGTTGTCCTCATAAACCTCTTCAAAATCCTTCTCTTCCAGATCCTTTGGGTCTTTTGTACAGCCCTTATTCAATTCCTAGTTCACCATACACAGCCTCTTCCACCCAATCTTTATTTCCTGCACCAACAGCCCCCTTGAATATTCCTCCAAACTTTCAAGGATTAAATCCTCATCAAAAACCCCCATCTCAAACACAGTCCTCTGATGAAACAACATCAAAAAAAGGAAAAACAGTCCATTTCCTCTCAAATTGAGAAACCTAAAACAACACCTTCTGAATCATTACCTAAAAATAACTCACCAACCTCATCACCAAAAGAGCCAGAACACCCTCTAATGATGGTAAATCCTATCTCTTCCTTTTTTGGAAAAATGTGCTGAAAATGTCATGCCCAGCTTTTCAATTGAATCTGATTCAAAGGAAAGTTCATCTTCTGAATCTTCAGAAAGTGACTCGGATTCGGATTATGAAATACCCTACCAATTGATGACTGATGATGCTACATCTTCTAGAGGACCTCAAGTTGAAGAAGTTGATGATCCAGAAGAAGAATTTGAACAGCCCAGAACATCACAGCCAAATCCGCAGATAAATTTCCAAGAAAATACTGGAAATTACTTTCACCCCTGGTGATGTTCCCCCTTCACAATACAGGAATAGATTTCTAGAATTCAGAGCATGGATAGCTGGACAAATGATTATTCCTGGAGCAGAAATCAGGGTTGTTTATTGAAACATTTCTTGCAAAAATGGTGGGAAAGCTAGCAAACTGGTATGCTTCTCTGAATGCTTTATTGCTAGAACCCAGTTGATGGATGCCACATCATCGAAAGATTTCCTAGGACTCTTGCATTATGAGTTCTTAGGAAAATGGGATGATGATCTTGAAGTGGCACGAAAGGAGTATTACCAGATGAAAAGTTGTTCACTACAAAGAAAAGATCTAGAAAGACATTTCCAAAATATGTCTACTAGATTTTACCTGTTAGTGAGGCACTGCTAATCCTGATTTAAAACAAGCCTTTTTGGCTTCTATTCCAGAGATTCTTGCCTCTCGAATGTTTTTAATCCTTCAACAATCAAATTACAAAGTTGGAGATGTACCAATGGGACATTTGTATCAGATCATGATTCAGGCTCATACCCAGTTATGTGATCAAAGGAAGATGATTAAACTGTATCTGGGCAGAGAAGAATCCTTTGGGAAAACTTTCATGTGACAGGCCTGATTTGCAGATCAAATGCAAAGATGTTGATGTTTGTGTTTGTCCATCAAAGAAGAAGAAACATTTCTTCAAACTGAAGAAGAAAGGGAAAAGATCCAAGTTTAAGAAGTGGAAGTATTACAAGAAGAAAAAGTTCCGTGGCAAGAAAAAAACTGACAGATGCTACATCTGTGGGAAAAAAGGGTCATTTGTGCAAAAAAACTGCCCTTAAAAAACAAAGAAAACTGAGCAAATGATTCAACAAATCCAGCAGATCACTAAAGTAGATTTGAATGATGCTGATCTTGAGTCTCTCTTTTCAGAAGAAGAAGAAGCTTCACCAGAATGTGTTTTTGCTATAGGCCAAGAGGCAGACTCAGAAACTTCCAGCTCTGAAACAGAGTCCTGGAATGACCAGTTCTTATTTGATGGTGATAATAGAGACATGATAGCCCTAACTCATGAAAAAAATCCAATACCTTTGTTCCTTATCCAAATTTACCCAACCAGTTATTCCAAACCCATAAAACTTGTAGCCTTAATCGACATTGGAGCCAAAACTACCATTCTCAATCCAAAAGCCTTACCTAAAGAATGTTGGAAACATCATTCTGTGTATTTCTCTACAGCTAATGGAGAATTACTTGAAACTCTGGCCTTAAAACCAGACACCCAATAAAGATCCAATTCTTTCCAAATTGTTACACCTGGACACATGTTCTTGGATCTTCTTTACCTGGAAAAGATATTGTCATTGGCTTTGATGTCTATTGGAAGATGAAAGACTTGAGAATTCTTCCCAATGGACTCAAGTTCAAGAAATTCTTTCAACCATTCACCAATATTTCATCTATCCTTGTTGTTGACCAAAACCATTTCTCAACCAAACCTTCAAACTATTCATGAGTTCTTATTAAAAGAGTGCAGTGCTCAGTCTCACACAGAGTTTCTTCAGAAAATGCTCATCACCATTGTGGAAAAATGAGGAGTTCTTCATCTCCTTACCTTTCAAATAAAATGAAGATGTCAACCCAACAAAGGCAACTCATCCAGGAATGACTCCCTCTGATCTTAAATTGGCAATTGAAGAATGCAACCAATTGGAAGACCAAGGCCTAGTTGCTCCCACAAAATCAGAATGGGCATGCCAAGCTTTTTATGTAAACAAAAGATCAAAACAAGTTCATGGGAAGAAAAGATTGGTGATCGACTATCAGCCTTTGAATTTCTTCCTCAGGGATGACAAATTCCCTTTGCCAAAAATTTCCTCATTATTTGCATTTTTGGCGGGAGCTAAAATCTTTTCAAAATTTGATTTGAAGGCTAGATTTTGACAACTTGGAATCAAAGAAGAAGACAGATACAAAACGGGCTTTTGTATTCCAAACAGACACTATCAATGGAATGTGCTGCCTTTTGGACTCAAAGTAGCCCCATCACTATTCCAACGGGCTATGACAAAAATCTTTGAGCCCATTCTCTCCAGCGCTCTTGTTTATATTGATGATATTCTTTTATTTTCTGCAGATATAAAAGCCCATGAGAAACTGCTCCAATAGTTTGCTAATCTTGTACGACATCATGGTGTTATGCTTTCACCCACCAAAATGTTCATTGGCCAAACAGAAATAGATTTTCTTGGAATGAAATTTAAAGAAGGGAAGTATCTTCCAGGTCCTCAATACCTCATATTGCAACAGAACTGGATAAATTTCTAAAAGAAAATCTTTCTGTCAAACAAATCAGACAAGTTCTTGGCATTATCAATTATCTCAGAGATTTTATTCCTCACTTGACAAAGAAGATAGCCCCTCTCAGAGCTCTTCTAAGAAAGAATCCTCCACCGTGGTCCTCAGAATAAACAGAAACTTTTGAATAACTCAGAATTTGCACAAAGAAACTTCCTGATCTCCAGATTCCCTCCACAGGAAAAAGAATTCTTCAAACGGATGCAAGCGATCAATTTTGGGGAGCTATTCTTTTAGAAGAGGATGACAATAAGAAAAAATGGATTTGTGCTCATGCGAGTGGAAAATTCACAGATGCAGAATGCCATTATCACTCAACCTTTAAAGAGGTCTTAGCAGTTAAATATGGCATAAAATAGTTCGAATTCCATCTAATTGGTCATCATTTCAAAGTTGTGATGGACTGCTCATCATTTCCAAAAATGCTTGAATTCAAAGGAAAGACTCTGCCCCATCCTCAACTTCTCAGAATGAAAGAATGGTTTAGTAAGTATGACTTTGAAGTAGAACACATCAAAGGAGAGGATAACCTGTTACCAGATCTTTTAAGCAGACCACCTGTCTCTTGTGAAAAACCCTTTCAGCTAAAAGTTCTTCCCATGCTATACATGTACCAAACCATTAATGCCAACTTTCTTGAAAAAGGTATTCCTCCATCCTTACCATCACACATTTCCATGACCATCCTTAATCAAAAGGCAAGAACTCAAATTTTTGAACTTCAATCCGGACTAATCAGAAAATATGGGTCAGATTTCTTTCACAAATTAGGCTTTCATCCTGTTTATCCTTTCACCTGTATTTTCAGCTTCCTAAACCAAAGTCCTGGAAACCAATTTTACTGGCCTCTTGAATTGTTAATCCTGTTTTGGTATCTTTGTCATCTATATTGGATCTCATTTGATTTTCAACCATTAAAGCTTGCAAGGTATATCAACCTGCTTGAGAAGAATGAAGGTCTGAATCCACATTTGTCAACATTTCTCAAATGGTTCCAGAATTTGTCAAGATGGAAATCCTATTTGACAAATGAAGCTTATACTCAACATGTGGCACCTCCTCTCGAATGCCATACTATCGTCACCCTCAAAAGAACTTTCTTCAAAGCTAAAGGTGTTTTTACTGATGTACCATGGATATCGATAGAACGTGCTACCTAGTGGGCAGCACTAGGACCGAGTACGTACCGGTACGCTTATAGCATTTAGGCTATATTACTAACCTATTTGTGGATATTGATTGGTTATGAATATTTGATGTGTGTGATGTGATTTGGGTGTGATTGCTGGAGCTCAGTTGACCAAGTGTCTTGGGGCCAATCACACTGGTAGTCAGACTGCTGGAGCTCGGTTGACTTAGTGTCTCGGGGCCAGTCTACTGTCTAAATGGATTAAGTGGATATATTTGGATAAGTGAGCCTGTATGGCTAGAGTGTTGTCTAACACTGTTTGAGGTTTCGATATCATAGGGTTCTATTTGATCCTTCATAAATGATGATTTTAATAAAGATATATAAAAATGATTTTACTGCATCTGTGTGTACTGCCTGTATATATACATATTAGATATATATACTGTTGATTGTATGCATTGTCATTTAGTATGCATGTATATATATTATAGTAATTCACTCAGTGAGGTCTGACTCCCCTCCGTTGACTATTTTTCAAGAGAGTCATCATCTTCAGACCTCAGTAGCAGGCCTGTACGCCGGATTTCTTCCGCCCCGGCTTCTTTGTGTAAACTGCTTCCCTAAGTCTTGTGTTTATTTTATCTAGACACTGTAGTAGTCATTAAATATTTAAAGGGATGTTGTATTATATTTGAACTGGATTTGTATTAAAAGATTTTATATATATGTAATGATGAGGATTTGATTTAAATCCAGTTGGTGGAAATGCTATTGTGATATTTATGATTTTTATTTCCGCTGCATTTAATATTGTTATTGCTATTGCATGTTTTATTTTATTTTTAGGCTTGCTACGGGTTCCGGATTCGAAAGAATTCCCGTTCCCTAGCACCTGTCATGGCCCCTGTTTTGGGTCGTGACAATAAGCCTCCATTTTCATTAGTTGCTTTTAAAGCTCAGACTCTATGCATCCAAGCATGAGATAAGTGACATTAATTAATTCATTGAGATACTTACTATAAGCATCCTTTTGTGCTCTAAGAGCTTTAGTAGCTAGTTCCTTTAGGATGGGTTAATTAATGATATATTCCTTTCTTTCTTGCCTAAGAACAATTCTTAGGTTTCTGTACCAGTTAAGAAAGTTAGTCCTATTTAGCTTATCCTTCTCAAGGATCGATCGTAATGACATGGTAGGTGCAATGTTTAATATCATTATCTATAATAAATATATATAGAGTACATTTAATTTATTATAAAAGAGGCATAAGAAAACTCCTACTAAATTTTCATAAAATATAAAACCCTTAAAATGATTTCAACAATTGAAATTTCTTAGTGGGCCAAGGTCCATATTTCACCCTACTTCAAGTAAGCTTTGGCTTATCACTTAAAGTGTGGCTATTTAGGTAAGTAACACTTTACCAATTACATCTCATGTAATTCTTGGATAATTATAGGATATCACATGTACCAATATATCCTATCAAATGCCCTAGGTCAAAAACTGTTTTGATAACCTAGTTAAGTCTAACTAACTCAAACATATGGATATCATCACAATCCATCTTATCTTATTTAGATGGCTTTATACATAATGCTTTGGCATAACCTATATATAGTAATCCAAATATTGATAAGTGTTGATTAATGGGAGACATTTTAATGACTTAATATTAAATAAGGTTTTAGTTAATTTTTATCTTATTTAGTTATTGTTATGTTGCATCACATACATGGCATCACATACTAACATAATAAGATAAACATGACATAGCATGGCCCATAACAAAGTTGACAAAGGTCAAACCTAGGTGATATTACAAATACAAATTGAGCCTTTAATTTGGATCTCCATATTCTACCATGGACCTCATCCTTGGGCTCTCACCATGGCTCTCCATCATAGGCCTCCAACTTGAATTTGCATCTTGGGTCTTGATTTACATTACATGTTGTAATTGAAATTATTCTATTACTATCTAATAAAATTATTAAAACAAATAAAGTGACTTGCAGACCATATTTAAAAATTACAACCCAATAAAATAAAAATAATAAAATTCAATCACATTGGTTCAAGGGTCATGCTATGCACCATGCATTTAACAATAAACACATATTCTGAAATAATTCAATTTACAAATTAATTAAATTATTATATTTAAAAATAAAAAGCATGATGAGTCCATTCGGAGTCAAGGGGCAGCGCCCCTTGTGTCACGACCCAAAACAGGGGCCATGATCGGCGCTAGGGAACGGGAATTCTTTCGAATCCGGAACCCGTAGCAAGCCTTAAAAATAAAATAAAACATGCAATAGTAATAATAACAACACAATTAAGTAAATATTATGCAGCGGAATAAAATCATAAATATCAAAATAATAATCCACCACAGGATTTAAATCAAATCCTCATCTCATATATAAATAAAATTTTAATACAAATTTCAGTTCAAATTTTTAAAGTGCATATCTCACACAATTATAATACAAACCCCTTTAATAATTTTACAACTACTGTAGTGTCTAGATCATAAAATAAAACTCAAGTGAGTAGTTTACATAATGAAGCCGGGGCGGAAGAAATCCGGCGTACAGGCCTGCTACTGAGGTCTGATGAAGATGACTCTCCAGAAAAATAGTCAACGGAGGGGAGTTAAACCTCATTGAGTGAATTACTATAGTATATATACATGCATACTAAATGTCAATGCACACAATCAAAAGTATATATAATATGTATGTATACAAGCAAATACTGTAATATCCCGTGTTTTTAAAATATTTTTACACAGTACCGGGATATGCAGAGTTAATAATTTCTGTATTTTATATGATATTTTTATGAGTTAATATGTATTTTAGACCTGTTTTAATTACGGTGTATTATTTTCAGTGTTTTACGTAAAATTTTCCCGGGACTTGCATTTTCGGGGAAATTTTCACGTAAACGATTTATTATTAATTATTTTAGATGTATTTACGGACTTGCATGAACTCATACATATTTTTAAATTATTAAATAAAATCGGTGTGTGTATATTTATTTAATTAGGGTTTATTATTTCCCTAATATTTTATTAAGTATTTAATTGTTTTAATTGTTATTTAATTAATTTTATTTGGTATAAATTATTAAAATATTAATATTTTTATGTGTGTGGTGTATATTTGATGTGTGTAATTTAATATTATTTTAATATATAGTATAAAGTATATATATATACATATATACATCAAAAATCAAATAATTTTTGGAAAATTACCAAACTGCCCCCGAGCTTCCTTCTTCTTCTTCTTCTTCTCCTTCCTGCGCCCGACGACCACCACCCACCTCCACCGTCTGCAACTGCCGTTCCTTCACCGTCGGTGTGCCTCTCGGCTTGCCACCGTCACCTCCAGCCATTTCCCGCCGCCAGCAGCTCCCTTCCCTGGCGCCGGCGAGCTAGTTTTCCATTTTTGGCCGAAACTTGATCCTTCGCCGTTTCTCCCTCTTCCGGCCACCGTTTTCGACACCGCCGGTCTCTTTCTTCTCCTTGAGCTCCGGTGAGTGTGATTCTAGCTTTGGTTTGAGCTAAAATGGTCTAGAATTGCTTAGTTTTCGATTTGTAAATTTCAGTCTATTAGGGTTTTCGATTTTTTTGAGCTTCGAATTGGATGATTCATGGAAAATTACTTCACAAATGTTGCTCCTAGTAGGTTAATCTTCATGTGTGAATTTTTGTAGAATTTTTGGAGATTTTTTGGATTTTTGGGTATTTTTGAATATTTTAATATTATTTTCTAATTTTCGGAAATTAATTATTTAAATTATGAAATTGGAGTTTATGGTTAAATTAGGTGTTGAAATGAATTATAGGAATTTATTTGGAATTTTTATGAATTTCTAAGTATTTATTTTTAATTATTAAAGTTTATGTGATTTTGAGAAATTAGGTTAAATGTGTTTTTAATGGAAATTAATTGGTTAATTGAGTTTAAATATTTATATTATTGATAAATATGTTGAGAAAATTAATTTTGGGTAATTGTATGATTTTTGGTGAATTTTTGAAGTAATTTAGGTATATTTATATATATAGGGGTATTTTGGTAATTTTACCCTAAATTGTCTAAAAATGTAATTTAATTGGTTTTAATATTTATTTAAGGTATAAAAATGATTTCTACAAATTATTTAGTATTTTTAACTAATTAAAACTATTTTTCGGGAATTATTTTCAATTATATATATAATATACGGTTTTTCTAATAAAATGAGTTTTAATCGGTTTTTATAGTGTTTCAAGGTTAATTATGTAATTTCTACGTATGAAGTGTATTTTTGTGATTTAAGGATATTTTTGTTGTATCGGGAATCATTCTGTGCTTGTGGACCCCGGTCGGTGGACTGTAGTTTGGAGTCCGACCGTGGGATTTTGATTGTGTTGAGCTTGTAATTCGAAGTGTGTTTCTTTGCAGGGTCGGCTCTACTCTTTTGAGTAGAGAGATGTCCGTTTTACAGGGGAGGTTCTGTCGAATTTTTGGTAGAATTCTCGTAAAACGTGAAATCCAGTCGAACCCTAATTTTCGATTCTGTGTTTAATACTCTAGATTGAATTCTAGGATTTCTGTTAGGTTTATTCTAATGTCGGTTATTTATTGCTTGTTTAGTTGCGCCGAGACCGAGGGCTAGTGGACCAGGCCCGTCGGACCTGTCTCGTGGAGCGCATTAGGTGAGTTACTATATTATATATATATGCTTAGGATGCATGATTTAGAGAATGCATGTTTTATTTTGACTGAATATGCATAAATAATGTGATTTATATTCAAGTATATTTTTGGTATATTTTTGGTATATAATAAATTATATACATGTTTTGTTAATAAAATATATTTAAAATGTTTTTAAATATATTTTTAGTTTAATTCATGATTTGATTGAATTCATTTGACATATATATACTCAAAATATACCTGGTTTATGTTTGGTATATTTTCGGTATATATATGGTTTATATTGTTATTTCATTTATATTCATGCATCATTTATTTTTGTGAATGAATGTTTTATATTTAAGAATGAAGGATATCAATAGAACGTGCTACCTAGTGGGCAGCACTAGGACCGAGTACGTACCGGTACGCCTATAGCTTTAGGCTATATTACTAACTATTTGTGGATATTGATTTGATTATGATTATTGATATGTGAGATGTGGGTTGTGGGTGTGATTGCTGGAGCTCGGTTGACCAAGTGTCTCGGGGCCAATCACACTGGCAGTCAGACTGCTGGAGCTCGGTTGACTTAGTGTCTCGGGGCCAGTCTACTGTCCAAATGGATTAAGCGGATATATTTGGAATAAGTGAGCCTGTATGGCCAGAGTGTTGTTTAACACTATTTTCTGAGGTTGCGATATTCTAGGGTTCTATGTGATCCTTCATAAAAGAGGTTTTTCAGATAAAATATATAAAATGATTTTTATTGCATCTGTGTGCAATTGCCTGTATATATACATATTATATATATACTGTTGACTGTATGCATTATCACTTAGTGTGTATGTATATATATTATAGTAATTCACTCAGTGAGGTCTGACTCCCCTCCGTTGACTATTTTTCAGGAGAGTCAACTTCCTCAGACCTCAGTAGCAGGTCGATACGCCGGATTTCTTCCGCCCCGGCTTCTTTATGTAAATTGTCTACTTGAGTCTTATTTATTTTATCTAGACACTGCAGTAGTTGTAAATTAAAGTATTGGATTTCATGTACTTTATTTTAAAGAGATGTATTATATTAAAACTGGATTTGTATTAAAGATTATATACATCTATGTGATGAGATGAGATTTAGTTTAAATCCAGTTGATATGGAAAAATGATATTATGATTTTTTATTTCCGCTGCATATTATATTTTTATTGTTATTATGGCATGCTTTATTTTATTTTTAGGCTTGCTACGGGTTCCGGATTCGAAAGAATTCCCGTTCCCTAGCGCCGGTGATGGCCCCTGTTTTGGGTCGTGACAAATACACACAGATGCAATAAAATCATTTTATATATTTTTATTGAAAATCACTTTTATGAAGGATCAAATAGAACCCTAGAAAATCACAACCTCAAAACAGTGTTAGACAACACTCTAGCCACACAGGCTCACTTATTCCAAAATATTCACTTATTCCATTTAGATAGTAGACTGGCCCCAAGAAACTAAGTCAACCGAGCTCCAGCAGTCTGACTGTTAGTGTGATTGGTCCCGAGACACTTGGTCAACCGAGCTCCAGCAATCACACTCCCAAATCACATCTCACACATCAAATAATCATATCCTATCAATATCCAAAAATGGTTAGTAATATAGCCTAAATGCTATAAGCGTACCGGTACGTACTCGGTCCTAGTGCTGCCCACTAGGTAGCACGTTCTATTAATATCCTTCATTATTAAACATAAAACATACATTCATAAATAAATGATGCATGTAATTGAAATGAACAGTAACATATACCATATATATACTAGAAATATACCAAAAGTAAACCAAGTATATTTCGAGTATGTATACGTCAAATAAATCCAATTAAATTTCAAAATAAACTAGAAATATATTCAAAAATATTTTAAACATAATTCATTAATAAAACATGCATATAGTTTAAAATAAACCAAAAGTAAACTAAAATAAACTTAAGTACTAATTAATACCATTATGCATTTTTAGTTAAAATAAAACATAGATTTCTAAAATCATGCACCCTAGAACATATATACATAGAATAGTAACTCATAAATTATTGCGCTCCACGAGATGGGTCCGATGGGCCTGGTCCACCAGGCCTCGGTCTCGGTGCCACTAAACAAACAAATAACAACAGGAATCAGAATAAATCTAACAGAAGTTCTAAGGACTCGATCTAGAGTACTAGAGACAAAATTAAATCAAAATTCGACCGGACATCACGTTTTACGAGAATTCTACCAAAAATCCGACAGAACTTCCCCTGTAAAAAGGACATCTCTCTACTCAAAGAGTAGAGCCGGCCCTGCAAAGAAACACACTTCGAAAATAAACACAAAACACAACCACAATCCCTCGGTCGGACTCCAAACTACAAATCATTGACCGAGGTCCACAATTCACAGAAAATTTATGAAATACCGAAAATAACCTTATATAATAAAAATACATTTTATAAGTAGAAATTACGTAATTAACCCTAAAACACAGTAAAAATCGATAAAAATTCATTTTATTAGAAAAATCGTATATTATACATATAATTGAAAATAATTTACGAAAAATAGTTTTAATTAGTTAAAAATACTAAATAATTTTTCGAAATCATTTTTATACCCTAAATAACTATCAAAACCAATTTAATTACATTTTTAGCCAATTTAGGGTAAAATTACCAAAATACCCCTATATATATAAATATACTAAAATTAATTAAAAAATTCACCAAAAATAATATAATTGCAAAAAATTAATTTTCTCAACATATATTTTAATAATATCACTAAATAAACTCAATTAACTAATTAATTTCAATTAAACACATAATTAACTCTATTTTCTCAAAATTACATAAACTAAATAATTTCAAAATAAATACATAAAATCCACAAAAATTCCAAATAAATTTCTTTAATCCATTTCAACACCTATATTTACCATAAAACACAATATCATAATTTAATTAATTAATTTTCGAAAATTAGAAAATAATAATAAAATAATAAAAAATATCCAAAAATCAAAATAAATTCCAAAAATTCTACAAAAATTCACACATGAAGATTAGGCTAAGGGGAGAAACTTTTGTTAAGGAATTTTTAATGAATCACAAGGAACTACTGAAAAAAATTCGAAAATCCAATATGGCTGAAATTGAAAAAAACCTTACCAAATCGGGTTTTAAGCTTAAAGGAAGCTTAGAATCATCTTCTGTGGCCTCAGAGGAGTTCAACGGCATCGGAATGATGGGTTTTGGTGGCCGGAATTGTGAGGTGTGGAGGAAGAGGAGACTTTCGGCCAAAACACCAAAAATTCACTTTACCGGTGCCGAAGGAGACGTCTGCAGGAAGCGGAATAGTTGGAGGAAGAGGGTGGACGTCCGGGAGGCACATCGACGGTAGTCGGCCGGAGTTGCAGCGGGATGGGGGAGAGGTGGCGTTTGGAGGAAGAAGAAGGAGGAGGAGGGTATGAATTGTAATTTTACAAACTATGTATATATATATATATATATATATATACACACACACACATAGTAATTAGATAGCAACTATATAATATACACTTAAATAATTAAAATAAGTACTAAAACCCTAAAATAATTAAACATAAGAATGTATATATATATATATGTATTTTAATATGACAATTAAAATAATGCATGGATTCATGCAAATTCGTAAACTTATTTAAAATAATCAATATTAAATTATTTACGTGTCATTTTCCCAAAAAAATAATTCCCCGAAAATTTTTACGTAAAGCACTTAAAATAACATAAAATAATTAAAAATCAATTTTAATTAAATAACAAACTCATAAAATATCATAAATATATACAAAAATTATTAACACTGTATATCCTGATGTAGTATAAAACTATTTAAAAACACGGGATATTACACCTTGCGTGGTCCTAGGGGCAGCACCCTTAGTGGGGTTCGGGGGGTAGCACCCCTAATGGGGTCCAGGGGCAGTGCCTCAAATGGTGATCCTGCTAGCCAGTTAGCGAGTGGGGGTTAAAGGGACAACGCCTGTTTGCAAGGGGTTTGGGGGTAATGCCCCGAAGATAAACGATTTACCTAATCTTTTTGAATAAGATGTTGCCAAAACCCTAAACGCTGATGATTTCTATAATCAAATTACAGTCTAATTAATATGTTATAACCTGAATTTTTAATAAATTATGAAATTTAATTTTTGAAAATTAAAGTGTTAACATTTATTTTATTATTTCATGATATTATGATTTGATCAAAAAATTAAATTTTATACAATAAATTATTATTATTTATTTGATTATTGTGAAATTAAATTTGAACTTTTGGTGTTGAATGATATTTTAATATTTCTAATATTATTATTTAGTAAATTATGTTAATGCAGTGTATTTTGATACACTTTAAATATTGTTAAGTATGTGTGTGTGTGTGTGTATATATATATATATATATATATATATAGTGGCAAGAATTATAGAGAAGCAGATATTTTAATTTGTCCTTTTGTACTTTGAATTAAAAAAATACAAAAGAATATATTTTTTTCCCTCTTTTTCTTTCCTCGCCCTCTATTTTCTTCCTTCTCCTTTCCCTTCTTCTTCTTTCTTCCCTGTCGAAGTCCAGCCCCTCCCTT
Organism: Mallotus nudiflorus; assembly: GCA_947683625.1. Lineage (NCBI taxonomy): Eukaryota > Viridiplantae > Streptophyta > Magnoliopsida > Malpighiales > Euphorbiaceae > Mallotus > Mallotus nudiflorus. The sequence goes on from CANTUR010000906.1 coordinate 717,734, forward strand.
CACTATGTGTCACGACCCAAAACAGGGGCCATGACAGGCGCTAGGGAACGAGAATTTTTTCGAATTCGGAACCTGTAGCAAGCCTAAAAACAAGCAATAGTAATAATAATATCACAATTGAATAAAGTACTGTGCAATGAAATAAAATCATAAATATCAAAATAATATCCATATCTCATATAGAGAAATCCTTTGAATACACATCCAGTTCAAATTCTTAAAATACATATCTCATATAAATACAATACATCAAACCCATAATTTATTTACAACTACTGCAATGTCTAGATTATAAAAATAAAACTCAAGACTCAGATAAGCAGTTTACATAAAGAAGCCGGGGCGAAAGAAATCCGGTGTACAGGCCTGCTATTGAGGTCTGAAGATGATGACTCTCCTGAAAAATAGTCAACGGAGGGGAGTCAGACCTCACTGAGTGAATTACTATAATATATATACATGCATACTAAATGACAATGCATACATTCAATAGTATATATCTAATATGTATATATACAGGCAAATACACATAGATGCAGTAAAATCAGTTTATATATTTTTCATTGAAAATCATCATTTATGAAGGATCAAATAGAACCCTAGAATATCGCGACCTCAAACAGTGTTAGACAACACTCTAGCCACACCGGCTCACTTATTCCAAATATATTCACTTATTCCATTTAGACAGTAGACTGGCCCTGAGAAACTAAGTCAACCGAGCTCCAGCAGTCTGACTGTCAGTGTGATTGGCCCTGAGACACTTGGTCAACCGAGCTCCAGCAATCACACTCCCAAATCATACCTCACACATCAAATAATCAAATCCAATCAATGTCCACAAACTGGTTAGTAATATAGCCTAAATGCTATAAGCGTACCAGTACGTACTCAGTCCTAGTGCTGCCCACTAGGTAGCATGTTCTATTGATATCCTTCAATAATAAATATAAAACATTCATTCACAAATAAATGTTGCGTGAATTTAAATAAAATAACCATATATATACTGGAAATATACCAAAAGTAAACCAGGTATATTTCGAGTATATATATACCTCAAATAAATCCAATATAATTACAAAATAAGCTAAAAATATATTCAAAAACATTTTAAGCATAATTCATTAATAAAACATGCATATAGTTTAAAATATATAGAAAACAAACCAAAAATAAACTTAAGTAATAATTAAACCATTTATGCATATTTAATCAAAATAAAACATACGTTTCTAAAATCATGCACCCTAAGCATATATATATAAAATAGTAACTCACACTTAGTGCGCTCCTCGAGATAGGTCTGACGGGCTTGGTCCACTAGGCCTCGGTCTCGGCGCAACTAAACAAACAATAAATAACAGACATCAGAATAAACCTAACAGAAAATCCTGGAAACTCGATCTAGAATATTGGACACAGAAACAGAATTAGGATTCGACCGGACATCACGTTTTACGAGAATTCTACCAAAAATTCGGCGGAACCTCTCCTGTAAAATGGACATCTCTCTACTCAAAGAGTAGAGCCGGCCCTGCAAAGAAACACACTTCGAAAAACAAGCTCAGAACACAACCAAAATCCCTTGGTCGGACTCCAAACTACAGTCTACCGACCGAGGTCCACAAACACCGAATAATTATGGAAATACCAAAAATACCCTAATAACATAAAAATACATTTTATAAGTAGAAATTACATAATTAACCTTTAAACACAATAAAAACCGATAAAAACTCATTTTATTAGTAAAATCGTAATAGTTTTAATTATTTAAAAACCGATAAAAACACAATAAAAACCGATAATTCATGAAAAATAGTTTTAATTAGTTAAAAATACTAAATAATTTTTAGAAATCATTTTTGTACCTTAAATAACTACTAAAACCAATTAAATTACATTTTTAGCCAATTTTGTGTAAAATTATGAAAATGCCCTTATATATATAAATATACTAAAATTACTTCAAAAATTCACCAAAAATAATATAATTGTCCAAAATTAATTTTCTCAACATATTTATCAATAATTAAACTCAATTAACCAATTAATTTCAATTAGAAACACAATTAACCTAATTTTCCAAAATTACATAAACCTAAATAAATTCAAAATAAATACATAGAAATTCATAAAAATTCCAAATAAATTTCTATAATTCATTTCAACACCTATATTTATCATAAAATACAATTTCATAATTTAATTAATTAATTTCCGAAAATTAGAAAATAATATTAAAATATTCAAAAATACCCAAAAATCAAAATAATCTCCAAAAATTCTACAAAAATTAACACATGTATATTAAGCTACTAGGATAAAAATTTGTTAAGGTACTTTTCATGAATCAAACAATTCTAAGTTCAAAAAAATCAAAAACCCTAAAATGGCCGAATTGAAGATTTAGCTCAAACCTCATCAACCACTTGATTTCAGGCCAAAAGGAGCTTAGAATAGCGACCACTGGAGCTCAAGGAGTCGATGAAGACCGGCGGTGTGCAAAATGGTGGCTGGAATCATGGTCGACGGTGAAGAGCTCAACTTGCTACCATTGCAAATTCCGGGCGTTCCAGCGGGCTTCCGGTGGCCTGGTCACGTCGGAGAGGAAGAGGAAGAAAGGGGGAGGAGGTTGGTGGCAAAGGGCGGTTCGGCGTGCTGGAACAGGAGGCGCAGTGAGGGTAGGTGTCGGGAGAGAAGAAGGAAGAAGGAGGGGCAATTCGGTAATTTGGCAAAAATTTTGATTTTTTAACTATATATATGTATATATATATATATATATAATTTATACTATATATTAAAATAATATTAAATTACACACATTAAATATACACCACACACATAATTTAATAATTTAAAATTTAATAATAAATAAAAATAATTAAATAACAATAAAACTAATAAATAAATAAATAAATATTAGGGTAATTAATTAAACCCTAGTTAATTAAATAAATACACATATATATTTTATTTAGTATTTTGAAAATATATATGAGTTCATGCAAGTCCGTAAATCTATTTAAAATAATTAATAGTAAATTATTTACGTGAAAATTTTCCCGAAAATGCAAGCCCCGGGAAAATTTTATGTAAAGTACTTTAAATAATACACAATAATTAAAATAGGTTTTAAATACATATTACTCGTAAAAATATCATAATATACATACAAAAATTATTAACACTGCATATCCCGATGCAGTATTAAAATATTTAAAAACATGGGATATTACACTATGCCACCATAACCTCCATCTCTGGTCACTGCTAGGAGTCAAGTGCCACCAGTAGACATCACCAGACCACCCAACCTTGCCTTAGTGGTACCACCTTCTCTCTTCCTCATTCTTCCATTTTCAACCGGTGAAGAAGGAAGCACACCGACGATGATTTCGGTGTCTTCAACGGTCAAGGTTGGGTTCCTTCGACTCCTCTCGATGTGGGCTTCGATTCCCCCAATTTGATTCAACCAAAAAACACCATATTTCACTTTAATTTTGAGAAGTTCGATTGAAGGTAATTTTTTATAATTTTGTTAAATTGAGCTCTAATTTGATTTTAATTAAGTAAAATTGCTTTGAGATAATTGATCTAGAGATGATGATCTACCTAATGATGATTTTTATTTATTGTTACAAATTTTTCAAATTTTTCGAGCTTGGGTTACTGTTTATGGCAATGTTCCAAGCTTGTGAAATTTGTATATTTTTAATAAATGCTATTAATTATATAGATTAAACTTTGTTAAGGAAGTTTATTGAAATTACGTATAGAATTTTTATTATGAATTTTTGATGGTTTCTTTAAGAAAAATTAATTTTTGGAAAAATTAGTATAAATTAGTAATTTTTATATTTTAGTTGAAATTATTGTTAATTAGTATGTTTTTGACAGAATTTGAGTAATAAATAGTATTAAAATAATTTTTATAATTTATTTCCTATTTTTGGCCAATTATTAGTAATTTCTGGAAAAATATATGAATAATAATTTTATTTATTATTCTTAAGCTTAAATGAGTTTTTGGTCATTTTTATTATATATTTGAATTTTATTAATTATTTTGGAAATAAACATCTTTTATGATATTATTATGTAAATAGATTGAATCGTGGTATTTAATTGAATTTTTATAGTTTATGTCTAAATATGTATTTTTGAAGAATTGTTGGAATTTACTAAATTATTAGTTTTAATTTAAATTGTTGTTAGTTATTTTGTTTTAGACTATTTTTGGATTAATAAAAGTATGAAAAATAATTTTTATTATTATTTCCAATTATTAGTTAATTTGTGATAATTTTGGAATAATATATGAATAATAACTTTATTTATTATTTTTGAGTTTAAATGGGCATTTTATTATTTTTATGATGTTAATAAGTGATTTTAATAAATATTTACAATTTAAGCTAATTCAACTGTAAAATGGGAATAAAATTCCATTTATGTATTTTATTAGCAAAATGTCACGACCCAAACCGTGGGCCATGACCGATGCTAGGGAACGAGAATTTTTTCAAATCTGGAATTCGTAGCAAGCCTAAAAATAATAAAGCATGCAATAAATAAAATAAAAATTAAATATACCATAATTAAAAATTTCAATTTAATATGATAAAATAAAACTTCTTTTATATCTTCAAAAATATTTATACAATATTCAAATTAAACATCTAAATTAAAATCTCATACAGCAAAATAAATAAAACTCACTACTAATACAAATACAACTACTACAGTTTTTTAGAGTATAATATAAAATAATTAAGTAGATAGTTTACATAATAGGGCTGGGGTGGAAGAAATCTGGTGGATAGGCCTACTGCTGAGGTCTGCAGAAGAAGACTAACCTATAAAAAATATCAACGGAGTGGAATCAGACCTCATTGAGTGAATTGTTATAATATATATATATGCATTATTAAATGACAAATGTGAACAATGATATGTATATAATAAATATATACAGGCATGTACACACAGATGCTGAAAATCACTTTATTTCACAATACTGAAAATATAGGTTTTTGAAGGATCAAATAGAACCCTAATGATTGCAACCTCAACTAACAGTAGAAAACACTCTGGTCATACTGGCTCACTTAATTCCAAATAAATTCACTTAATCCAACTGGACAATAGATTGGCCCCGAGACACTAAGTCAACCGAGCTCCAGTAGTCTGACTGTCAGTGTGATTGGCCCCGAGATACTTGGTCAACCAAGCTCTAGCAATCACACCATCAATCACATCACACATCAATCAAATCAATCAAGTCATGATCCACAAATAAGTTAGTAATTTAACCCTAGGATCTATCGCACCAGTAGGTACTCGGTCCTAGTGTTACCCACTAGGAAGCACGTTCTATTAATATCCTTCTTTTAATAATAAAACATACATTCAAAAATAAATACTGTAAAATGGCATTCAAAATGTTCAAATAAACCACATATATATCAGAAATATACTTAAAATAAACTAAGTATATTTGAGGTATATATATATGTAAAATCAATTCAAACAATTCATGAAATATACTAAATTAAACCAATAACTTACTTAAAAATAATTTAAGTATAATTCAAAAGTAAAACATGTATTTATTCCAAAATATATCAAGAATATACTAAAAATATACTTAAGCATTTAATAAAACTATGCATAATAATACATTTAAAACATATATTTCTAAAACATGCAACCTAAACGCAATGTATATGCGCTCCACGATATTGGTCTGACAGGCCTGGTCCACTAGGTCTCGGTCTTGACACAACTAAACAATAAAAATAACCACGAAAATTAGAATAAATCTAACTTAGACTTCTAGAGACTCGATCTAAAATTACTAAACATACACAGACACAAAATTGGAATTAGACCCAATGTTACGTTTTACGAGAACTTTACCGAAAATTCGGCAGAACCTCCTCTGTAAAATGGACATCTCTCTACTAAAAATTAGAGCCAGTCCTGTAAGAAAAATACACTTTTAATATAAAAATCCCCCACAACCCTTGGTTGGAATCCCGAACTACAAAATTCCCCAACTGAGGTCCATAATTCAAATAATATCATAAAATATATTAAAAATCAATAATTACCATAAATACCCTCAAAATATCAAAATATAATATATTTAACATTAAAACACCAAAAATAATTATTTTTTCAATAATTACTTAAAAACCCTAAATAATAATATACTATTATTAAAAATCCATTTTTCCAATAATTACATAATTAATAATGAAAATTTATTTTATAAATCCAAATAACTTAATTAGTCTAAATCCATATTAAAAATTACTAAAAATCCATTTTATTACAAAAATAGTATATAACATATTATTTGAAAATTAGTATTAATTAATTAAAAATAGTAAATAATTTGTAAAATTCCTTTTTATACCTCAAATAATATTAAAACCAATTAAACATAATATTTAACTAAAATTATCGCCAATTTACATAATTAACCCTAATATTCAAAAATACACATAATATACTAATAATCCTCAAAAATTCAATAAAAATTATATAAATATACAAAAATTATTTTATCAACATATATCTCAATAATATCAACAAAAACATATAATTAACCAATTATTTCTAACAAAATATATATTTAACCTAATTTTTCAAAATTGAAATAAACTAAAAATAATTATAAAAATTATATAAAAATCACAAAAATTATAAACTCAACTATAAAATTAATAATAATTACTAATAACAGCAAAAATCATAATTTCATAATTTAAATAATTAATTTACGAAAATTAATAAAATAATAATAAAATATTTAAAAATTCACAAAAATCAAAATAAATTCCAAAAATCACACAAAAATTCATGAGAGTAGCTTAAGCTAGTATAATCAACATTTGTAAAGGATTTTTTCATGCATCAACCAGTAACACTGTAAAAAAAAAATAAAAAACCCTAAGTGATCGAATTCTAAAACTTGATCAACACCTCACCAAATCGAGTTTTTAAGCTAAAAGGAGCTTGGATTCACACTCATCGGTGTCCAAGGAAGAGAAAGAGATCGACGGTGAGAAGAATGGTGGCCGGACGTGGGTGGAACGATGCTGAAAGCTACTGTTGCTGCTGCTACTGTTTTTCTGCTTCTTCGGCAACGGTTGACGTGCAAGCGATGACGGGAAGGCTGGAGAAGGAGGTGGTGACTGGCCGAAGGAGGGAGAGGCACACCGACAGTAGGGAAACGACGTGACAGATGAAGGAGGGGGCTCGGGTTGGTTTTGGGGAAGAAGAAGAAAACGGTCTTTTATTTCTGATGTATATATATATACCAATCCCCACACACATATATATTAATATTTATATACACACACATATATATTAATATATATATATACACACACATATATATACTCACACACAAATAAAATAATAATACTAACCCTAATATATGTGTGTGTATATATATATAATAACGCATAAAATAATCATGAAATAATGCATTTTAATAATAATAATAATAATAATAATAATAATAATAATAATAATAATAATAATAATAATAATAATAAAACATCATTTTAAAAATAAAATAACATTAGTACTTAAATATTATTCTTAAAATACTTCTTTTCAATGTAGTAAATATAACGTAAATAAATTCCAAAATAATAAGTTTTAAAATGCATATTTATGTAGAAAATTATAATTAAACATAAAATAATTAATATTAATCACAAGATAATAAAATAATCAAATATAACTTTGAATTTTATTAACACTGCATATCATGTTTTAAATTAAAATAATTTAAAAGCTAAGGTTATTACAGTCTCCCCTCCTTACAAGAATTCGACCTTAAATTCCAAGAAAAGAATAATTACAAGAGTCAAGGAGGAAAGAGATACAGGTAAGAAGCTCATATCTCAGCTGCAGTCTCCCAAGTATGCTTTTATACGTTGTTGCTGCGCCACAACACCTTGACCATCAGAATCTGCTTCGAATGCAACTGTCGAACTTGATAGTCTATGATCGCAATAGGTTCTTCTACGAATGTCAGGTCTTCACTCACTTCCACGCTATCGGGCTGCAAAATGTGTGAAGGGTCTGAAACATATTTCCTCAGCATTAAGATATGAAACATGGGATGCACTTGAGATAAACTTGAAAGCAAAACCAATCGATATGCAACAGTGCCAACTCTCTCTAGAATCTCGAATGGTCCTATAGATCTCGGAACTAGCTTACCCTTCCTGCCAAATCTCATAATACCCTTCATCAGAGACACCTTTAAAAAAATATAGTCTCCTACTTGGAACTCCACATCTCTGCGTCTAGGATCCGCATAGCTTTTTTGTCTACTAACTATGGTCTCTAATCTCCTCTTGATTATAATAACTTTCTCTGCAATATCCTGAACCATCTCAGGTCCAGTCAAAGCTCTCTCCCGATCTTATCCTAACTCAGAGGGGATCTACACTTCCTTACGTACAAAGCCTCATATGGTGCCATTCCAATATTGCTATGGCAGCTGTTATTATAAGCAAACTTGATGAGTAGCAAATGATCATCCCAGCTACCTCCTAAATCCAAAACACACATTCGCAAGATATCTTCCAATGTCTAGATCATCCTCTTAGATTGACCATCTGTCTGAGGATGAAAAGCAGTACTAAAATCTAACCTGGTGCCCATCGCTTCCTGCAACTTCTGCAAAAAATGAGAGGTAAAAACTGAACCTTTGTCTGACACAATGGACATAGGTACCCCATAAAGGCACACAATATGCTTCACATACAGCTTCGCCAATCTAGCTACTAAATAAATGGCTTTCACAGGCAAGAAATGTGCAGACTTGGTCAACCTATCCATAATTACCTAGATGGAATCGTATCCATCCTTGGAATAAGGTAAACCGACCATAAAAGCCATAGCAACCCTTTCCCACTTCCACTCAGGAATAGGAAGAGGCTGAAGCTTCCTAAAAGGCTTATGATGCTCAGCTTTCACTTGTTGACATGTTAAACATTTAACAACATAATCAACTACATCCTTTTTCAGTCCATTCTACTAGTACAAGTCTTTGATATTGTGGTACATCTTAGTGACACTTGGATATATGTTGTAGGCTATAGAATGTGCTTCCTCAAGGATCTCTTCTCTCAAATTATCCACATCAAGAACACATAATCTACCACTAATCCATAAAACACCATCATCATCAAGTGTGAAATCAGTGAACTTCCCTACTCGAATATTCTCTGTAAGCTCTTCTAGAATAGGATCTCGGCTCTGAGCTGCCTTAATCCTATCCCTCAGCACATATCACACCTTAAATTGAGCTAGGAGTCCACCTGATCTACTCACCTTCATCTTCAAACCTTGATCCATTAACTCATGCAACTCTTGGATCAACGGTCTCCTCTCTACACTGATGTGAGAAAGACTACTTGAGAACTTCCTACTCAAGGCATCTGCTAACACATTAGCTTTTCCTAGATGATATAGAATCTCACAGTCATAATCTTTCAACAATTCCAACTATCTCCTCTATCTCAGATTCATATCTCTCTGCTGAAAAATGCACTTAAGGCTCTTGTGATCAGTAAAAATCTCACAAGTCACCCCGTATAGATAATGTCTCTAGATCTTGAGAGCAAAGATCACTGCAGCCATCTCTAGGTCGTGGGTAGGATAGTTCTGTTCATGCTTCTTCAACTGCCTCAAAGAATAGGCTATAACCCTACCATTCTGCATCAATACACAACCTAGGTCAACTATAGAGGCATCATAATACACGGTGAACTTGTCTACTCCATTAGACAAAGCCAAAACTAGAGATGTGGTTAACTTCTCCTTCAATAACTGAAAGCTGTTGTCACAAGCCTCTGACCACTCAAACCTTACATTCTTCTGAGTCAAGCGAGTCATAGGAGCTGCAATTCTGGAAAAATCCTATACAAACCTCCTATAATACCCAACTACACCCAAAAAACTGTGAATCTCAGTAATTGAAGTCGGTCTAGGCCACTCAGACACTGCCTCAATCTTTTATGGATCAATGTGGATACCCTTTTTAGACACCATATGTCCAAGAAATGCAACACTCTCCATCCAGAAATCACACTTCGAGAATTTAGCATAAAGCTGATGTTCTCTCAGTGTTTGCAGTACAGTCCTCAAGTGATATACATGTTCGTCCATACTCCTCGAATACACCAATATATCATCAATGAAGACTACCACAAACTGATCCACAAATGGTCTAAATCCCCTGTTCATTAGGTCCATAAAAGCTGCTGGTGCATTAGTCAAACTAAATGACATAACCAAAAACTCATAATGGCCATATCGAGTGCGGATTGCCGTTTTAGGAACATCGGCTTCACTGATCGCAACTGATGATATCTCGACCTCAAATCAATCTTGGAAAAGAACTATGCACCCTGTAGTTGATCAATCAAGTCATCTATCCTCAGGAGAGGATACTTGTTCTTCACTATCACCTTGTTCAACTCTCTATAGTCAATGCACAGTCTCAGGGTACCATCCTTCTTCCTCTTAAACAGGACTAGTGCACCTTAAGAAGAAATACTAGGTCTAATAAAACCCTTATCTAGCAACTCTTGCAATTGCTCCTTCAACTCTTTTAACTCTACAGGAGCCATTCTGTAGGGTGGCATAGAAATAGGGGTAGTGCCTGGAACCACATCTATACAAAACTCAATCTCTCTGTGAGGTGGTAAACCTGGCAACTCCTCAGAAAAAACATTAGGAAACTCACAGGCAACAGGAACATCTATGAGCAACAACTTCTCCACTGAAGTATCCCTGACTAATGCCAAATAACCCTAACAATCCTTCCTCAATAACTTCTTAGCTATAATAGTGGAAATGAGATTTTGAGGTGCAGAACTCTTATCACCCACAAACTTAAATTCTTCTTCACCAAGAATTCTAAAAGTCACTTCTTTACTTCGACAATCCACCACGACATAGTGTTGAGATAACCAATCCATACCTAGAATAACATCGAATTCCATCACATTCAACAAAATCAAATCAACGGGAAACTCTCTACCTCCGACAAGAACTGGACAACCAGAAAGAACAATATCGGTGTCCAAAAAATTGCTTAGATGAGTGGTGACAGACAAAGGAAAAGCCATCCTTAAAGCTTGCCAATAAGACTTGGAAGCAAAAATAAGAGAAACAAATAAATGCGTGGCACCTGGATTAAACAGAACCCATGCATCCAGGTAACAAACAAAAATAATACCTGCCATGATTGTATTAGATGCCTGAGCATCTTGCTGAGTAAGATGGAAGACTCTGGCCTGACCTCGATCTCCTTGCTGACTGGTCGAAGCCTAGCCAACACCTCTGGCACCTCCTCTCGTACCTCTACCATGACTTGGCTGAGGAACAATCTGAGTAGAACTTTGATGCTAAGCTGGAGGCAACTAAAAAGGAACGGGTGCTGCACTGGCAATCGACTATTATGGAAATTATGGAATCTATAACTGCTGATAACCAGAATAAGGACATGATCTAGCAAAGTGTCCTGTTTGCCCGCATCTGAAACACATCAGTGGTGTCAAATAACACGGTCCCTGATGGACTCTACCACACGTCTGACAAGCATTGGTAGACCCAGAATTGCGACCACTACTACTGCTTGAAGCACCTGACCCAAGTCTGAATGGTCTGTGCTGACCTCTACGACCATGTCTACTGCTCGTGTGTACCCTCTGCTGCTTCCTCTGACTTTGTTGGGTTGGGCCTCTCTACTGACTACTCAAACCAATCTGAAAACTCGAGTACGGAATAGTCTGAAATCCACCTGATTGAGTGCCCAACTGGTAATAATCAGGCATAGTTCCTTGCCTGACTAACCTCAGCTCAATCTCCTTGGCCAACTCTATCACTGAATTTAGAGTAAGGCCCGTTGTAGGCATACCAGCAAATGCAGAACCCAAACCAGTGACATAAGTAATGACTACAAAGTACTGATCTCGTATCAGGTCCTCTGCATATCTGCCTAGTCGAAGGAACTCTTTGGTGTAGTCCTCCACAGATCTGTCACCTCAGGTAATGCTAGTCAATCGAAGTCTGAAGCTCATACAAAGTGGCTCTGGGCAGAATCTCCTCATAAATCGCTCTCTGAACTAAGCCCAGGTCATTGTCATCATGTATGGCTGAATAAACTAGTCCAGGGTTAGTCCCTCTACTGACAGCTCAACTATCATGATCCATTGGTACTCGGTGTGAGCAGTCCAAGTCCTTGTCTCTATTGCATGCAGAAAATCCAATGGATCAGACATCCCATCGAAAGTTATCCTACCGACTTTGGCATAAAACAGTGCTACCTTAAGGTCAGACATACCCTACTAATAGGCAAACTGAACAGGCAGTGCGCACTGGAGGTACTAGAATATCCTCATACTCTAGCTCTCCAGGTTCCTCATCTTGTAGCTCTCTCTATCTATGGTGACTTGCCGATCTTACAAGAAAAATACACTTCGAATATAAAAATCCTCATAACCCTCGGTCGGGATCCCGAACAACCAAATTCCTCAATCGAGGTCCATAATTCACCATAATTCAAATAATATAATAAAATATATTAAAAATCAATAATTACCATAAATACCCTCAAAATATCAAAATATAATATATTTAACATTAAAACACCAAAAATAATTATTTTTCTAGTAATTACTTAAAAACCCTAAATAATAATATAATATTATTAAAAATCCATTTTTCCAATAATTACATAATTAATAATGAAAATTCATTTTATAAATCCAAATAACTTAATTAGTCTAAATACATATTAAAAATTACTAAAAATCCATTTTATTACAAAAATAGTATATAATATATTTTTTTAAAATAATTTTTGAAAATTAGTATTAATTAATTAAAAATAGTAAATAATTTGTACAAATCATTTTTATACCTCAAATAATATTAAAACCAAGTAAACATAATATTTCACTAAAATTATCACCAATTTACACAATTAACCCTAATATTCAAAAATACACATAATATACTAATAATCCTAAAAAATTCAATAAAAATTATATAAATACACAAAAATTATTTTATCAACATATATCTCAATAATATCAACAAAAAAATTTAATTAACCAATTATTTCTAACAAAATATATATTTAACCTAATTTTTCAAAATTGAAATAAACTAAAAATAATTATAAAAATCACAAAAATTACAAACTCAACTATAAAATTAATAATAATTACTAATAACACCAAAAATCATAATTTCATAATTTATATAATTAATTTACGAAAATTAATAAAATAATAATAAAATATTCAAAAATTCACAAAAATAAAAATAAATTCAAAAAATCACACAAAAATTCATTAGAGTATCTTAAGCTAGTATAATCAACATTTGTAAAGGATTTTTCCATGAATCAACCATTAGCACTCTAAAAAAAATCAAAAACCCTAAGTGACCGAATTCTAAAACTTGATCAACACCTCACCAAATCAAATTTTTAAGCTAAAAGGGGCTTGGATTCACACTCACCAATGTCTAAGGAAGGGAAAGAGATCGACGGTGAGAAGAATGGTGGTCGAACATGGGTGTAACGACGCCGAAAGCTATTATCGCTACTGCTGTTGTTTTTCTGCTTCTTCGACGACGATCGACATGCAGGCGACGACGGGAAGGCTAGAGAAGGAGGCAGTGACTAGTCGGAGGAGGGAGAGGCACACCGACAGTAGGGAAATGACGTGACAGACGGAGGAGGGGGCTCGGGTTGGTTTTGGGGAAGAAGAAGAAAATGGTCTTTTGTTTTTAATGTATATATATATATATATATATACACACACACACACACACAAATAAAATACTAATACTAACCCTAATATATGTGTGTGTGTATATATATAATAACACATAAAATAATCATGAAATAATGCATTTTAATAATAATAATAATAATAATAATAATAATAATAATAATAATAATAATAATAAACATCATTTCAAAAATAAAATAACATTAGTACTTAAATATTATTATTAAAATACTTCTTTTCAATGTAGTAAATATAACGTAAATAAATATTTACGTAGAAAATTATAATTAAACATAAAATAATAAATATTAATCACAAGATAATAAAATAATCAAATATAACTTTGAATTTTATTAACACTGCATATCCTATTTTAAATTAAAATAATTTAGAAACTAGGGTTATTACAAAAAAATTATTTAGAAACTAGAATTTTATTATTTATTTGGAAAATAAAGGTTATTAATATTTTTATGAGATATTTTAGTGTTTGAGTAATTACTATATTTTTATGTAGACTTTATGATTTTTTTTTGTGAATTATTGAGATTTATGTTATTTTGGATTTTGTTGATGAATTGGTTCTTGGTTGGGCTATAATTGTAGTTTAAGGGCTCAACCTGAGATGTTCAGCCTTGGAATATTTTAAAGTGTATTTGTGTATAGGATCGGCTCTATTTTTAGTAGAGAGACGTCCATTTTACATAGGAAACTCTGCTGAATTTTTGGTAAATTTCTCATAAAATATGACATCGGGTCGGTCCTAAGTTTTGAGTTTTAGATGAACCGTATCCTAGATCGAGTTGTTCTTTATAAATTTTAGATGTATAAAATTAGAAATTTAATTCTAATAATATTATTATTATTTATTTTTCTATAATTGCGCTAATACCGAGGCCTACAGGACTAGGCCAGTCAAGTCATTTTAGTGGAGCGCACGACTGTGAGTTATTACTATATGTATGCACTGCATATAGAGAAATTATTGACATCTATGTTTTTAATAAAATATGAATTTTATTATGTTATGTTGCATTAAATATTAATTGTTATTGTTAATATATATGTATGTTTGTTTGCATATGTGTGTGTGTGTGTATATATATATATATATATATATATATATATATATATACAATTGAATATTTACTTGTATACATTAGATGCTTTACATATTTAATATGATTTTATTTATTTAATTATTTTTGATAAAAATTTTGGAGGATAGTAATAGAACATGCTACCTAGTGGTCTACATTAGGACTATATGCGCACCAGTACGTTAAAATATTAGGATTGATATTATGAAATTTATTGATGTGAGATATGAATATTTGATTATTGATATTTATGGTGAAAGAGTGGTGTGATTGCGGGAGCTCAGTTGACTTAATGTCTAGGGGTCAATCATGTCAACAGTGAGACTGTAGGAGCTCAATTGACTTAGTGTCTCGGGGCCAGTCTACTATCCAAAAATTGAGAAGAGAAATATTTTAGAATTAAGTGAGCCTATTGGCTAATGAGGTTTAATGATCGAAGTTATAGAATATTTTAGGGTTCTTCTTCGGTCCTCCACCTAAAATATTATTGTACTTATTCGTTTATCAAAAATGTGATTTTGAACATCTGTATGTAATGCATGTATAAATAAATAAATAAATATAAAAATATAATATTATTCTATTGATGCTTGAATGTCTATATTATTAGGTTGCATGCATATATATAATAGTAATTCACTTAGTGAGGTCTGACAGCCCCTCAATATTTTTTTCAGGATCATCTATTTTAGACCTCCCTATTAGACTTATTCTCTAGACTCTTTCCTCCCCAGCTGATTTATGTAAATATTGAATCATTGCTTTTCTTGTATTTTAGTAAACGTTGCAGTAGTAGTGCTTCTTGTTTTAGTACCTATTATTGTATTAGACAATGTTTTTGTATTTGAATAATTGTATAAGGATTTCTCTTATATTAATTAAAGCTTTAATTCTAAGATATTTTTATGTTATGTTGCATATGTTTTTATTTTAAGGCGTGCTACGAGTTCCGAATTCGTGAGAATTCCCGTTCCCTAGTGCTGGTCATGACTCTCTGGTTTAGGTCATGACATAATCTGTTTAAATTAGATCAAAATACGTGTACATTTTATTAACTAGCCGCCATTAAGAACCCTAATTTATGTAATCATATTACGTCTTGATTAATTTGTTTAAAACAGATATATTCTGCATGATCTGTTTAACTCTTAAACAGATCTCCCTTTGACAAAAATCTATATAATCATAATATTTCTGTTATAACTTTAAACAGATAAAATATACAAGTGATTAGATTTTGAAAACAAAAGTATTTTTTTATTAAATCATATTAATAAAACACAATAGATATTTAATTTTTCATAAAACAGAATATATAAACCAGAAAATCAAAATTTTGATTACTATTTAATCATATTAAACAATCATAAACGTTAATCAAATTAATATTTACTGCTGCTTTCATACAGATTTAAGAGCACATCATGAAACAAAATTCTATTTTGATAGACTTTTTGAAAACTGCTTTTTCAAAAATGAATCAATCATACCAACGCATATCATATATATGTTGAATCAAATTAATCGAATTACAAGTGCTGATACCACTGTTCGGTTTCATGATTCCATACACAATAAAAAAACTAAAATTTAATCACAAACCCAAACTTGGATCCAAGTAATTCGATTAATTGACTAAATCTAGGGTTTTCAAAATCTTACCATAAACATAGAAGGGGCGGGATTTCTAAAAGGAAGAGAGGAGTTTCACTCCAGAGACACCCTACCTCGAGTTTTTTATTTGGCAGTTTGGATTGAGACGTCTCCAAAAGAATTCATCCCCCACAAGTGTCCACACGAACAACCCTTGATTTGAAAATGAATGTTTGTGTGTGCTAGCACCTTCTCTTGATTTCTCACAAATCAAGAATCAAAAGAACTCTGTGTTTTTTTTTAAAAGAGGGAAAATGAATTTAGTGGCAGAATAATGAGAGTGATAGTGAAACCCTAAAGAATATAACATATTTATAGACCTCTAAATTAGGGTTTCACTTACCAAACGACCTTTTAGTAATTTCTCACTTATTCTTATTCTAATTTTATTTAAAATTAAATTATAAATAATTTTCTATTTATTTAAGATAACTTTTACCTTAAATAAACAAACAAATAAATACATATTTTATTTATTTATTTCCATAAAACTTATTTGTGCTTGTTAAAACTATATTCATTTTGGGCTTGTTTAAAGTATATGACCTCATAGGTTTACATGACGTTGGTAGTGGGGCTTAAATCTCTATTTAGGCCTACAAGTCATAAGTGGTCTGGAGCAAGACATTATGACTACCCAAGTCATGTGAAGTTAAATAAGGGACCATATGTCTTACTTAGTTTAAATAAGGGAAAAATTCCTTCTCAATCACTCACATTCCTCATATAACTCATTTCATACCCAACAATAACCTATTTTATCATCTGGCTAAAGATTATGTCAAAATAAAAAATAGTTGTGTAGAAATCCATTGTGATTTCAAGGTCAGAGGATTAAGCCAATATTACTGTGATGAGAATTACTTATGACAATAATCTATATAGTATTCTCATTATAGGTCAATCCAACATTTTATTTTTCAAATAAGTACCCATGAGTTGACTTAATATCTCATATTAATGATTAGTAAATGTAATATCCCGAGTTTTTAAATATTTTAATACTGCATCGGGATATGCAGTGTTAATAATTTTTGTATATATTTATGAAATTTTTATGAGTTTGCTATTTAATTCAAGCTAATTTTAATTGTTTTATATTATTTTAAGCCCTTTATGTAAAATTTTCTCAGGATTCGCATTTTCGGGGAAAATTTCATGTAAATTATTTATTATTAATTATTTTAAATAGATTTACGGACTTGCATGAACTCACATATATTTTTAAAATACTAAATAATGTATATATGTGTATTTATTTAATTATTTAGGGTTTAATTAATTACCCTAATATTTTATTATTTATTAATTTTTTTAATATTATTTAATTATTTTTAGGTGAATTAAATTATTAAAATATTAAATTATAAGTGTGTGGTGTATATTTAATGTGTGTAATTTTATATTATTTTAATATATAGTATAAAGTATATATATATATATACATATATACATTTAATATTAACAAAATTATAAAGTTTAGTATATTTACAACTTTGCCATTCGTTCTTCTTCTTCCTCCCGACCGTTCCCCATCACCGTCCGCCGTTGCTACCACCGTTTTCTTGCCGTTGGTGTGCCGTCCGGCGTTCCACCTCCTTCCTCAGTCTTCCCCGCCGCCTGCTGCAGCTGTTTATGGCGTCTGGAAGTCGTTTTTGGCCGGAGAAGCCAAAAGTGGAAGCAACGTCATTCACGACGTTTCCGGCCACCGTTTTCGACACCGCTGGTCTCTTTCTTCTCCTTGAGTTCCGGTGAGTGTGATTCCAAGATTTTTTTCACTTAAAATGGTCTTGATTTGCTTAGGTTTCGATTTTTCGATTTCGGCCTATTAGGGTTCTTGATTTTTTTAAACTTCAATTTGATTGATTCATGAAAAATTCCTTCACAAATTTTGTTTCCCCTAGGTTAATCTACATGTGTGAATTTTTTAATAATTTTTGGAGATTATTTTGATTTTTGGGTATTTTTGAATATTTTATTATTATTTTCTAATTTTCGGAAATTAATTAATTAAATTACGATTTTGTGTTTTATGATAAATATAGGTGTTGAAATGAATTATAGGAATTTATTTGGAATTTTTATGAATTTCTATGTATTTATTTTGAATTATTTAGGTTTATGTAATTTTGGGAAAATTAGGTTAATTGTGTTTTTAATTGAAATTAATTAGTTAATTGAGTTTAATTATTGATATTATTGATAAATATGTTGAGAAAATTAATTTTGGATAATTATACTATTTTTGGTGAATTTTTGAATGAATTTTATTATATTTATATATATAGGGGTATTTTGGTAATTTTACCCTATATTGACTAACAATGTAATTAAATTGGTTTTAATAATTATTTAAGGTATAAAAATGATTTCTAAAAATTATTTAGTATTTTTAACTAATTAAAACTATTTTTCGTGAATTATTTTCAATTATATATATAATATACAATTTTTCTAATAAAATGAGTTTTTATCGGTTTTTACTGTGTTTTAGGGCTAATTATGTAATTTGTACTTATAAAATGTCTTTCTATGATTTAAAGGTATTTTTGGTATTTCCATAATTGTTCTGTGATTGTGGACCTCGGTCGGTAGACTGTAGTTTGGAGTCCGACCGAGGGATTTTGGTTGTGTTTTGTGCTTGTTTTTCAAAGTGTGTTTCTTTGCAGGGTCAGCTCTACTCCATTTTACAGGGGAGGTTCTACCGAATTTTCGATAGAATTCTCATAAAACGTGATGTCCAGTCGAACCCTAATTTTGATTCTATGTCCAATATTCTAGATCGAGTTTCTAGGATTTTCCGTTAGATTTATTCTGATGTCCTTTATTTATTGTTTGTTTAGTTGCGTCGAGACCGAGGCCTAGTGGACCAGGCCCGTCGGACTCATCTCGAGGAGCGCACTAAGTGTGAGTTACTATTTTATATATATATGCTTTAGGGTGCATGATTTAGAAATGTATGTTTTATTTTGATTAAATATGCATAAATAATTTGATTAGTATTTAAGTTTATTTTTAGTTTATTTTTGGTTTATGTTTGATTTATTTTCGGTATATTTTCAATTATATGCATGTTTTGCTAATAAATTAAGTTTAAAATGTTTTTCAATGTATGACTAGTTTATTTCGTAATCTATATGGATTTCTTTGACATATGTATACTTGAAATATACTTGGTTTACTTCTGGTATATTTTTAGTATATATATGATTTATGTTGCTATTTGTTTTAAATTCATGCATCATTTACTTACGAATGAATGTTTTATATTTATTAATGAAGGATATCAATAGAACGTGCTACCTAGTGGGCAGCACTAGGACCGAGTACGTACCGGTACGCTTATAGTATTTAGGCTATATTACTAACCATTTGTGGATATTGATTGGATATGATTATTTGATGTGTGAGATATGGTTTGGAGGTGTGATTGCTGGAGCTCGGTTGACCTAGTGTCTCGGGGCCAATCACACTGACAGTTAGACTGCTGGAGCTCGGTTGACTTAGTGTCTCGGGGCCAGTCTACTGTCTAAATGGAATAAGTGAATATATTTGGATATAAGTGAGCCTATATGGCTAGAGTGTTGTCTAACACTATTTGAGGTTGCGATATTATAGGGTTCTATTTGATCCTTTATAAATAATGATTTTCAATAAAATATATAAACTGATTTTACTGCATCTGTGTGTATTTGCTTGTATATATACATATTAGATATATATTGTTGACTGTATGCATTGTCATTTAGTATGCATGTATGTATATTATAGTAATTCACTCAGTGAGGTCTGACTCCCCTCCGTTGACTATTTTTCAGGAGAGTCATCGTCTTCAGACCTCAGTAGCAGGCCTATACGCCGGATTTCTTCCGCCCCGGCTTCTTTGTGTAAACTGCTTATCTGAGTCTTGAGTTTTATTTTTATAACCTAGACACTGCAGTAGTTGTAAATAAATTATGGGTTTGATGTATTATATTTATATGAGATATGTATTTTATGAATTTGAACTAGATGTGTATTCAAAGGATTTATCTATATGAGATATGGATATTATTTTGATATTTATGATTTTATTCCGCTGCACAGTATTTTATTTAATTGTGATATTATCATTACTATTGCTTATTTATTTTATTTTTAGGCTTGCTACGGGTTCCGGATTCGAAAGAATTCCCGTTCCCTAGCGCTGGTCATGGCCCCTGTTTTGGATCATGACAGTAAAACATAATCATCAATCAACACTATACTAGCCATAATACATTGTTATGACTAGGGATAATTTGAATAGAAGTCATATTTAATTTAAGGGTTTTACTATTAAGTCACATACTTGGTGACCTTAGTAAGAATTGACTATTCAAGTAATTATCATAACACAAAATGATAATGAAAAATGCCTCTTTATTAAATAAAATGATAAATTCAAAACTTGGTCATACATGATTGACCTAGTGCATATCATTAACATTTATATCAAGGAATTAATCATTTGCTCAAGGGTGCATCTTGTGGAGATCTTTTTCTGATATAGTGCCAGAATTAGTACTTCCTGGTGGTCCCTGGAACGCATAAGTAACTCCCAAGCACTGGCGATAGTTCTGTGGTCTTTCATCACTTTTTTTCCTTTCCTTGTCTTCTCTATCTCTTTTGATTCAGGCTTAGTAATCTCAACTCCTTACCTTTTCTCCTTGACCTTTTTCATAGATTAGATTGATATACTTTGCTCATCATCCCATAAATCAACCTTCACTTTATCTTCGTCATCAGAGCTCCAAATATCTAGTACATGCATGGCAAACTTGGTGGATTGTTTATTTTGGTTTGGGTCTTTTAGTTCAAGTTCAAGCTTTAGTGGATTAGGAATAGTGTCAACAAAAGAGTTCAAGATTTACTCTTTTGTTAAGCCAGTGTTAATCATTAAAATGGGTGGGTTAGGTGGTGGCAAGTTTTGGTAATTGGGCAGAGGGTTGTTTTGGTAATTGGGGAGAGGGTTGTTTTGGGTGTTTGGTTTTCTTGTCTCTGGGTTAGTGATTTTACCCGCATTGATTAAGTCTTGGATTTCATGCTTTAATCGGGCATTACTATCGGTGTCATGCCCAATGGTTTGGTAGAATTTATAGAAAAGCTTCAAATTGGCACCTGGCAAGGGTTACTGTGAAGGTAAGGGTTATAATAGGATTTTTTCAATTAACTTCTCAAGGACTTTGGATAAAGGCCTCCCCAAATTAGAGAATCTTCGGGGTTGCCTAACAGCGTTAATCTAGAAACTGCTGCTTGGTTTCCTGATGGTATTGATTTGGACATTGTTGCTTGAACTGGCTCCATCTTTACCCCTAGATCTCCCTCAAAAGAATCTTTTTTCTTAGGCCAAGTCTGATTCTTTTTTAACCTTAAATTTGTATCTTTTTAAAATTTTGGATTCTTAAATCCCTCAGCTTCTCAAACAGTGTCGAAACACACCCTTCTATTGCCAGCACTAGTTGGTCTGACTCAGAAGGCCTATGCTTTATTTAAAATAGCTTTCCTCTCCAATGAGTTAGATAATCAGTAAAGGACTCATTAAACCTTTACTTGATGTTTTGAAAATCCCTCAAAGATACCTCCAATTAAACATTTAGGTCGTATTATTTGTAATATCCCGTGTTTTTAAAAATATTTTTACACTGTACCGGGATATACAATGTCAATAATTTTTGTATATATACTACGATATTTTTATGAGTTGATATGTATTTTAAACCTATTTTCAGTATTTTACGTAAAATTTTCCCGGGACTTGCATTTTCGGGAAAATTTTCACGTAAACAATTTATTATTAATTATTTTAAATGTATTTACGGACTTGCATGAACTCATGCGTATTTTTAAATTATTAAATAAAGCCGTGTGTGAATATTTATTTAATTAGGGTTTAATATATATAACCCTAATATTTTATTATTTATTTATTTATTTACTGTTATTTAATTATTTTATTTATTATTAAATTATTTTATTATTATTTTATTAATATTTAATTATTTTATTTTATTTTATTTTTCTTTTTTCTTTTTCTTTTTTTTTTCTTTTTCTCTTTTCCTTTTCTTTTTCTTTTCTTTTTCTTTCTTTTCTTTTCCTTCTTTTTCTTTTTCTTCTTCTTCTTCTTCCCTTCTCTCCCGCGCGCCCGACCACCCACCTCACTCCTCACCGCTGCAACTTTCGATTTCCGGCCGTTGGTGTGCCGCCAGGAGCTCCACCTTCCTCAACCAGCCACTCCGCCGCCCCCAACTCCCTTCCCCGGCGCCGGCAAGCCCTTTCTCCTCCAATTCCAGTCGAAGCTCCATTTCTTCATAACTTCCGATTCCGACCATCGTTTTTGACACCGCCGGTCTCTTTCTTCTCCTTGAGCTCCGTTGAGTGTGATTCTAGCTTTGGTTTGAGCTAAAATGGTCTAGAATTGCTTAGTTTTCGATTTGTCAATTTCGGCCTATTAGGGTTTTTGATTTTTTTGAGCTTCGAATTGGATGATTCATGGAAACTTCCTTCACAAATATTGTTCCTAGTCACTTAATATACATGTATGAATTTTTGTAGAATTTTTGGAGATTTTTTGGATTTTTGGGTATTTTTGAATATTTTAATATTATTTTCTAATTTTCGGAAATTAATTATTTAAATTATGAAATTGGAGTTTATGGTTGAATTAGGTGTTGAAATGAATTATAGGAATTTATTTGGAATTTTTATGAATTTCTAAGTATTTATTTTGAATTATTAAAGTTTATGTGATTTTGAGAAAATTAGGTTAAATGTGTTTTTATTTGAATTTAATTGGTTAATTGAGTTTAAATATTGATATTATGGATAAATATGTTGAGAAAATTAATTTTGGGTAATTGTATGATTTTTGGTGAATTTTTGAAGTAATTTAGGTATATTTATATATATAGGGGTATTTTGGTAATTTTACCCTAAATTGTCTAAAAATGTAATTTAATTGGTTTTAATATTTATTTAAGGTATAAAAATGATTTCTACAAAATATTTGGTATTTTTAACTAATTAAAACTATTTTTCGTAAATTATTTTCAATTATATATATAATATACGGTTTTTCTAATAAAATGAGTTTTAATCGGTTTTTATAGTGTTTCAAGGTCAATTATGTAATTTTTATTTATAAAATGTATTTCTGTGATTTAAGGATATTTTTGGTATATCTGGAATCATTCTGTGTTTGTGGACCCCGGTCGGTGGACTGTAGTTTGGAGTCCGACCGTGGGATTTTGATTGTGTTGAGCTTGTATTTCGAAGTGTATTTTCTTTGCAGGGTCGGCTCTACTCTTTTGAGTAGAGAGATGTCCGTTTTACAGGGGAGGTTCTGTCGAATTTTCGGTAGAATTCTCGTAAAACGTGATGTCCAGTCGAACCCTAATTCTGTTTTCGTATTTTAATACTCTAGATTGAATTCTAGGATTTCTATTAGGGTTACTCTGATATCGGTTATTTATTTCTTGTTTAGTTGCGCCGAGACCGAGGGCTAGTGGACCAGGCCTGTCGGACCTGTCTCGTGGAGCGCATTAGGTGAGTTACTATATTATATATATATGCTTAGGATGCATGATTTAGAAATGCATGTTTTATATTGATTAAAGATGCATAAATAATTTGATTATTTCTTAAGTTTACATTAAGTATATTTTTGGTTTATTTTTGGTATATAATAAATTATATGCATGTTTTGTGAATAAAATATATTTAAAATGTTTTTAAATACGTTTCCAGCTTAATTTATAATTTGATTGAATTCATTTGAATTATATATACTTGAAATATACCTGGTTTACTTTTGGTATATTTCCGGTATATATATGGTTTATATTGTTATTTCATTTACATTCATGCATCATTTATTTTTGTGAATGAATGTTTTACATTATTAATGATGAAGGATATCAATAGAACGTGCTACCTAGTGGGCAGCACTAGGACCGAGTACGTACCGGTGCGCCTATAGCTTTAGGCTATATTACTAACTATTTGTGGATATTGATTTGATTATGATTATCGATATGTGAGATGTGGTTTGGGTGTGATTGCTGGAGCTCAGTTGACCAAGTGTCTCAGGGCCAATCACACTGGCAGTCAGACTGCTGGAGCTCGGTTGACTTAGTGTCTCGGGGCCAGTCTACTGTCTAAATGGATTAAGTGGATATATTTGGATAAGTGAGACTGTATGGCCAGAGTGTTGTTTAACACTACTTTCTGAGGTTGCGATATTCTAAGGTTCTATGTGATCCTTCATAAACTGGGATTTTTCAGTAAAATATATAAAAATGATTTTATTGCATCTGTGTGTAATTGCCTGTATATATACATATTATATATACTGTTGATTGTATGCATTATCACTTAGTGTGTATGTATATATATTATAGTAATTCACTCAGTGAGGTCTGACTCCCCTCCGTTGACTATTTTTCAGGAGAGTCAACTTCCTCAGACCTCAGTAGCAGGTCGATACGCCGGATTTCTTCTGCCCCGGCTTCTTTATGTAAATTGTCTACTTGAGTCTTATTTATTTTATCTAGACACTGCAGTAGTTGTGAATTAAAGTGTTGGATTTCATATATTTTATTTTAAAGAGATGTATTATATTGAAACTGGATTTGTATTAAAGATTATACATTTATGTGATGAGATGAGTTTTGAATCAAATCTAGTGATGAAAATGATATTATGATATTATGATTTTTATTTCCGCTGCATATTATATGGTTATTGTTATTATTGCATGATTTATTTTATTTTTAGGCTTGCTACGGGTTCCGGATTCGAAAGAATTCCCGTTCCCTAGCGCCGGTCATGGCCCCTGTTTTGGGTCGTGACAAAGTTGGTATCAGAGCGGAGTTCTGTGTCAGGGCTTAGTTGTGTGATTTGTGGCCCTAGTTTTTAAGTTGTGTTTTCTGTTGGACTACTGCAGTGTATTAGGTTCGAGTATGTCTTGATAAGTATTCTTTGCTGTAGATTTCAGCGTTATTCCTCCGTTGTCTGTTTTGTCTGAATCTTTCCGTTTGTCTTTTCAGAATGAGGAGGCGAGCGCGTGTCGCTCCATCGGTCGTTGAGGCCGAGGATGATGAGTCTTTTCAGGACGAGGTTTTACCTCTTGAGCAGCCAGTTAGACGTAGAGGTCGTGGCAGAGGTAGACCTCGAGGAGCGGCAGGTCGCCGTAGGCAGAGAGAGTTACAGGACGAGGAGCCTGTTGAGCCTGAGTTTGATGTTCCTGTTCCTCCAGTTGTTCAGCCTGTTCAGCCTGCCTATCAGCAGGGTATGTTTGACCCTGAGGCAGCTTTGTTCTATGCCTGAGTTGGCAGGATTACTTTTGATGGTACTTCTGATCCTTTAGATTTTCTGCATGCGATTAAGACGAGGACTCGGACTGCTCATACCGAGTACCAGAGGATTATGATCGTTGAGTTGTCTATTGAGGGACCAGCCTTAGATTGGTTCATTCAGATGATCCAGCCTTATATGATGACGATGACCTAGGCTCAGTTTCGAGAGCGATTCATGAGGAGATTTTGTCCAGAGCCTCTTCGTTTGAGCTATCATCTCCGTTTGACCAGTATTTCTCGTGGAGATCGATCTGTAGAGGAGTATACCCAAGAGTTTCTTCGTTTGGGTAGATATGCTGAAGATCTGATGCGAGATCAGTATTTCGCAGTTACTACGTATGTTACTGGTTTGGGTTCAGCTTTTGCTGGTATGCCTACAGCAGGTCTTACTCTCGAGTCTGTGATCGAGCTAGCCAAGGAGATCGAGCTGAGATTAGTTAGGCAGGGAGCGATGCCTGATTATTACCAGCTGGGAGTTCAGTCGAGTGGATTGCAGGCTACTCCATATTTGAGTTTTCATGTTGGTTCGAGTAGTCAGCAGCGAGGTTCGACTCAGCAGAGTCAGAGACAGTAGCAGCGAGTGCATCGGAGCAGTAGACATGGTCGTGGAGGTCAGCGTAGATCGTTTAGATTCGGGTCAGGTGCTTCGAGCAGCAGCAGTGGTCGTAGTTCTGGATCAGTGGCCAGTGTTTATCAGACTTGTGGTAGAGTCCATCAGGGACCGTGTTATCTGACACCACTGACATGCTTCAGATGCGGGCAGACAGGACATTTTGCCAGATCATGTCCCTATTCCGGGTATCAGCAGCAGCAGATTTCACGATTCCCACAGCAGTCGATTGCTAGTGCTGCACCTGTGCCATTTCAGTTACCACCAGCCCAGCATCAGAGTTCCACTCAGTTTGTTCCTAGCAGAGTCGTGGTAAAGGTACTAGAGGAGGTGCCAGAGGTGTTGGCCAGGCTTCTACCAGTCAGCAGGGAGGTCGAGGTCAGGCCAGAGTTTTTCATCTGACTCAGCAGGATGCTCAGGCATCTAATGTAGTCGTGGCAGGTATTGTTTCTGTTTGTTACCTGGATGCTTGGGTTTTGTTTGATCCGGGTGCCACGCATTCGTTTGTTTCTCCTATTTTTACTTCTAAATCTTGTTGGCAAGCTTCGAGGATGGCTTTTCCTTTGTCTGTTGCCACTCCTCTGAGCGATTCCTTGGACACCGATATTGTTCTTTCTGGTTGTCCAGTTCTCGTGGGAGATAGAGAATTACCCGTTGATTTGATTTTGTTGGATGTGATGGAGTTTGATGTTATTTTGGGAATGGATTGGTTGTCTCAGCACTTCGCCGTGGTAGATTGCAGGAATAAGGAGGTGACTTTTAGAATTCCTGGTGAAGAAGAATTTAAGTTTGTTGGTGATAGGAGTTCAGCACCTCAGAATCTTATTTCTGCTAGGAAGTTGTTGAAGAAAGGTTGTCAGGGATATTTGGCATTGGTTAGGGATACGTCAGTGAAGAAGTTGTCACTCACAGATGTTCCTATTGCTTGTGAGTTTCCTGATGTTTTTCCCGAGGAGTTGCCAGGTTTACCACCTCATAGAGAGATTGAGTTCTGTATTGATGTGGTTCCAAGTACTACTCCTATATCTATGCCACCCTATCGTATGGCTCCTGCAGAGTTGAGAGAGTTGAAGGAGCAGTTGCAAGAGTTATTGGATAAAGGTTTTATTAGACCTAGTGTTTCTCCTTGGGGTGCACCAGTCCTGTTTGTGAAGAAGAAGGATGGTACCCTGAGACTGTGCATTGACTACAGAGAGTTGAATAAGGTGATGGTGAAGAACAAGTATCCTCTCCCGGGATAGATGATTTGTTTGATCAGCTCCAGGGTGCACAGTTCTTTTCTAAGGTTGACTTAAGGTCGGGTTATCATCAGCTGCGGATCAGTGAAGCTGATATTCCTAAGACAGCGTTCCGCACTCGATATGGCCATTATGAGTTTCTGGTGATGTCTTTTGCTTTGACTAATGCACCAGCAGCTTTTATGGACCTGATGAACAGAGTATTCAGACCGTATGTGGATCAGTTTGTAGTAGTCTTCATTGATGATATACTAGTATATTCGAGGAATATGGAAGAGCATGTATATCACTTGAGGATTGTACTACAGACACTGAGAGATCATCAGCTTTATGCTAAATTCTCAAAGTGTGATTTCTGGATGGAGAGTGTTTCTTTTTTTGGACACGTAAAGAAGGTATTCAGGCTGATCCATAGAAGGTTGAGGCAGTATCTGAATGGCCTAGACCTACTTCTGTTACAGAGATTCGGAGTTTTCTGGGTTTAGCCGGGTATTATAGGCGGTTGTGCAGGATTTTTCCAGGATAGCAGCCCCTATGACTCGCTTGACTCAGAAGAATGTTAGATTTGAGTGGTCAGAAGCTTGTGAGAACAGTTTTCAGTTATTGAAGGAGAAGTTGACCACAGCACCAGTATTAGCTTTGCCTAATAGTGTGGATAAGTTCACAGTTTACTGTGATGCCTCTAGAATTGGTCTTGGTTGTGTGTTGATGCAGAATGGAAGGGTGATAGCCTATGCTTCGAGGCAGTTGAAGAAGCATGAGTAGAACTATCCTACACATGATCTTGAGATGGCTGCAGTGATCTTTGCTTTGAAGATTTGGAGACATTATTTGTACGGGGTGACTTGTGAGATATTTACTGATCACAAGAGCCTTAAGTACATTTTCCAGCAGAGAGATTTGAATTTGAGGCAGAGAAGATGGTTGGAACTGTTGAAGGATTATGATTGTGAGATTCTTTACCATCCGGGTAAAGCTAATGTGGTAGCAGATGCCTTGAGTAGGAAGTCCTCAGGTAGTCTTGCTCACATCAGTGTTGAGAGGAGACCATTGATCCAGGAATTGCATCTGTTGGTGGATCAAGGTCTGATGATGAAGATCAGTAGATCAGGTGGACTGTTAGCTCAATTTAAAAGTACGATCTGTACTGAGGGATAGGATTAAAGCAGCTCAGAGCCGAGATCCTATTCTAGAAGAGCTTGTAGAGAATGTCAGAGCAGGGAAGTTCACTGATTTCACACTTGATGATGATGGTGTGTTGTGGATCAGTGGTAGATTGTGTGTTCCTGATGTGAATGATTTGAGAGAAGAGATCTTAGAGGAAGCACATTCTACAGCCTACAGCGTACATCCAGGTGTTACTAAGATGTACCACAGTATCAGAGATCTATACTGGTGGGATGGATTGAGGAAGGATGTTGCTGATTATGTTGCTAAGTGCTTGACGTGTCAGCAAGTGAAAGCCGAACATCAGAAGCCTTCTGGGAAGCTTCAGCCTCTTCCTATTCCCGAGTGGAAGTGGGAAAAGATAGCTATGGATTTTGTAGTCGGTTTACCTCGTTCGAAGGATGGATACGATTCCATCTGGGTGATTGTAGACAGATTGACGAAGTCTGCACATTTCTTGCCTGTGAAAGCTACATATTCAGTTGCTAGATTGGCGAAGTTGTACGTGAAGCATATTGTGTGCCTTCATGGAGTACCTGTGTCCATTATGTCAGATAGAGGTTCGGTGTTTACTTCTCGTTTTTGGCAGAAGTTGCAGGAAGCGATGGGCACTAGGTTGGATTTCAGTACTGCTTTTCATCCTCAGACAGATGGTCAGTCTGAGAGGACGATCCAGACACTGGAAGATATGTTGAGGATGTGTGTCTTGGATTTGGGAGGTAGCTGGGATGATCATTTGTCGCTTGTTGAGTTTGCATATAATAACAGCTACCATAGCAGTATTGGTATGGCACCATATGAGGCGTTATATGGAAGGAAGTGTAGATCCCCGTTGAGTTGGGATGAGATTGGTGAGAGAGCTTTGACTGGACCAGAGATGGTTCAGGATGCTGCAGAGAAAGTCGCCGTGATCAAGCGCAGATTAGAGACCGCAGTTAGCAGACAGAAGAGTTATGCGGATCCTAGGCGTAGAGATGTGGAGTTTCAGGTTGGAGATTTCATTTTTCTGAAAGTATCTCCGATGAAGGGTGTGATGAGATTTGGCAGAAAGGGTAAGTTAGCACCGAGATACATTGGACCATTTGAGATTCTGGAGAGAGTTGGCACTGTTGCATATCGGTTGGATTTGCCTCCGAGTATGTCACAAGTGCATCCAGTATTTCATATCTCGATGTTGAGGAAGTATATCTCAGACCCTTCACACGTGTTGCAACCTGACAGTGTGGAAGTGACTGAAGATTTGATGTTTGTGGAAGAACCTGTGGCGATCGTTGATTTTCAAGTTCGACAGTTGAGATCGAAGCAGATTTCGATGGTCAAGGTTCTATGGCGTAGCGACAGAGTTGAAGAGCATACGTGGGAGACTGAAGCTGAGATGCGAGCTTCTTACCCGTATCTCTTTCCTTCTTGATCTTATCTTTTAGAATTCGGGGACGAATTCCTGTAAGGGGGGAAGACTGTAATATCCCGTGTTTTTTAAAAATATTTTTACACTGTACCGGGATATACGAGTGTCAATAATTTTTGTATATATACTACAATATTTTTATGAGTTGA
This sequence comes from Mallotus nudiflorus, assembly GCA_947683625.1. Lineage (NCBI taxonomy): Eukaryota > Viridiplantae > Streptophyta > Magnoliopsida > Malpighiales > Euphorbiaceae > Mallotus > Mallotus nudiflorus. The sequence continues at coordinate 748,280 of CANTUR010000906.1, forward strand.
TATGTATTTGAAACTTATTTTAATTATTGTATATTATTTTCAGTATTTTACGTAAAATTTTCCCGGGGACTTGCATTTTCGGGGAAATTTTCACGTAAACAATTTATTATTAATTATTTTAATGTATTTACGGACTTGCATGAACTCATGCGTATTTTTAAATTATTAAATAAAGCCGTGTGTGAATATTTATTTAATTAGGGTTTAATATATATAACCCTAATATTTTATTATTTATTTATTTATTTATGTTATTTAATTATTTTATTTATTATTAAATTATTTTATTATTATTTTATTAATATTTAATTATTTTATTTTATTTTATTTTTCTTTTTTCTTTTTCTTTTTTTTTCTTTTTCTCTTTTCCTTTTCTTTTTCTTTTCTTTTTCTTTCTTTTCTTTTCCTTCTTTTTCTTTTTCTTCTTCTTCTTCTTCCCTTCTCTCCCGCGCGCTCCGACCACCCACCTCACTCCTCACCGCTGCAACTTTCGATTTCCGGCCGTCGGTGTGCCGCCAGGAGCTCCACCTTCCTCAGCCAGCCACTCCGCCGCCCCCAGCTCCTTCCCCGGCGCCGGCAAGCCCTTTCTCCTCCAATTCCGGCCGAAGCTCCATTTCTTCATAACTTCCGATTCCGGCCACCGTTTTCGACACCCGCCGGTCTCTTTCTTCTCCTTGAGCTCCGATCAGTGTGATTATAGCTTTGGTTTGAGCTTAAAATGGTCTAGAATTGCTTAGTTTTCGATTTGTCAATTTCGGCCTATTAGGGTTTTTGATTTTTTTGAGCTTCGAATTGGATGATTCATGGAAACTTCCTTCACAAATGTTGTTCCTAGTAGCTTAATCTAAATGTATGAATGTTTTTAGAATTTTTGGAGATTGTTTGGATTTTTGGGTATTTTTGAATATTTTAATATTATTTCTAATTTTCGGAAATTAATTATTTAAATTATGAAATTAGATTTTATGGTTGAATTAGGTGTTGAAATGAATTATAGGAATTTATTTGGAATTTTTATGAATTTCTAAGTATTTATTTTGAATTATTAAAGTTTATGTGATTTTGAGAAAATTAGGTTAAATGTGTTTTTATTTGAATTTAATTGGTTAATTGAGTTTAAATATTGATATTATGGATAAATATGTTGAGAAAATTAATTTTGGGTAATTGTATGATTTTTGGTGAATTTTTGAAGTAATTTAGGTATATTTATATATATAGGGGGTATTTTGGTAATTTTACCCTAAATTGTCTAAAAATGTAATTTAATTGGTTTTTTTTAATATTTATTTAAGGTATAAAAATGATTTCTACAAAATATTTGGTATTTTTAACTAATTAAAACTATTTTTCGTAAATTATTTTCAATTATATATATAATATACGGTTTTTCTAATAAAATGAGTTTTAATCGGTTTTTATAGTGTTTCAAGGTCAATTATGTAATTTTTATTTATAAAATGTATTTCTGTGATTTAAGGATATTTTTGGTATATCTGGAATCATTCTGTGTTTGTGGACCCCGGTCGGTGGACTGTAGTTTGGAGTTCGACCGTGGGATTTTGATTGTGTTGAGCTTGTATTTCGAAGTGTATTTTCTTTGCAGGGTCGGCTCTACTCTTTTGAGTAGAGAGATGTCCATTTTACAGGGGAGGTTCTGCCGAATTTTCGGTAGAATTCTCGTAAAACGTGATGTCCAGTCGAACCCTAATTCTGTTTTCGTATTTTAATACTCTAGATTGAATTCTAGGATTTCTATTAGGGTTACTCTGATATCGGTTATTTATTTCTTGTTTAGTTGCGCCGAGACCGAGGCTAGTGGACCAGGCCCGTCGGACCTGTCTCGTGGAGCGCATTAGGTGAGTTACTATATTATATATATATATGCTTAGGATGCATGATTTAGAAATGCATGTTTTATATTGATTAAAGATGCATAAATAATTTGATTATTTCTTAAGTTTACATTAAGTATATTTTTGGTTTATTTTTGGTATATAATAAATTATATGCATGTTTTGTGAATAAAATATATTTAAAATGTTTTTAAATACGTTTCCAGCTTAATTTATAATTTGATTGAATTCATTTGAATTATATATACTTGAAATATACCTGGTTTACTTTTGGTATATTTCCGGTATATATATGGTTTATATTGTTATTTCATTTACATTCATGCATCATTTATTTTTGTGAATGAATGTTTTACATTATTAATGATAAAGGATATCAATAGAACGTGCTACCTAGTGGGCAGCACTAGGACCGAGTACGTACCGGTGCGCCTATAGCTTTAGGCTATATTACTAACTATTTGTGGATATTGATTTGATTATGATTATCGATATGTGAGATGTGGTTTGGGTGTGATTGCTGGAGCTCGGTTGACCAAGTGTCTCGGGGCCAATCACACTGGCAGTCAGACTGCTGGAGCTCGGTTGACTTAGTGTCTCGGGGCCAGTCTACTGTCTAAATGGATTAAGTGGATATATTTGGATAAGTGAGCCTGTATGGCCAGAGTGTTGTTTAACACTACTTTCTGAGGTTGCGATATTCTAGGGTTCTATGTGATCCTTCATAAACTGGGATTTTTTCAGTAAAATATATAAAAATGATTTTATTGCATCTGTGTGTAATTGCCGGTATATATACATACTATATATATTGTTGATTGTATGCATTATCACTTAGTGTGTATGTATATATATTATAGTAATTCACTCAGTGAGGTCTGACTCCCCCTCCGTTGACTATTTTTCAGGAGAGTCAACTTCCTCAGACCTCAGTAGCAGGTCGATACGCTGGATTTCTTCCGCCCCGGCTTCTTTATGTAAATTGTCTACTTGAGTCTTATTTATTTTATCTAGACACTGCAGTAGTTGTGAATTAAAGTGTTGGATTTCATATATTTTATTTTAAAGAGATGTATTATATTGAAACTGGATTTGTATTAAAGATTATACATTTATGTGATGAGATGAGTTTTGAATCAAATCTAGTGATGAAAATGATATTATGATATTATGATTTTTATTTCCGCTGCATATTATATGGTTATTGTTATTATTGCATGATTTATTTTATTTTTAGGCTTGCTACGGGTTCCGGATTCGAAAGAATTCCCGTTCCCTAGCGCCGGTCATGGCCCCTGTTTTGGGTCATGACATTATTTCACAAATGCATCACATAATTCTTTCCAATCAGATTGAATGTGTCATTCCAAGGCATAGTACCAGCAGATTGGTGTGTCCTTTAATAACATGGGAAACTATTTAACTATTTGAGCCTTAGTTAGTTTGGTGGCTTTCACATAAATCATATATTGCTTCTGATGCAAATGGGGGTCTTCAGTTCTAGATACTTTTTCATTTCGGGGGAATTTAAATTTTTGAGCCAGCAGATCATCCTCCTATCCAGATTCAAATTAGTGTAAATATAATGGAGCATCCATGCCCTTCTCCTTCATTATCATTTGCATTTGACTCATAGCCTTGGTTATATTCTGGGCCCACTCAGTCTGTTCCACATCCTCAACTGGGTTCACACTCCTTCGATTGGTGGCTCAGCCAATATCATCACATCATCTCCTTCCCTTTCTCTCACTAGGATTTCATCATTAAGATCAATAAGATTGTTTGGTTGTGCCGACTGGTTCTCTCTAATTAGCTATAATATCCCAAGATTTTAAATAATTTTAAACTGCATCAGAATATGCAGTGTTAATAATTTTAATAGGTATTTCTGATTATTTAATTAGTTTATTATTTATTAAAGTTATTTTTAATTATTTTAAGATTTCTACATAAATTTTTTTCGAGAATTTTATTTTTGGGAAAATTAAACCTAAATAAATAATTTTTAATTATATTGATCAGTTTTGTGAAATTGCATGAGTCCATGCACGATTTTATATATATATATATATATATATATATATATATATATATATATATATATAATATATATATATATATATATATATATATATATATATATATAATATGTATGATGTATATGTATATAATATTAGGTTGATATTTATTTATATATGGTGTATAATTATTTTGAATATAATAATAATATATTATAATAATTAAAGTTAAAGTTATATATATATAAACAAAATAGAAAGTTTGCAAAAATTACCATACTGCCATCGTCTTCTCCAAAAGTTCCCAACACCCTTTCTCCCGCTTTCCACCGCTGCAAATCCCATTCCCACATCGGAGGAGTGCCTCCCAGCCAACCACCATCCTTTCTAACCCATTCCGCCACCCTCTCTTCCCTTTTCCAGTGAGTTTTGGCCGTGAAAAGCCATGGAAACCCAAACTTAAAGCTAGCTCCGATCAAGCATATTCCGACCACCATTTCATGCCCTGCCGGTCTCTATCTTCTCCTTGAGCTTTGGTGAGTTCATTTCCAAGCTTGGTTTCATGTGATTTGGTCTAGATTTTCCTTGGTTTTCAATTTCAATTTCGGCCTATATGAGTTCTTAATTTTTTTGAGCTTTGATTCTAATGATTCAAGCTTACTTCCTTCACAAAGATTGATCCTAGAAGCTCAATCTACATCCTGTAATTTTGGTGGAATTTTTGTGAATTATTTTGATTTTTGTGAATTAATTATTATTTTATTAATATTTTCTAATTTTCGCAAATTAATTAATTAAATTATGAAATTGTGATTTATGGTGGTTATAGGTGTTAAAATGAATTTTATAAATTTATTTGTAATTTTTGTGATTTTTGTATAATTATTATGAATTTATTTAGTTTAGGTGATTTTTAGAAAATTAGGTTAATTAAGTATTTTGTTAAAATTAATTGGTTAATTGAGTAGAATTATTGATTTTATTGAATTATATGTTGAGAAGTTAATTTTTGAGTAATTATATTATTTTTAGTGAATTTTTGTATAATTATAGTGAATTATGTGAAATTATATATAATTTGGGGTAGTTTGGTAATTTGGTACTAAATTGGTTAAAATTACATTAAATTGGTTTTAATAATTATTTGAGGTACAAACATGATTTTTACAAATTATTTAGTATTTTTAACTAATTAAAACTATTTTTCGTAAATTATTTTCAAATTATATATAAAATACTATTTTTGTAAATAAATGAGTTTTTATTTATTTTTAATATGTTTTAGGGCTAATTATGTAATTTGGAGTTATAAAATGAATTTTGGTCAATATTTATGAATTTATCGAGAATTATGGATTTTTAATAATATTTTATTAAAAATTAGGGGTTTTATGTAATTATCGGTTAAATAATTATTTTCAGTGTTTTAAATATCTAATTTGCTATATTTTGATTATTAAGGGGTAGTTTTGGTATTTTTGGAATTTTCATGTGCTCTGTGATATCTCGTGAATTGTGAACCTCGGTCGGTGGAATTGTAGTTTAGGAGTCCGACCAAAGGGTTGTGTGACTGTGTATTTTCGAAGTGTGTTTTGTTGTAGGACCGACTCTACTTTTTGAGTAGAGAGATGTTCGTTTTACAGGGAGGTTCTGCCGAATTTTCAGTAGAATTCTCATAAAACGTAATATCCGGTTGAATTCCTATTCTTATTCTGTGTCCGGTATTTCTAAATCGAGTCTCTAAAATTACGTTAGATTTATTCTGATTTCGTGTTGTCGTTTATTTGTTTAATTGCGCTGAGACCGAGGCCTAGTGGGCCAGGCCCGTCGGACCCGTCTCAAGGAGCGCACAACTGTGAGTTGTTATTTTATATATACGTGTTTTAGGATTGCTTGTTTTAGAAATGTATGTTTAAATTTTATGTAATATGCATAGATGGTTTAATAATTGCTTAGGTATATTTTAGGTATATTCTTGGTATATTTTAAATTAAATGCATGTTTTATTATTGAGTTATACTTAAAATGTTTTTAAGTATATTTATAGTTTATTTTATAATTAAATTGAATTTATTCGACGTATATATACTCGAAATATACTTGGTTTATTTTTGGTATATTTCTAGTATATATATGGTTTATATTGTTATTTTAAATTAATGTCATGCGTCATTTATTTTACGAATGTATGAGTTTATTTTAAATGAAGGATATCAATAGAACGTGCTACCTAGTGGGCAGCACTAGGACCGAGTACGTACCGGTACGACGATAGAATTTAGGTTAAATTACTAACCTATTATGGATATTGATTGGATTGATTCATTTGATGTGTGATGTGATTTGAGAGTGTGATTGCTGGAGCTCGGTTGACCAAGTGTCTCGAGGCCAATCACACTGACAGTCAGACTACTGGAGCTCGGTTGACTTAGTGTCTCAGGGCCAGTCTACTATCCAAATGGAACAAGTGAATTTATTTGGAATAAGTGAGCCTATATGGCTAGAGTGTTGTCTAACACTATTTGAGGTTGTAATCATCTAGGGTTCTATTAGATCCTTTATAAACGGATGTTATTTTCAGTACATATATAAAATGATTTTGCTGCATCTGTGTATATTTGCTTGTATATATATTTATTATATATACTATTGAATGTGTGCATTTGTCATTTAGTTATGCATGTATATATATTATAACAATTCACTCAATGAGGTCTAACTCCCGTCCGTTGATTATTTTTCAGGAGAGTCTTCGTCTTCAGACCTCAGTAGTAGACCCTTACGTCGGATTTCTTCTGCCCCAACTTTACTATGTAAACTGCTTACTTAATTTTATTTTGTATTCTAGACACTGCAGTAGTTGTTTTAGTGAGCAGTATGTATTATATATGTTTGAGATTTGTATTTTAAAGATTTGAACCGAGAATTGTATTTAAAAGATTTTATATATATGAGATGAGTTTGTATTATTAAATGAGTTGGTGAATTATTATTTTACTTATGAGATTTTAATTTCCGCTGCAAGATATTTTATTTATGTTATTATTATTTCATGCTTTTATTTTATTTTTAAAGGCTCGCTATGGGTTTCGAATTCGAAAGAATTCCCGTTCCCTAGCACCGGTCATGGCCCCTGTTTTGAGTTATGATATTAGCTTAATTATCTCTCCCATCATTTCCCTCATCATGGATCGAGTCTCAAGAAACACTTCCTCTTTCAATTATGCCTTAAAGGCCTCAGGATCGAAACCTCCTACCATTTCTATTTCTAAACTTCTGACTAAATGACCAGAACTAGACTGGACCCACTTAGATGAGCTTGAAGGATCTATATTATTGTAAGACCACATGTTAGAATTATGCATGATGTGTATGCATGATATGCAAGTTCATTTTATTATTCAAAGAAAATAAGAAAACAAGTAAGCACATTTAATATATACATAACACAAGGATAAAATGCAAAGCTTTAAAAATGATGACCTCCACCCTTTTTTTTCCCACACATGTGTTCAATGGTGAGTATCTTATCCTAAGATTTTTGGCCTGAGTTTTGATTATCAACAAAGGATAATAAAACTAACGTATGCAAGATAACTCTCAGAACGATGCAAAAAAGTAATGGATAACTCTAAATAAATCCAAAGTCCACCTTTAATAAGCTGAGAATGACATTAAAGCTTTACCTCATTAATATCCATTTCAATAGGCTAGTTATGGGCATGATTGGCCCATTTTAACAAAACTTACTTTGAAATGGGCTAAGAACAAGTGCAAAAGGCCCATCTTGACAAGGTCCATTTGTAACAAGCTTGGTTTTATTTTAAGGGTCCATTAAAGGGCATAACACACAAGTAATAGGAAAATTCCTAAGGAAAATTGCTAGGCCACTACATGAGCTTGAGTCTTGGGGAGCAAGCTTAGGCTCCCATAATGATATACATCTATATACGTCTCCCCACCTAAGGGTCCATACGACGTGGACAGTACATGTCATAAGTGACAATAATAAAATATTCCACCACTAAGTTTAAATGAAACGTAGGTAGCAAAATACCGACTATTGTTGGGTTAAAACGGGTCTAAAGTGCTCATTGTGTGCAAAGAGTGAAGTGAATGTAGTAAAAAAGCAAAAGAACTCAAAGAATAATTAAATATGATAAATTAAAAAATACTTGGAATCAGTTTCTCTATCCCCAGTGGAGTTGCCACTGTAGGCGGTGGGGTTTAGTGCATGCCTAAGTGTTTGGTGACCACGACACTGTGCAAGCACGAGGCCCACTAAGAAATATGAAATAGGTCTTAAAGCCTACTCGGAGATGGAGTCACCACCCTAATAAAAGCTGGGACACACATATACGGCAACTGGATCCCACGAAGGTTCCCAAAAGTCATCATCAGAGAATGGTTCATAAACTGGGTATGGGCATTAGAATGCCCACCTAACCTTCCGATTAGCCTCTGTTTACGTTTTGTAGTTTAATACCCTTAATTATTCAATGATTTCTTTATTACCAAATGAATCATAATTTCCTTCAAACAATTGTTGCATTTTATAATTAGGCCTTGATTTGCACATTAATTAAATTCATTCAACTAGTCCCAACATTCACCACGAATAAAACAAGAATTATAATTTATAACCATACATTCCAAATAAAGTGGGGAAGGGATTAAGGATTACAACGCTTGTGCAAAAATAAAATGAAAAGATTCCCAGAGGTGGGGTGAATAGGACTATCAAATAAAATGAGAAATTAAAAAAATTCTTTATAAGAATTAAATAGAAGTTGAGAAGGAAGAATAAAGAACACAAAGATTTAAGGAGTTTGGATTCAACAACAATCCTACATCTCCACCTAACTTATCCCCAAGTTAGGATTTTCAATCACCCACAATCTTATTCATAAGATTGAGATTATATAAGAGTTTTATGCTTCACTCTTATAACCTTACAACATGAGTTTTCAAACCTCACTCAAAAAACTAAAACCCAAGTGTTTTAATGGACAACACTTAAACCAATTCCTTTAGAAATAAATCTCACTTCCCTTCTAATCTAACCCAAGATTTAAGATGAAGAGAAATTCTATTTCTAATACACACCCAACTCTCATAAGAGTTATACAAACAAAGAATTGTTTAAGAGAATTTGAGAGCTCAATGAATGATAAACAATTTGCTTAACTTTAATTCATCTCTAGAGTATTATACTTAAGAATATAGTTTTTGGAGGTGCAAATGATGTGTCAAACATCTATATTTTGAATCATTGAAAGTGATGCTATCAGATAACTATTCATGAATTGAAACTGTGATTGGCTACCCAAGACGTTAGAATTTGCCCATACTTTCTTCATAAAAACTGTCGATATTTGAATTAAATTTCCATATAATTTTGAATCACCTAAATTGGATGTCTTTAGCTCAGGATATGTCCAAAATACTAAGAGTTGTGAAATTTTAAATGCAGAATATATCAAACAGTTATACCTAAGTTGAAGTTGTGATTTGCTCCCGAAGAAATTTAAATTTGCCCATACTTTCTTCATAAAAGCTATATATATTTTAATTATATTTCCATATCATTTTTAATCACCTAAATTTGACTTCTTTAGCTCAGGATATGTCTAAAATACTAAGAGCTATGCAATCTAAAATACAGAATACTGTTAGACAACTATACACAAGTTGAAGCCGTGATTTTCTCCTAAAGAAATTTTAATTTTCCTATATTTTCTTCATGAAAGTTGTATATATTTGACTCATATTTTCATATCATTTTGAATCACCTTAACTGGACTTCTGTAACTCAAGATATGTCCAAAATACTAAGAGATGTGTAGTCTAAGATGACAGACGTATATGTGGATTTTGACTCAAAATTTGCACAACTAAATGAACTTGGATTTTGAAAAATAAGCCTAATTCAGAAAGCTCAAGATGTCTAATTCAAATGTGAAGAAGCTCATTTTCTCATTTAAGAGCTCTAAAGATGTCAAAAGCCTTCTTGAATCTTAGAGGTTCAATTTGCCAGAAAAGTCACTATTCATCCAAAAGTGTATATGCTTGGTATATGTTTGGTATATAATTCCCTACACACTTAATTGAAATTATTAGTATAAAAATTGTTTGTCAAAGTCCAAAATTTGGAGTTTGATCATGCAAATGGTCAACAATCTCCCCATTTTTGGCTTTAACAACCAATTTTAAAAGATAATAAATAATGTGTGTGAGTGTAACAATAAATAACATGTATAAGCATGCTAATTAAAATAGCTCCCCCTTTCAAATTAAATCGATACAAAATGAGAAAGAATTTTGCTCCCCCTTAACATATGCATAATTTCAATGTTTATTATGTATCAGAGTATATAAATGAATTATTATAACATGTATAATGGTTTAATAAATATATTCCTTTAACAAAATATATTTTTTTATTTCTCCTCCTTTTTGGACATAATAAGAAATATAAATAAATTTTATTATCCTTCTTGACAAAAAAATATAAACAACATAAAATATAGCAGGAGGGACAAGAACATGGCCTAACATAACAAATGATGATAACATGATCATTAAAAAATGTTAGACAACATAAAGGAAATAATTTCAAACATATATGCATATAGTGCTACTATAATACATCACAAAATAGTACATATGCTATATTGAAACATTATAGAAAGTTTAGTTAGTCAATCAATCATATATAATCATGTGGTACTCAGCATATCTTAAATACAAACACAATTATTTATTCCCTAAGTACATAGATTCTTCTCCCCCTTTGTCAAAGACAAAAAGAAAAGAGAGATATAAGGGGAAATAGACCTAAGGGAGCCAATAATACCAAAGGGAACAAAAGATCAAGAACCAAAATAATAAAAGCAAAGATACTCAAAATCTTTATGAAAGTCATTTCATTTTTAAAGATAAAAACTATTCCCAAGAATTTATACATGAATATGAATTTTGCAAGTATAAGCATAATTGATAGTCATGAATAAATAAAAAAAAATTCATATCATATATAAACAAAGTAAGCAAAACAAGGCTTTTTATCTTAAGGACAAAACTAGTCATACTTACATTATTACTATGCATGCATTAAAAATTTCTATGAAATAAATTCAAACAATTTTCTCCCCTATTTCAATGAATTAAAAAAAAATTGATATTAAGGACAGACTATCACATAATTATGTCACTAACACAAACACATCTTTGTAAAAAGAAATTCCCCTTCTTAAAAGAAATTAACTAAGTACGCATGTAAACTCAATTATTTCTGTCTCCTTTAACAAAAGCAAAGATTAGACAAATCTTTAAAAAAATATATTCATGTCTTATCAAAGATCAAAACAATTCCTAAGTGGAATTGATACATGAATAAATTAAACATTAATTATGCATGTATAAACATAATAAACAATATTCATGCGCAAACACAATAAAAAAAATAATAAACAAACTCAAATATTTCTTGCCCCTTGTCAAAATGCAAATAAAATTGCATTAAAAAGAGAGCGCTACAATGATATTAAAATACCAATTGTAGACAAGACATAAAACTAACAACTCATGTCTTATATCCAGAGAATAAACTGAGCGTAAACTTTCATAAAATAATTATAAAATAAGGAAGTAGCTCAAAACTTAGATACGGAAAGTATACTGAAAATAAACCAAACAGAAACTGACTTAAAATGATTTAAAAATATTAAAAAAAAATCTTGTTAAGGAGGAGAAATATTTTTGCTAGATTAAAATAAATAATTAATTGAATTTAGCTCAATAATTAATTATTAATTTGAAAAACATGAGGGCTTTTGAAAAAAAAATTGAATGAATCCATATAAATCCAAATCAAATAAAACTAATACAAAAATCATGCAAATGGGAAATACAATATATCATGTATATGAAGTAAATTTGCTAAAGCAAATACTTTTAAAAATATATATATACATGACACTGAAAATAATTTTTCTAAAGCACATGATCACATAAGAATCCAAACATCAATTCATCAATTTAACAAGTGATCAAGACAAGCTTGAACCATCAATCATACCAAGCTCATGCTTAATAAAATTCAATCTTTCCTAACAAAGAGGCTTGGTAAAGATGTCTCGTAATTGATTATTAGTATCAACAAAATCAAGAAAAATATCACCATTTTGCACATGATCATGCAAGAAATGATGTCTAATGTCAATATGCTTAGTTCTAGAATGATGAATGAGATTTTTACTAAGGTTTATAGCACTTGTATTGTCACATTTAATTGGAATGTGATTAATATCAATGCCATAGTCCAAAATTTATTGTTTTTGCCATAGAACTTGGGTGCAACAACAACTAGCCACTATATATTCTGCTTCAGCGGTGGACAAGGAAACCGAAACTTATTTCTTACTAAACCAAGAAACTAAGCAATTTCCTAAATTTTGACAAGTTTTAAAAGTGCTTTTTCTATCTAGTAAGCTATCAACAAAGTCAGCACCAAAATAACTAATCAAGTCAAAGGAAGAACTCTTAGGATACCAAAGTCCTAAATGCATTGTACCACAAAGATATTTGAAAATTCTTTTGATAGCATTCAAATGAGACTCTCTAGGACTTAATTGAAATCTAGCACACAAGCAAGTAGCAAACATAATATCTAGTTTACTAGCAGTTAAATAAAGAAGAGATCTGATCATACCTCTAAATCGCTTTTCAACAACCAATTTTGCATTCTCATCTTTGTTAAGTTTGGTTGTGGTGCTCATTGGAGTTTTACTTATCTTAGCTCCATCTAATCCAAACTTCTTAAGAACGTCTCTTGCATACTTAGTTTGATTGATGAAAATCTCATTTTTGCATTGCTTGATTTGTAGTCCAAGAAAGAATTTGAGTTCACCTATCATACTCATCTCAAATTCTCCTTGCATTAAATTAGAGAATTCCTCACACAAGCAATGGTTAGTAGCACCGAATATAATGTCATCAACACATATTTGAACAATTAATAAATCATGTTTGGATTTCTTTATAAAAAGAGTTGTGTTAACCTTTCCTTTAAAGAAACCTTTCTCTAGTAAAAAGTTACTCAATCTTTCATACTAACCTCTTGGAGCTTGTTTCAATCCATATAATGCTTTTGAAAGTTTAAACATATGATTTGGAGAGTCAAAATTTTCAAAACCTGGAGGTTGTTCAACATATAGCTCATCTTCAATAAAATCATTTAAAAATGCACTTTTAACATCCATTTAATAAAGTTTAAAACCCATGTATGATACAAATGCAAGTATCATCCTAATAGCTTCTAACCTTGTAATGGGGGCAAAGGCTTCATTATAATCAATGTCTTCCTCTTGATTATAACCTTTAGCTACTAGTCTGGCTTTGTTTCTAGTTATGACACCTTGTTCATTCATCTTATTTCTAAACACCCATTTAGTGCCTATAATAGGATGATGTTTAGGTTTAGGAATCAATGTCCAAACCTTGTTTCTCTCAAATTGATTTAACTCTTCTTGCATAACAAGGACCCAAAATTCATCACACAAAACATCATTAATATTTTTGGGTTCAATTTGAGAAATGAAGGCTAAATTAACAATAGACTTTAATTGAGATCTAGTAGTTACCCCTTTTGTAGTGTTACCTATAAAGGGTGAGCTTTTTTGAATTTCCAATCCTTTGGAAGTTCATCCTTCAAAGTAGGTTGAGATGTCTCCTCATTTTCCTTCTTGCTTGGATCTTCAAGTTCCAAAGGCTTACTAGCATTTTCTTCTTATGTTTCCATAATCTCATTGTCACCTATAAGATCATCAATACTACAAACATCCTTTCTAGGAACAAGTGAGTTTGATTCATCAAATACCACATGCATTGACTCTTCAACTACTAAAGTTCTCTTATTAAAGACCTTATATGCTTTGCTAGAGATGGAATAGCCTATGAAAATTCCTTCATCGACTTTGGAATCAAATTTTCTAAGATTATACTTGGTGTTAAATATAAAGCACTTACATCCAAATAGTCTTAGATATGAGATTTTGGATTTTCTATTGTTCCATAGCTCATAAGATATTTTATTTTAAATTGGTCTTTTGAAAACTCAGTTTGAAATATAACAAGATGTGTTAATGGCTTCTGCCTAAAAGTATAGAGGCAAATTATACTCATGAAGCATTATTCTAGCCATTTCCATAAGAGTTCTATTTTTCCTTTCAACTACCCCATGTTGTTGAGGAGTTCTAGGAGATGAAAATGTATGAGAAATACCATTTTCATTATAATAGTTTTTGAAAAATTAATTTTTAAATTTAGTTCCATGATCACTTCTAATTAATGAAATATAAAATCCTTTTTCTTTTTAAACTCTTTTTGAAAAATTTTTAAAAGCTTTAAATGCATTATTCTTATGAGCAAGAAAAAACACTCAAGTGTATCTAAAGTAGTCATCAACCAATACATAAGTATAATACATTCCACCGAGACTAGCAACTCTAGTTGGTCTAAATAAATCCATATGTATAAGTTCAAGTGGCCTAGAGGTGGGCACTATATTTTTTAGCTTAAATGAAGAATTGGATTGTTTTCTCTTTTGACAAGCATCATAAGGTTTATCTTTTTGCGAATTCAAGCTTAGGTAAACCAATTACAAGTTCATGTTTACAAAGATCATTCAAAAGCTTAAAATTTTCATGTCCTAATCTTCTATGCCATGTCCATATGTCATGAGAGATAAACACTAAGTATTTTATGTCTTTGTTATCAATTTTATTCAAATCAATGACATAAACATTGTCTACTCTTTCACCACTAAAAATAACTTTCTTTTCATCAAGACTATCAATTTTTAGGATAAAAAGTTACTTTATTTTCCATGTCACATAATTAACTTATACTAAGCAGATTATGTTTAAGACCATCAACAAATAACACATAATGTATAGATAAGGATTGAGGATCACCTATTTCTCCAATGTCAATAATTTTTCATTTTGCATTATCTCCGAAGGTAATGTGCCCTCCATCCTTAGCATGAAGTTTGTTGAATTGCTCTTTATCTCCTGTCATGTGCCTTGAACATCCACTATCGAGATACCACTTTCTTTTTGTTCTTATAGATTTCAAGCACATCTATACAATACAATTTAAATGTTCTTTTGGACCTAAACCTTTCGTAGTGTCACGACCCAAAACAGGGGCCATGACCGGCGCTAGGGAATGGAATTCTTTCGAATCCGGAACCCGTAGCAAGCCTAAAAATAAAATAAAACATATAATAGTAATAATAACAGTATTTAATGCAGCGGAAATAAGATCATAAATATCAAAAATAACATTTCCACCAAGTGAAGTTAAATCAAATCCTCATCTCATATATATAAATCCTTTGATACAAGTTTTAGTTCAAATTCTTAAAATACATAACTCACACAAATATAATACATAAAACCCATAATTTATTTAAAACTACTGCAGTGTCTAGATTATAAAATAAAACTCAATACTCAGATAAGCAGTTTACATAAAGAAGCCGGGGCGGAAGAAATTCGGCATACAGGCCTGCTACTGAGGTCTGAGGAAGAAGACTCTCCTAAAAAATGGTCAATAAAGGGGAGTTAGACCTCACTGAGTGAATCCCTATAATATATATACATGCATACTAAATGTCAATGCACACAATCAAAGTATATATAATATGTATATATATACAAGCAAATACACACAGATGCGATAAATTCATTTTATATATTTTTATTTAAAATCACAGTTCATGAAGGATCAAATAGAACCCTAGAATATCGCAACCTCAAAACAGTGTTAGACAACACTCTAGCCATACAGACTCACTTAAATCCAAATATGTTCACTTGATCCATTTGGACAGTATTGGCCCCGAGACACTAAGTCAATCGAGCTCCAGCGGTCTGACTGTCAGTGTGATTGGCCCCGAGACACTAGGTCAACCGAGCTCCAGCAATCACACCCAAATCACATCACACATCAGATAAATCAATTCCAATCAATATCCTCAAACTGGTTAGTAATATAGCCTAATGCTATAAGCGTACCGATACGTACTCGGTCCTAGTGCTACCCACTAGGTAGCACGTTCTATCGATATCCTTCATTAATAAATATAAAACATACATTCACAAATAAATTATGCATGAATTTGAAATAAATAGCAACATAAATCATATATATACTAGAAATATACGAAAAGTAAACCAGGTATATTTCGGGTATATATACGTCAAATAAATCCAATTAAATTACAAACTAAACTAGAAATATATTCAAAAACATTTTAAACATAATTCATTAATAAAATGTGCATATAGTTTAAGATATACCAAAAATAAACTAAAAATAAACTTGAGTACTAATTAAATCATTATGCAAATTTAATCAAAATAAAACACACATTTCTAAATCATGCACCCTAAAGCATATATATATAGAATAGTAACTCACACTTAGTGCGCTCCTCGAGATAGGTCTGATGGGCCTGGTCCACTAGGCCTCGGTCTCGGCGCAACTAAATAAACAATAAATAATGAAAATTAGAATAAACCTAACAGAAAACCCTAGAAACTCGATCTATAATATTAGGCACATAATCAAAATTAGAGTTCAACCGGACATCACGTTTTACGAGAATTCTACCGAAAATCCGGTAGAACCTCCCCTGTAAAACGGATATCTCTCTACTTAAAGAGTAAAGCCGGCCCTGCAAAGAAACACACTTCGAAAAATAGGCACAAAAACACATCCACAACCCCTCGGTCGGACTCCAAACTACAGTTTATCGACCGGGGTCCACAATCATAGAATAATATAAAAATACCAAAAATACCCTTATATCACATAAATACATTTTATAAGTAAAAATTACGTAATTAACCCTAAAACACATTAAAAATCGATAAAAACTCATTTTATTAGAAAAATAGTATATTATATATATAATTGAAAATAATTCACGAAAAATAGTTTTAATTAGTTAAAAATACTAAATAATTTGTAGAAATCATTTTTATACCTTAAATAGCTATTAAAACCAATTTAATTACATTTTTTTGTCAATATAGGGTAAAATTACCAAAATACCCCTATATATATAAATATACTAAAATTCATTAAAAAATTCATCAAAAATAGTATAATTATCCAAAATTAATTTTCTCCATATATTTATCAATAATATCAATAATTAAACTCAATTAAATAATTAATTTCAATTAAAAACACAATTAACCTAATTTTCCAAAAATTACATAAACTAATTAAATTCAAAATAAATACATAGAAATTCATAAAAATTCCAAATAAATTTCTATAATTCATTTAAACACCTATATTTCTGATAAAACACAATTTCACAATTTAATTAATTAATTTTCGAAAATTAGCAAATAATATTAAAATATTCAAAAATACCCAAAAATTCTAAAAAAATTCACACATGTAGATTAAGCTAATGGGAACAACATTTGTGAAGGAATTTTTCATGAATCAATCAATTAGAAGTTCAAAAAAATCAAGAACCCTAAAATGGCTGAATTGCAAAAATCAAAACCTAAGCAAATCAAGACCATTTTAAGTGAAACAAAGCTTGGAATCACACTCATCGGAGCTCAAGGATAAGAAAGAGACCAGCGGTGTCAAAAACGGTGGCCGAAAATGTCATGAACGATGGTGACCAAAGTTTCGGCTTCCCAAGCTAATTCCGGCCAAACCTCGACGGAATAGGGCGCTGCTGGCGGCGGGGAAGGCTGGGGAAGGACGTAGCACGCTGGGAGGCACACTGACGGCAAGGGAACGGCGTGAAAATGGCCGGATTCACGTGAGGGAGGTGATCGGGGAAGAAGGAGCTTCGGGTGGCAATTTTTGTAAATAACTCAAACTTCAATTTTTGTTTATATATTAAATGTATATATGTATATATATATACTTTACACTATATATTAAAATAATATAAAATCACACACATTAAATATACACCACACACATATAATTTAATATTTTTAAAATTTAATACACCAAAAAAAATAATTAAATAATATTAAAACTAATTAATAAATAATAAAATATTAGGGTAATTAATTAAACCCTAATTAAATAAATACACATATATATTTTATTTAGTACTTTTAAAAATATATAAGCTCATACAAATGCGTGAATTTACTTAAAATAATTGATAGTAAATTATTTACGTGAAAATTTCCCCGAAAATAGAATTCTCAGGAAAATTTTACGTAAATCACTTAAAATAATATACAATAATTAAAATAAGTTTTAAATACATATCAACTCATAAAAATATCATAATTATATACAAAATTATTAATACTGCGTATCCCGATGAAATATTAAAATATTTAAAAACACGGGATATTACACGTAGTCTAGGTTGGTTAATTTTAAGATAATCCGTAGGAAGTAAATTCATATGTAGTCTTCTATAGAAGCACACATTGTTAGTATGTCCTTTGATCATGCAATAAGAACATACAATATTTTCAAATTTATTCCTCCTATGATGAAATGCTTTCTTAATTTGTGCAAAATACCTTTGGTGTTGTGTGTATCTCTTATTATTTTATGTCATCAAGTGAGACATGCATTGGCAATGGTGATATGTATTTCGATAATTTTATGGAACATATTTATGTGCATTGTATTGTGTAGCATGCCTATTATAATTGTGTCTAATGTACATATAAACATATTTGGGTTTAGGTGCTCTAGTTTGAGCCTTACCTCTTTATGTTAATGAAGGATGAATCTCATGAGACTTTTCCTTACTATTTAACACATAAGATCTTTTAGCTTTGAAAGCTTGAGTCTCATTTGATTTGGTGGTTGAAGGAGTGGAATCATGTGAAGCTTTTACAAAATTAATATATGATGAAGATGATGAAGACATTCCATTCTTATATCCAATTCCATGGGTATCTCCATGAAATTTTTAAGAGTCAAGAAGACTATCTCAAATTTCTTTCCTCTCTTAAATTTAGCAAAAGAATTCTTTAATTCTAAGACCTCCTTAGAAAGCTTATGATTTGCATCATTTGCTTTCTTAAGTTGATCTTCCAAAGAATTAGAAGATTTTGCATCACTAACAAGTTTTTCGTTTGATTCAACAAGTTTAGAAAAATTAATTTTTAAAATTTCTAATTCTCTATTTAAGCTACCTAACTCATGCTTATAATGTATTTTCTTAGATAATAAGCTTTTGTATTTAACAAGTAATTTGCTCACAATAGAGCTCTCATCATCATCTCATTATCATAATAATTATCACAATCATCAAAGGAAGAATAAGAAGTAGATGGTACCTTATTTTCATTTTCAAAGGTCATGAAGCAAATATTAACCACCTCTTGTTGTTCTTCTTCCTCTTCGGATTTAGAAGAATCATCCTAAGTAGCTTTGAATGCCTTCTTCTTATCCTTTGCTCCCTTATTCTTGAATTTGAGTTTGGGACACTCATAATATGTCCCGATTTCTTGCATTCATAGCAATTAACCTCCTTAGTTTTCTTCTTCCCATCTCCTTTGAACTTCTTATTAAAGTCTCTTATTCTTGAGAAGTTTTTCTTTCTCAAAAAATTCTTGAAGTTCCTAGTGAGCATGGTAATGTCACCATCTTTACGGAGGAGGAGGAAAAGAGAGAGATCTCTCTCAACAACAACAACGGAGGAGGGAGGAAAAGAGAGAGATCTCTCTCAACAACAACAAACGGAGGAGGAGGAAAAAGAGAGAGTGCTTATGTGGTTAAGAGCTTAACAATAAGAACATCGGTTGATAAGGTGGAGAGGTCTTAAGCATCCTCAATTGAAGTAACACGAGATTCCCAATCCTTTTTAGGTAGGATTCTTATAATCTTATTGTTTACTTCTTCCTTAGAGAAATATTTTCCAAGTTTCTTGAGGGTTATAAGGAGAGCATTGAGACAATTTTTCATCTCCATGATTGATTCATGAGGCTTCATTTTGAAGAGTTCATATTCATACATATGAAGTTGAACCTTCTTGCTTCTTACTTGAATATTGCCTTCGTAGTGGTTTTCTAAGGTCTCCTATATTTCTTTGGCTGACATACAATATTGAAGCTTGCCTCCTTCTTCTCTTGTCATTGAAGAGACTAGAGTAATCATAGGTTTTTTTATTTTTGTGATTTTCTTCCTTTTGATCAATACTCCATTGACATCTTGCAAGAGTAGTTACCATACCATCAATGATAGTTGTAGGTGGTTTCTAACCTCGTAGGACAATGTCCTAAATTTTGATGGAATCACAATCAAGATATAATTTCATTTTGAATTTCCAATATGGATAGTCATTACCATCAAAGAATGGTCTAAGAGAAGAGATGTTTTATGATTTACTCCATATGATATTATATTCTAGCAATAAAGTGCCTAGAATTCAAGCTTTGATTCCTATTGAAAAGAGTCTTAGAGGGCGGGTGAATAGGACTATCAAATAAAAATGAAAAATTAAAAGAAATCTTTGTAAGAATTAAATAGAAGTTGAGAAGGAAGAATGAAGAACACAAAGATTTAAGGAGTTCGGATTTAACAATAATCCTACGTCTCCACCTAACTTATCCCCAAGTTAGGAGTTTCATTCACCCATAATCTTATTCACAAGATTGAGATTATACAAGAGTCTTATGGCTCACTCTTATAACCTTACAACATGAGTTTTCAAGAATCACTCAAAAAACTAAAATCCAAGTGTTTCAATGGAAAACACTTAAACCAATTCCTTTAAAAATAAATCTCACTTCCCTTATAATCTAACCCAAGATTTAAGATGAAGATAAATTCTATTTCTAACACACACCTAGCTCTCACAAGATTTATATAAACAAAGGATTGTTTAAGAGAATTTGAGAGCTCAATGAATGCTTAAGAAATAATGAATGATAAACAAGTTACTTACATTTCATTCAGCTCTAGAGGTATTTATACTTAAAAATATAGCCGTTGGAGGTGAAAATGATGTGTCCAATATCTATATTTTGAATCATTGAAAGTGATGCTGTCAGACAGCTATTCATGAATTAAAACCGTGATTGGCTGCCCAAGAAATTTGAATTTGCCCATACTTTCTTCATAAAAGTTGTAGATATTTTAATTAAATTTCCATATCATTTTGAATAACATAAATTGGATGTTTTTAGCTTAGGATATGTCCAAAATACTAAGATCTATGCAATTTGAAATGCATAATACTATAAGACATCTATAGCCAAGTTGAAGCCGTGATTTGCTCCTGAAGAAATTTGAATTTGCCTATACTTTCTTCATGAAAGCTGTAGATATTTGAATTACCTTTCCATATAATTTTAAATTCTTTAGCTCAAGATATGTCCAAAATACTAAGAGTTATGCAATCTAAAATGTAGAATACTATCAGACAACTATACATAAGTTGAAGCCATGATTTACTCCTGAAGAAATTTGAATTTGTCCATAATTTCTTCATAAAAGTTGTAGATATTTGACATATATTTTATATCATTTTGAATCACCTTAATTGGACTTTTGTAACTTAAGATATATCCAAAATACTAAGAGATATACAGTCTGAGATGGCAAACGTATATGTGGATTTCAACTCAAAATTTGCATAACCAAATGAACTTGCATTTTAACAAATAAGCCCAATTCAGAAAGCTCAAGATGTCTAATTCAAATGTGAAGAAGCTCATTTTCTCATTTAAGAGCTCTAAAGATATTAAAAGTCTTCTTGAATCTTAGAGGTTCAATTTGCCCGAAAATTACTATTCATCCAAAAGTGTATATGTTTGGTATATGTTTGGTATATAATTCCCTACACACTTAATTGAAATTATTAGTATAAAAATTGTTTATCAAAGTCCAAAATTTGGAGTTTGATCATGCAAATGGTCAACATAAAAGTATAATAAACTGCTTGATTTAAGTAAAACCTCTCAAGAACTAATTAATGGGATAAATACTTTATGATTAAAAATCACTGATGAATCCCTATAATAGACAAAATGTTATTCCCTCAAAATACACAAAGGTTTTACATGAAAATCCATAAAATCAACCCATGAATCAATTTAGTAAAGAAACAAAGTCACAAAAAGGTAAATGCTAAACTTTAATTGACCGATGTTGTAGAATAATCATATAAAACATACTTGAATAGTTAAGGCCTATATATGCATGGAAACCCTATGCAATTTACAAACAAGAGACAAGATCATATGAGACCTTGTCAGAGGCAACGCCTCTTTGAGAGGCGATCGCCTGATCAACAGACTCAAAACAACTCTCAAATAAGCAAACTTCTACTTTATGTAAAAATCTACTACTGCAAATGAACTAAATACATTACTACACCTAAAGCTCAGTGAATCACACTAAAACAAGGCATTTTACAAACAATGAATATAAGATATACTAAATAAAGAGCTAGTAAACAGATAAATTAAAGGTTATATAAGCAAGTAAGAAAGAACCATGCAAATCTATGAATCAAGCTAGGAAAGAATTGAGATAATTACTAAAAAATGAGCTTTCAAAATATGGGCCCTTAGAAATGTTTAGGAATGTTGGTCTTCCCTTGAATGCAAGCTTCTTCCCTTCTATTTCTTAAGGAAATCAACCTCTAAGCTTTTCCTTTTTTCTCTCAAGAACGTTTTTAGTTCCTCCACCTAAAACTCTCTTCCTTGAAACTCCTTTTTTTCTAAATGTTTTTCCAAAAATGCCAAAAAAGGATCCCTCTTCCTCTCTCTCTCTTCTTTCCTTTTATTCACACCTCTAACCTATACCCCTACTACTCTCCTCCATCATTGTATTTTCTAGCATTTTTCCTTTCTTTAAAAATTTCTTTTTTAGACCAGAGGCTGAACTCCAGTCGAGGTGGGCCTACCAAGTTAGCTGCCATGACCATCTCTACATTTAATGTAGAGGCAAGTGGCTGTTGTAGAGGCGGCGCCTCTACAATGAGGCAATCGCCTCTTAAGCTACTACCATAGAGGCAATCGCCTCACTGACTTGCCTTGCACTAGGCCTGGTGGACCTAGGCGGTTTGGACTAGTTTTGTAAGGGTTTTGGGTTTGTTTATGGCCAGCCCTCAGGCTCATTTTTTAGAAGATTTAGGGTTTCTTTCTTACATTCAAGTCTTACATTTCTCATCATCAGGCTCTGTTATAGGCTAACCAAACTAAGCATCCATAGTTCACCCCTTATCATGGACCAATCGAACCTAATATTTACACACAATATCAAGCAGTCATCTAATATATATATATATATATATATATATATATATATATATATATATATATATATATATATATATCTTTGTAAGGTATATATTAAAAATAAACTTTTCATACATTAAAACTTATTTTTATTATTATAAACAATAATCAATCTATCCTTAGAAAATAATGTTTAATATATTATAAATAAATTAAATTATATATAATACTTTTAAAATTTTTTAAATATATAAAAAATTAATTATTATTTTTATTATTATAAACAATCATCAATCTATTCTTAGAAAATCATACTTAATATATTATAAATAAATTAAATTATATATAACACTTTTAAAAAATTTTAAATATATAAAGAAATTAAATATTTATCTTTTTTAAATTTTATTCAGCTTAAAAGACATGCGCGGTTATCATGCCACTTGTGAGATGAGAAACCACTTCCCTGAATGGATCCATTTTATGTTTACAACTTTTATCCTCTTATAAGTTGTTTATAACAAGCACTTAAGGAGAGTAAAGGCTAAGAATACCACGGATTGTTTAATATTGTTGTTTAAAATTACATGTTAACACTAATAATTAACAATTACATGTTATGATAAAATATAACATCACTAAATGAAAATAATTTTGGCTTGTTAAACATAGTAACTGAGCTGATAATAAATGTTGAACTAAGCAACATTTTAATCATTCTTTTAATCTAAAAACTGCAACTTTAACTAGTAACACGAACACGGGAATGAAGACATGAAAAACGAGAATATAGATATTATGAAATGACTTTTTAAAAAAAATATAAGATATAAACATTGATATTAGTTTGTAAATCTTTAAAATATAAAAGTTAATTTATAAATATGAAAAATTATAAAATTCATTTTATATAAATTATAATTAGATTCAATTCAAAAATATACTTTTCATAGTTAATAATATTTTTAACACTAAAATTTTTTTTAAAAAAAAAAAGGTAATCATATTAACTTATAATATAAATAAAACAATAACACTTCAATTATATACAACTTTTCAATAACAAATAAATACTTTTTCATTGAATTTTACATAAATAAGCAACCGTAATATATCCAAACTTCATTTATAATAGCAATTTCAGTTTATAAATTTTTTATTTAATTAATATTTTTCATCCAATGATAGAAAACATGTATGTTTAAAAAGGACACACATATCCTTTTTTTTTTTTAACAATTCCAACACTTTTTTTATTTTTGAAAATACCCCTAAAATATGTTGGATAAATTTCCAAAACGTGTTAGTGTCAAAAATATATCCGCCACAAGACACGGCTCTTTGTAGAAGTGTCTGTGCAACATAGCTACTAATGTAACACCCTTTAATTAAAACCTAAAAGATTATTTTCAGATTAGTGAAAAGATAGACTTATTATATGCACAATTACAAACTTCAAATTTGAACAAATAAATTGCTTAACATTACTTTTGCACACATCAAATATAAGGAATTGGTACACCAATTTTGCCAGCAGTACAGTCCAGGGGAAAAAACAACAATCCACATACTAGATTTTGAAGTTCTATCTTAACTGTTTGTAGCAGTTGTAAGCAACAGCCACCGACACTGCTGCACAGACAACAGCAAGAGCTGCATACGTATCCTCACGTTCCCAGCTCTCTAACCATGTTGGCATAGCACAAACCCTACGCGTGGATGTACCTTTCCCACTGTTAGTCCGAGATGGTACTCTCTTGTTACTTTTCTTCTCGGGAGACACCTTAACACCCTTACTATAGGCACCGAGAATCTCTTCATGTTTTGGGACAGGATTTTGGCAGCAAGAAGATTTTCCATTTTGTTGGCAACACCCCATAACTTCAGACTTTGATGCAGCAGCGCTTGCTTCATCTACATGTGTTTGTGTTAGCTCCTTATTGTCTTTTTGGACATTGATCTCGCCGTTCAGTTGGAGCCTTAGTTCTTGGGATTTGATCTGTTCTTCTTCAGATAAACCCATTTGTCCTCTGAAACCAGAATTCAAATGTTGCATTAAAATGGAGGAGGCATATGTTATCAAGCATGTATTCAGGAATTTGATTAAAATAAAAGCATGCATGTAGAACCAACATTGATGAACAAATATGATGACAATTTGGGACAATACACACAAAAATAGGCAGAATTAACATAGTCGTATATATCAACTTTTTCATAGTTCAATAGGCAATTCCCATGTCAAATTATCCGGATAAATCACAATTGAAACCAAGAAGAGTTTACAAATTCAACTGGGGTTAATAAACCCAAAGTAACATAAGAAAAATTAAGAACTATCTCAAGCAATAGCTTAAACAACAGAAAATTTAGAATTACCTCCATAGCCAGGCTACAATCTCCCCTTTTACAACATGCTGCTCAAGAAACATGGGTACATCATCTGGGGTGACATATCCATACCTGTAAGATTTTAAAATTTTTATCTTAGAAATGCTTAATTATCTGGAATGCAATCCACGATATTGCAAATATGGAAATGAATAAATAAACAAGAAATTCAAAGGCACAAGCAACTAAAAACACACATAGAACTGCCATTTACCAGTGTCCAGTGATAGCTCCATTGATACTTGATCCAAATATTATGACATTTCCCGCATACTTATGCCCCCCTATGTGAGAGCACGGACTAACAGATACTTTACCATGAAGTCCATGTAGTTCTATTTCTTCTCTGAATTTACTAACCAAAGCAGGTCCACAAACACCACAACGACGATCTCGGGATCCATGAGAACATACAAAAATATAAGAACCCTTTAGCGTTTCTGGAGTTCCAGGCAGCCATTCACCTTCCTTCACAAGCACTTCCTCGACAAATGTGTCCACATCAAAATGGGTCAATCTCCTGCATCCTTAACAGGGTCAAAATCTTAAATTGGAAAGATATAATCAAAGAAGAGAAACTAGAACCACAAAGAGCAATCGATTGACCTGTATCTGACCATGTCTGGGAAGATCAACACATCTCCATTTGAGGTCTCTGTTCCATCATGCCCCTCGCATATTGTTAAGCAAGTCTATATGACAAAATTGGGAAATGAAGAAAATTAATTAGTGTATCCATCAATTTACTTGTGTTAAAAAAAGAATGAAGTAAACAGTTTATTCTCATCCTGCAATAAATAACCACGTATATGTGCATGCATACATAAGTAGATACACATGGATGCAAGATCCCACAGGCTGCATTTACTGTACACTCAAGTAATGAACTACAGATGGTAGCTGAGCTCATGGGCCAACAAAAAAGCACGCCAAAATAAACAAACTGCTATATAAATCTCATTCTCAAAAGTAGTTCATTTAATGGTTCCATAATTTTACTTCCTTGTGATATGTGAAATAAGAACATATAGGCAAATCTCCTAGTTATTTTTCTTCCAGATTCTCCCAAAACATGAATGCAGAATTGAATTCCACTTCCAGTTAAGGCATTGTATCATTGTTTACAGCACTGAATACAATGGTTTGGAAAATTTATAAATCAAAGACAAAACTAAGAGTAATGAATGATACAATCATACAAAGAAAGCACAGCCATCTTCAATCATTCTTTTCGTAGAACTTCCTGTGTGCATTAACCTGTTATGTAAGTGCCTCTCACTCATATGACAATTCAAATTATGTCTCTTAGATATTAGTAAACACCAAAAACTGATCTATTATATTTAATAGAGTATCAAAACAAATTCTCAGTGCATCTCTTTGTCTACCAATATTGGACCATAAGAAAAGGCACTAGAAAGGTTATATGAATACGCTAACAGATGATGGTCAAATTCCTTCTCTGTGACTTTAGCTACATAGGTTATGTTTGTGCATTTGCCAAAAAATAAATTGAAACCATAAAAAATAGCATATGAGAAAAAATGAAATTCATTGACTATACTATAGCTGTTAAGATTAACAACTTTGCCTGCAATATATGAATCAAAGGTTCAACAATCTCAAGGGGCAAAAGAATTATCATCATAGAACTTATACAACATCTTGGTACAATGGCCAAGTGCCTCACTCTAAGCATTCCCATCGCTACAGTGGTTATCTCTTACATGACAACTACGCACCAATGGTCAATAGTCTACCTAACATCATATTTTGTACCTTTGCTGGATCATTTAAATAATAGGCAGTATCCCAAGATTGAAACATCCTCTCCATTAATTTAAAAAAGAAAAGAAAAGATATGGCCTTCAGAATTTCGAACAAATATTTTGATTTTCAAAAGGGCAACATGAAGAAGTTCAAAACATCTAAACTTGATCTTTCTCATCAAAACACAAAACCTCCCTGTCAATCCATCCTAAAGGTCTCTAGACTTCTAACCTAAATTCAAAACCTACTACAGCTTCCCATGATAAATATCGTTAAATGAGCACAAAAATAAAAGCGAATCCACAAGACAGAAAAAGTCCAGTTTGAATTGCAGAACCACTGTGTGCCACAACTAACTCGTTTACCTTGCCTTCCAAATCATCAGCAAAGCACAACCAGTGCATAAGCTGCTAAAACATTAGTCAATTAACCAAACCAAAAACTGCAAAAATAAAGAGAGACCATATCACACCATTAATGACTCATAAACATACTTCAGTCTAATAAATGTGAAAAAAAAAAAAACCTATGCCAAACCTTAGTGTCGCAAAACCAAATTGAAAACTTTCAAAAGGGCAATTCCACAAGTCCCAATTTAAAAAAACCAAATTTACCATTAAAATCCATAAACTTGATATCAGCTGCCTGTAAATCATCCCTAAAATGCAAATAACTCATTGCCACTTCTCAAAGCAATCAATTCACAGACCACTAAATCCACATTCTAAGTCAAGAACACTACAACCTATACCACATCAAAATGGAGCCATAAATCACACATATTTGAATCACCCAAAAACTGAATAAATCCACAAACAATCAAAGGAGTTCCACTTCAATACACCAATATTACCACATACCATATCAAAACAGATTCCAAAAGCACTCAAACCCAATTCAAATTCACTTGAAACAAAAGCTAGCCACAAACAAAGATTACAGTTAAAAATCACTAATAAATGAAACCCACTTCAATTAACTTTAAAAAAAAAAATCAAAATCAAGAATTGAAAAAAAAAAAAAAAAAAGAAAAAATAAAAAACACCTCTTTCTTCATATCACCCTTCCTAGCCAAGACAGCAGCGGAGAGCAACCTGGGCAATCGATCAAACTCAGCAGCCTCAATTCTAGGAGGCCAAACAGAAGGATTTTTGTAACATAAAAAAACATGACGCTGATAAAACTGAACAGTGCCAGCCAATGGGTTTTGCCTGAATTCAGGTCTAGAGAAGCCAAACTCAAGATCACTACTGCTACTAGCACTTTCAGCAAGAAAACCGGCATCGTTTTGGAAGCTATTGGAGGCACTGCCTAAGTGGGACCCAGAATGGTCAGGTGGGGGTACAGACAGGAACGTAGTGTCAAGATGGTCAGAAACTGTAATTGGAGAAGAAGATGAAGATGGGTTGTTTGTATATGAAAGTGGGTCTTCTCTATTGCTTGCCATTTCACAAACAGAAAAAAGAAAAAAAAAAAAGAAAGGGGAAAAAATCACAAAGATCAGAGCTTTTTCAGACAGAAATATAGATTACAAAGAAAGGATTTTTTTTTTATTATTATTATTTTCAAGTTCCAGTGGTACTGGAAGTGGAGGAGCGAGGATGTGCTTGGAGCATGTTGTTTGTACTAAAGCTGTCTTTTTTATTTTGGGTTTCTTTTCAGTTTTTCATAGTTCCTTTCTTGCTATTTTCTTTGGTCAATGAATGTGAAACTAAAATAAGATTTTTTTTTTTTTAGAAAATATATATTTTTGGAGAAAAAATCAATTACATTCTTAATAAAATTATATGGTTATTTAGGCCTTAAACACATGTATAATTCCTTTTTAACTTTTTAACAAAAAAAAAAAAAAAAAAAAAAGGAAAGACAGAGAATTTTGGAGAGAGACAGAGCTGTAACGTTAAACTAATTAACCTTTTACTGCCATAGTTTGATTAACTTTTTTTTTATATGTCGATGTTACATTATAAGACATCTTCTATCGTTATTTCGTTTCAAAACAAAATAACTTATTTTATTTATAAAAATTTGTTAAAATTGATGAAAAATGTAAATTTACTTTTTGTGAAATAATATTATTCTTCATAAATATAAGAATTAGTATTTGTTTTGTTATAACTTGATATGTTTTTTTAAAATTATTATTTGTTAAATTATTACTTTATATAAAATTAAATCATTTTATGGATTTATTTGTTGTGATTATTGAAATTTTTTTATAAGTGTCATTGCCACTTCATCAAAAGTGTTTTTTTAGATTAGTATTTTTGTAAAGAAAAATTCTTAATTTAGAAAATTTATTTTACTCATAAAAAAGTGAAAAGATTTTTGTGAAATAATATTATATTCTCTAAGTGTAAGAATTAATATTTTTTTATTATAACTTGATATATTTTAATAAACTATCACTATTTTTTATTAATTTAAAATAATTTTATGTAAAATTTTGTAATAACTTGAATATTTTAAATTATTTATATAAATATTGAGATTTTCAATGATACAAATTATTTTTATTTTATATTGTTATTATTGATATATTAAAGTATTATATTTAAATACTAAATTTAAAATTCTATTGAGAATTATTAATATTATTTTTACATCATTTTTATTTTATGTAAATATTTTATTATTTTAATTATCCAAATATTTATTTGTACCATTACTATTGTTGACTATTATATTTATAGTATTATTTTATCTAGAGATATATTAATATTAATATTATTATTATATTTACTACTTAAACTACCTAATATATATATATATATATATATATTAGTGCTTTTTACACCAAAAGTTGGTCAAAAGCTTTCTTATACGGGCCAAATTATTTTTTTTCCTTTCCTTCAATTTTCTTCTCTTCTTCCCCTGCTACTTTCTCTTCTTTCCACCTACAGCCAACCACTTCTCACCATTAGCTGCTTCTTTTCCTTCTTGTTGTTTGAACCGAAGCCATCACCTTGCCCTTCCTCCTTCCTCACGCGAGAAGACAACAACAACAACGTGCAAAGACAGTAAGAAGCAGTAGCAGGAACGGCAACAGCAACAGCCTTCTTCCTTTTGATTTTGGCTTAGTTTATGTGAGTTTTAGGTTAATTGGTTGTTAGTTGATTTAGATGTTTGTTAGTTGATTTTAGTTAGTTTTTGGGTTGATTTTTTTATTTTGTTAATTATAAATTATTTGTTTAAATTATGCAGAAATTTTATTTTAATTATTTGGTTAATTTTTTGGGTTGATCTATATATATATATATATATATATATATATATATATATATATATATATATATATATATATATATGTTTAACTAAATTATTTTGGTTGATTTTGGTTATCGATATATATGAGCATTATTTATGTTGGTTAATTTGATTTTATGGAATTTTGTATATTTATTTAGGTATTTTAAGTTTTATGTATATTTTATTAATGTTGTTAATTAATTATTTTTGGTTGAAAATTTGAGTAAAATAGGGATAATAATTTAAGTTTTTAATTTTAGTAATGAGAAAATAATTTTTGGGAATATTATATAATTTTTAGAAATATTTTTGTATTATGTATGTATTGGATTTTTATGTTAGATTTGTATTTTTGTTGAAATATTGTTTAATTATATGTTTTAAATAATGTTAGAATAATATGTGTTGATAAAATTATTTTTGTGATTTTATATAAATTTTGAAGAATTAGTTAGTGTTATGCCATTTTTTATTATATAGGTTAATTACGAGTGTTTGTTGAAATTATGGTTAAATTATATGGTTTAGATGATTTTGAAATAATAAATGGTATTAAAATGATTTTTACAAATTATTTACTATTTTCAACTAATTAATACTAAATTTTGAAAATATAGGTTAATTATGGATGTTTGTTAAAAATATAGTTAAATGTTATATTTTAAATGATATTATGATTATATAGAGTATTAAAATGATTTTTATAAATTATTTGTAATTTTTAACCAATTAATATTAATTTTTGAAAATTATATTCAAATATATATTATTTACTATTTTGGTGTTAAAAATGGGTTTTAAACTAATTTTATTATATAATTAAACTATTTAAGCAATTAAATGTGAATTTTATTATGTTATGTTGAATAATTGTAAAATTGAATTTCTATTAATATTATATAATATTTGAGATTTTATTAGTTAAATTGTGATAATTTTATAATATTGTGTAAATAATAAATATATTTATTACTTTGAGACTAAATGTGTATTTTATTATTTTTGTGATGTTAAATTGTGATTTTAAATATTATTTGCAATTTATGTTAATTTAATTGTAAAATGGGGATTTTATTCCATTTATGAATTTTATTATCAAATATTATTTAAATTAGATTTTTATGTGTTAGTTGGAAAATAAAGATTTTTAAATATTTTAATGGGTTTTTTATGATTTTTATGATTTTACTGTTTAATATTATTGGTTTGTGAATTGTGAACCTCGGTTGGGAATTTGTAGAGTTTGGGGTCCTAACCCAAGATGTTGTGCTTTGTGATTTTAGAAGTGTGTTTTCTGTGCAGAATCGGCCCTACTTTTGTAGGGAGACATCCGTTTTACAAAGAAGACTCTACCGAATTTTCGGTAGATTTCTCGAAAAATGTGACAACCGGTCCGAGTTTAGTTTTGAATTTTTTATTAAGTCTGTCTATAGTAATCCTAGAAGCGTAAAGTTAGAATATATTCTTATTTATGATTATTTATTTTTCTAGTTGCGTCAAGACCTAGGCCTATCAGATCAGGCCCGTCGAGTCTGCCTTGTAGAGTGTGAATTAGTTGTTAGTGATATGCACTAGGTCAATCATTTGTGATTATGTATTGACTTTCTTATTTTGTTAATAAAGAGGTATTATATTATCATTTGATTTTATGATAATTACATGAATGGTTAATTCTTATTAAGGCCATCAAGTATGTGACTTGATAGTAAAACCCTTAGATTAAAATAAAAGTTCTATTCTAATTATCCCTAGCCATTTATTCATTATATGAATATTAAAGTATTAAGGCTAGTATGATGTTGATTGATGGTTATGTTTTACTAATCATAAATATGAGATATTAAGTCAACTCATAGGTACATGATGAGAGATCATGTACTGGATTGACCCACTATGAGAATGCTACATAGATTATTATCATAAGTATTTCTTATCACAGTAACTTTATTTCGATCTTTTGACCTTGAAATCATCATGGATTTCTACATAGCTATTTTATGTTTTGACACATTCTAACATTGTCTTTAACCGAACGATTAAAAGGATGTTGTTGGATATAAAATTAGTTATGTGAGGAATGTGAGTGATTTAGAAGGAATTTATCTCTCATTAACATGAGAAAGATATCTAAAGGCCCCTTGATGAGATAGACTGAAGGAAAATGCATGGCCATGCTGAAATGAATTGATAAAGAGTTATCATTTTCAGTCTACTTGGAATCAAGTCATAATATTGAACTATATAAGGATGACATTCTATGCCTTATGTTCAATTAAGATATCATGTGATAAAGGAACAATAAAATTCACTGTAATTAGGTTATGTCGGATTATTGACTTCACATGACTTAGGTAGTCATAATGTCTTGCTAGAGGCCACTTATGACTTGTAGGCCTAAATAGAGATTTAGGCCTACTGCCAATGTTATCTGAACTTACAGGGTCACACACTTAGAACAAGCCCAAAACGGATATGGGTTTAATAAGCCCAAAATAAACTCCGTGAAAATAAATAATTAAAGTGTTTTATTTATTTATTTATTTGTTTATTTATTTAAGATAAATGTTATTTTAAATAAATAAATAAGATATTATTTTTGATTTGTTTTTAAACAAAATCAGAATATAATAAATGGAAAATTACCAAAAGGTCATTGGTAAGTGAAACCCTAATTTGGAGTCTATAAATATGTTATATTCTCTAGGATTTCACACACTTGTTTTTCCTGTCTCCAAATTCGTCTTCTTTCCTCTTAGAAAACAAAGATAGAGTTTTTCCTTTTGTTCTTGATTTGTGAGACAGTCAAGGAGGTTGCTAGCACACACACTCAAATTCGTTTTGTGAAGGGTTGTTCGTGTGGATACCTATAGAGGATGCATCCTTTTGGAGACGTCTTGATCCGAACAACCAAGTCAAAAAAAAGCTCGAGGTAAGGTGTCACCGGTGTGAACCTCCTCTCATTCTTCCAAAGAATCTTGTCTCTTCTACGTTTTGGTAAGATTTTAAAACCCTAGATTTAATCAAGTAGTCGAATTACATGGATCCAAGCTTGGGAACGTGATAAAATTTTAATTTTTCCGCTGCGTTTGTATCATGAATCCCAACATTAGTGAGTTATTATACTATATATATGTGTGCATTGCATTTAGGATGCATAACTTAGGATTTTTCATTTCATTATATGTTTTAAAAATAATTTAAATTATAATATGATTTAATATATTTTTGGTTTATTTTTAATATATTTTGATATATATGTTTGTATATTTTCAATACACATTTAGTATATCTTTGGTATATTTAGGGTTTATTTTGATGCATACATGTTATATAATTCGGTATATTTTTAGTATATTTTTTATCTATTTCAAAATAAATGCATGTTATATTTTCGATATATATACTTAGAATGTTTTAGTATATTATTGATATAAACTTAGCATGTTTTAAGTATATTATTGATTTATTTTTGGTATATTTCATGGTTGATTTGAATTTATTGGACATATATATACTTTAAATATACTTAGTTTATGTTAGGTATATTTTTGGTATATATATGATTTATTTTGCTATTATGAATGTCATTCTGCATTATTTATTTTTCTAATATGAATGTTTTATTTTAAATGAAGGATATCGATAGAACGTGCTACCTAGTGGGCAGCATTGAGATCGTGTACATACCGGTGCAATAGATTTAGGGTTGAGTGAGGATTACTTGTGGTAATTATGATTTAATTAAGAATGATATGATTTATTTGATTGAGATGTGATGTGATTGATAGTGTGATTGTTGGAGCTCAGTTGATCAAGTGTCTTGGGGCCAGTCTACTGTCCAAATGGAATAAGTTAATTGATTTGGAATTAAGTGAGCCTGTATGGCTAGAGTGATGTTATTGATTGAGGTTGCGATTTAATAGGGTTCTATTTGATCCTTCATGTATTAAAATAAAACGTTTCCTACATTTATTATATATATATATATATATAAAAGCAGAGTTTGACATTTGTGTGAAATGTGTATATATGCATATATATATATAAGAATGCGTGACTGAATATGGTTTAGATTGCATGTATATATATTATAATAATTCACTCAGTGAGGTCTGATTCCCCTCAATTATTTTTTTCAGGAGATCTTATATTGTCAGACCTTAGTAGTAAAGCTCTTCGCCGGTATTCTTCCGTCCTGGCTATTTTTGTAAATGTATATTTAAAACTCTTATTTGTATTATAGAAATTGCAATAGTAGTGTTATTGTATTAGAAGAGTATTGTTTTATTTTGATACTTTATACTCAGAGTATTGTATGAACATTAATTTATTTACTGAAAGGATTTTGAGTATCCATTTTTATATATCGATTCAAAAATTTTTAAATCAGTTGTACTTTTTATTGATTTATTGCATATTTTTATTTTCTAAGGTTTGCTATGGGTTCCGGATTCGAAAAAATTCCCATTCCCTAGCGCTGATCATGACTCCCCAATTTGGGTCGTGACAAATTTGTTAAAATAATTTCAATTTATATAAGGAATAACGACTTTTTTAGTCCTAAAAGTATAGCAATTTTAACATATGATTCCTAAAAGAATTTTCCTTCACAGATGGGTCCTTCAAATTTTTAAAATTATTCCTGTTGGTTCTAGTCTGTTATATTAGACAGAAATTGTTGAGATGGAAAAAATGACCCTACTTTAATTCAGACCTCAAATGCCATATAAACACACCCAATCCACTTTGGCAGCCACATCATCATCATCATCATCTTCTTCTTGTTCTTAAATAATGACTCCATCTCATGACTTTGATCCAAGCTTTGTTTGTTTGGAAAAATGGTTCTAACCAACCAGTCTAACCACCTTTCTTGTCATCATTTGAAGTCTCCTCTCCCATAATCCTTTGCCTATTTTCCTCCTTTTTATCCAACCAGTGGCCCTATCTTCTCCAATTCTTGGGCCATCTCCATTCCAAAAGTGCTCAAACAATCTCAACTTACTATGCAACCTTAGGAGTATAGATGGACAAAATAAAAAAAATTCAATTTCACCTAGAAATAAAGTAGTGGCCAACTTTTAGTATGTAGCTTACCACTCAAATCAACAAAGATTAATAAATACATCAACCGGTCCTAATTCTAGCTGAAATATTATAAAACATCCTACGAAAATCAGTAAATTATGGTTGTTCTAAAAAATAAAAAGTTGTAAATAATACACTGTTAGGACCCATGTACCTATATCTTTATTATGGCTATTTTATTAGTAACTTTGTAGCTAATATAGAAGCTTTTTTCTTATTATGAAAAGAAGGAATATTTTTTAAATGACTTATTGTTCCTTTGACTATAGACAAATTTCCCAAAGTGTCATAACTAATATTATCTCAAAAGGCCAAAGAATTGATTCCAAAAATGTTCATTAACATTTGATGTATAGTTGTTTTTTAAGAAGAAGATGATGATGAAAGTATCTTTTTCAAACAATCTATTATGTGTCAACAAAAATAGTATGGTATTGCATTAAATTCATGTAAAGATACTCATAATTGCCAATATAATAAGAAAAATTGAACTAAAACCTTACTAAGCTGCATGTTGCATATAGTAGATGGAGCTTTGATTGCATTTTCCATTTTCCATTCAGTACATCAATGATGTCCCTGCTCTGATAAGCCTTCAGAAGAGCAAGAAATAGTTCCTTGTTATAAAGGTTAAGCTCAACAGCTTTTTTCAATATGCTAATCTTCTTCTCAAGCATTTGTAAGTGAGCACCTTTCTGAGGTTGCATATTGGTACTCTGATCTTGAAACTTTGCATTATCCAGCTGTACTTTTTCATTATGACAATGCTCTCTAGTTAAGATATTGAATTCCCGTATATTGTGAGGCATTTCATCTTTCAAATACTCTTTAACAAGTGATGCCCCTAGGACTAACCCATGATCAACACCTCCTTTAAATACTTAAGTTTCTGAAAATGGAATGAAATCATCCAAAGTAATGACCACAGGCTCCTTAGGTGCAAGAAGCCGAAGGTGTTTAAAGTTCTTATGAGATTCAAGAACAACATTTTTTATAGATCAATACCGACCATTTCCTTAGATTGATTGGTTCATATTTCCTTAGGATCATTTTTTTTTTCTTATAGAAAAAGGAAAAGGATTTATTTTTATAATATAAAAAGCAAGCCATATTTTTTTAAAGTTGATTTCTTGTCTAAAGAAAAGAACCTCTATCTTTCTTTCTTATGGATTTTATTTTATTTGGTCATGTGCAGCTGTTAAATTACCTTTCTCCGAACTGGCTACAATATCAATATGTTTTTCTCTTCTTCATGTGATTCAATAGCCTTTGATTATCGTGCTCTACTTACTTCCTCTACTATATATAAGTATAGTACAACAGGTCACCTAAACATCATCAGCTTGAATCCAAAAGGAAGCGCTTAACTTGGATATTTGCGGTCAGTGGCCTCTATATATTGTTTTACATTTTCAGAGCTTGGCAGACAATTGCTCCTCCCATCAATTGATTTGAGGTCTTAAATAAAGTTAGCTACGATGGAGGAAACAACATTAGAAGAATCGCCAAATGGGTCAAATTCATCTTCAGAGTTGTCAGAAGGGTATATATAATATTTTCTTTTTTTTATAAATATAAAAAATGAAGATATAACTTAATTGATTTAATTTTCACATTTATGTAGTGTAACTGGAAGTATGTTTAGAAGAACGCAGGTGATGAAGACTGAAAATCCATTTCCAAAAAAATTTAATAAGTAGAAAATTTTCCAAAAGAAGCAATTCAACGTGTGGAATCTCTTTTTTTTTTTATTTTTTTTTTGGTTGGACGGAATCTCTTGTTAAAAACTAATACACCAACCAAAAATATATTTTAATGACACAAGATTTTATAGGCAGATTTTAGTTGACACGTGTTAAGAGAGGAGAGGATGACGAGGGGAAGGGGGGGAAATCACTTGTCTGGAGCTATAGATGGCAAGTTAAATATTTATTCAGAATTATCAAATTTAAGATCTGATTTAAAACAAAGTTAATGAGGCATCTTTTTTAAATTAATTTAAGCATGGATCATATATGGAATATTTTGTAAAAACTGATGTGACTCAGAATAGAGATGTATGATACCATTGCAAAAGATGGATTGGTATAAAAGAAACCGCTCTTGGCTTACTTTTACAAGTGGGTGAAGAAAGTTATACCAACAAAACCTGATAATGATCCATCATCAAACCATTGCTTTCAAAATCAATGAAACAATGACAACTTTTATTTTTCAGGGTGTGACCCCTCTTAGAAATAGGCTTTAATTCACACAATTTCTAGTCAGATGACAGATCCATTGAATACCAGAGAGCATCATTGCCAAGTTTTCACCATTCCTTAGAGAACTGTCAAAAGCTATCATGCCCAAGTTTAAAGTGCCAACCCTTTTCGGCCTCCATTACTTTTTAAAGGCACCCAACCTTTAAAAAGGAAGAACTCATTCCTACCGCAGATACTCAAATCATTAAATCTAATAACTGTCTCATACACAAAAATCCATACTTTCCTACCACTTGCTGCCATTCTAATCTATTCATATTCACTCTTTTCCTTAAACTGACCAGATAATAAAGGAATTTTGATTCCATTTGTTCCAAATGTACACACACATAATCAACTCATGAATCCGTCTCTCCCTCTTAAACCATTCACAATCATATACAGATCTTGGAAGCACAATTGTCAGACAGGCTTCTCACCGGGCAGGTAAGAAGGAGAACCGCCTTCAATCTGATTCTTCTTTCGCTGGAAGATACCACTGAGATTTGGCAAAAGTGCTTTCTTTGATACAGAATTCTTCTCTTTCTCCAGCTTCCGAACCTCAATAACATTCTTTGGTGTTGGGTTTTGCTTTTGAATCCTAAATTGCCGCGGTGATGATTCTATTGACATTTCTGTTTCTTGTAGAATTCGTGATGCAGTTTCAGCTGCCTTCTTTTGCTCCCTTTCACGCCACCTTCGAAGTTCTCCCTCAACTGCCCTCTTGGCTGCTTCAGCCATCTCTGCCCTCTTCAATGCCTCCTGAGTTGCAGTCTTCATATCCTCAATCTCCTTCTGTATTGCCTCATATTTCTTGAGAGCCTCATTTTCACTAGCCTTTACGGCTTCAACCTGAGCCATGGCAGCTGCCACTTTCATTTCTGCCAGTGAGTCAGACTCCTCAACTTTCCGGCTCAAAGCCTCATATTCTTCTCTTGAGATAGTGATATTGGCACCAGACTCAGAGGTTGAAGCACGTGCAGCATTAGTTCTCTCAGACAGCATCTTAATCTGATCTAGGGCACTTGTCTCTGCTCTCTTGGCTTCCTCAGCTTCTTCCAAAGCAATCCTCAGCTTCTTCTCTGCCTCTTCAAGTGCAATCCTGGTAGCTTCAGCTTCCCTCTTCAACTCCTCAGCCTTGAGCTTCATTTCTTCAGCCTCTTGTCGTGCATGCTCTGCTTCCAACGATAGCTGGTGAAGAGTTGAGATCATTTCTTCAGAAGCACCCCTTGCTTTAGACTCATCTGCAAGCACCGCTTCAAGTTCAGCCTTGCTTTTGCGGAGCTTGACATGCAGATTCCCAGCTGTGGACTCTGTTTCTGCCTCTTTCTCCTTCAATTCCGAATGCTCCTTCTTCACACTCTCAAGCTGCAACTTGAGAGATTCCACCAAACTTCGCAAGGAGTTTTCCTCCTCAGCTACTTTCTGCAATGACTCCTTAGCACCATCTAGCTCTGAAGTGACAGATTTCACAGAATCCAGATCTGAAGCTTTTGCATTTTCCATCTGCTTTTGTAGAGCATCAATCTCAGTTATTGTTTCAGTCAGTTGCTTCTCAAGATTAATGACAAGTTCAGGATCAAGCTCATTCTTCAATGCAAGTAATTTATTTGCTGATGCTTCCAGAGTAGCTTTATAGGATTGCTTCAGTACATCTTTCTCTGAAAATATTTTTGCTTGCTCTTGCTGGGCTTGCAAAGATGCAAGCTTCACTTGTCCAATTGATTCCTGTAGTGCTGAGATTTCTTTTGAAAGTTCGGTAACTTTTTCCACATTTGCTTTTGCAGCATGTTCTGCTTCAGCAGCTTGATTGAAGGCAGCAAGCTTTGCTTCCAAGGATGCTTCACATTCTTGTCGAATCTTCCACAGTTCTTGCTTTGCAGCATCAAGTTCAGTAAATACAGTCATATATTGCTCCCTGGCAGATTCCAAATCCTGCTGCCTAGCACCATTGGATTCAGAAGTATCACCGCTCTTTTTTTCTTCAATTTGTCTTGCCTGATTTTTTGCAGTTTCTGTTGTCCTAATTGCTGTGTCTTTTGATTCAGTGACAGCTCCAAGTTTTTCAGTCAGATCCTGAACTGTTCTTTTAGCCTTTTCCAGTTCTACAAGTGCTTGGGACTTGGTAGTTTCAGCATTCTTCACTTGATCTTTTAACTTGTTCAGCTCCTTCTGAGCCAAGTGAAGTTGTGTCTCCTTGGCCAGAACTCTCTTTAACAATGGGGAAAAAAAATAGAAGAAGTTAATTAAGCTAACAAGAGGACTAATGCATATGAGTGCTGCAAATATGAGGAATCTCCAAAGCTGCATGGGGGAAGAGTACTAAATGATAAAATCACAGTCACTCAGAATACTTCTGACTCCCATTTAATTTACATCACCAGTCATCTAGAACAATAAGTGCAGATTATTCATTAATAGTCATATTTCCAATAAGTATGCCCTTTTAAAGATGAATGCTTTGATAATAGATATAACAATTAGAGTAACCGTCATCACCATGAAGCAAATAGCTCAAAAAAATTACCATTAAATCCAGGAATAAATTTTTGAGAACAATATTGCCTATTAAATTGAATTAGTAGAGATTGGCTAACATATGCTTCATTCATTCATAAACTAATAAATCTTATAATTGCACAACAGGAGAATCAGTAGTACCTCTGCTGAATGAGGTTTTGCCTTCCTGATGGCTGGCTTCTCCCCTGAGAAAGCGCCCTCACCAAATAGCGTGACCGCATCTTTAACGGATTGAAAAGGTGCACTGGTGTCTATCTCTCCCACCTCCACTCTAGGAGAATCTGTAGCACTTTGACGTTCTTTTGCCCCCATAATTCTTATAAATATATTCTTTCAGTTCTCACAATTTCACCTGTTAAATCCAATAAAATGTTACTTGTTTATAACAGGTGGGAAGAAGACACATTATGATTGGATTACAATCTCAAAAAAACAGCGACAGATAAAAGTAAACCACAATCTATGAAGATTATTGTTATTCTATAGGACATCTGTGATTAAGAGCCGCAAGCAGTTCATGAAAGACTTCAGGGGGAAAGAAAATATGGGGCATGCAATGGATATGAAATGGATATCACCAAATTAGCCAGAACCCTGCAGTATCTTCATTATGTTCCCCACTTATTCTTACAATCTTTATAGCTCTACAATGTACATTCACAAAATCAAGTGGAAATCAGGCACTATCATCTGTGGCAAAATTGGGCCCCAATCACAAAACCAATTCAAGCCTTCACAAAACTCCTAATGAGAATTTCTGTAAAATAAAAGTATGAATCCTAAATGCAAATGGTGAAAACAGACAGGACCTGCTGCAACTTTTGAGTAATGTAAAACATCAAAATTTCAGTTATTAGACATCCTACTAATGCAGACAGGAAATGATAGCATTAACCAGGGTGATAAACACATGGGGCATGCATGTCAATTTGGAACTTGCTTTCATACCGTTTAAATAGATAACAACCTGAATTCTTGGTCAAGTAGGCTATTGGATATTTAACATATATTTTAAAACCATTACCAGCTTGAAATAAAAGATACGGTCCTATTATGGGCCTTGCTCTTATATCTGCTGCACAAATGGCCAAGTCTAAGGAGCACTAAAACCTCTTTCAACTTCTCATCATCTCTGCTGCAATCTAAACTCAACATTCTTCACCCCTCAATGCTCCTATAGTCTTCTTCCAGTGAAGTTCACCAGGATTCTTAAAATTACTTCAAGGAAATTATGTCATATTTGTCCGTTGTAAATTCTAAATATTGTTCCCCTTCTCCTCTAATTTATTGAGAGAATTTTGCAAAAAACATCATTGGTCTTGTATCAAGATTTAAACAAATATATTCAGAAACACAAATCAGCCAAGTTCCCCATACTTCATCGTACTACTTATAATTTCTTTGCCAGGACATTCATTAATTTAACAGTCAATTCTTAAGGAATTGGACCCAAAAACTATCAATACTTCTCCATAATTACCTCACACAACATAACTTAGCATCACAAACATCTAGTAATCAAAGAAAGCATCTTTTTTAATTATCAAACATAACTAACAAGTCACATCAAGGAAAAAAAAACGAAATAGAAGGCAACACAAACAAGACTAACAAAGCAGCTCATATAAAGATTGTATCTTTTTAATAAGAAACAGATAAATAACGAAGTAAACAAGAGAAAGGGAGGGGGGGAACATAAAATTACTCACCCAAAACAAACCCTAATCAAGCTCCAAAAAGAAACCAAAGCCAAAAGGTAGAAATGAACAGTAAGACATATTCACTCAATTTCGAAGCCAAAATTGATTCTTGATCAGTCCCTGGTTGATCTTTTCAAAAGTCAAAGACCCTTTTGATCTTTTTACACAGAACAAAACCCAGAAAGGAATAGTAAACAGGCGACGAGGATCACCCAGAAAATTCCACAATGATTCTTTTTTTTTTCCCTCTTCCTTTTCGTGAGCAAGAAAGCAGCTTTATTGGATAATTTTTTTGTTCTTGAATCAAAACTCGAAACAAACAACAATAATAAAAAAAGGATTCTTTTTTTTGGGGAATCGAAATGGGTGAAAAAAGCAGTAGAGAAATTGGGTTGGCTGCGAGAGAGATTCAAAAAAATTTGAAGTGTTAAGAGACAAATTTTTTATATCAGCGAGTCAAGTGGGGAGAGAGAAAAGGGCGTGAATAGTTATGTAGCTTTCTATAGTCGCACTTCGTGTGTTGAGGATGCTGACGTGTGGGCCTGGGGCGTTTTCAGCTTTTTAAGGGAGGAGGGGCAATACTGACTATAATGTACAACACAGAGTAGCGTATGGTGAGCGGGAAGTTAGATCGACTACTACTAGCGTTTTTATCCCTACACGAATATCATTTTATCACTAAGCATCGACAGTTGTTCTATAAGCAGTTCTATAACTAATTCAAGCCATTAAAAAATATTGATATATGGTTGAAGGGAGTAAGAATTGAACTTTCACTCTAATTTAATCTGGTTGTTAAAGAAAAAAAAACATGAATAGAGTGGGAAATTACTTTTTAGGTTTGGGTTTTTTTTTTTTTTTTTTTACTTCGCCAAAATATTTGGAGTAAGCATTAAATCAAAGACAATTAAATTTATGGTAAACAAAAGTTTAAAACTTTGTATTTTATTATATCAAAAATTTTCCCCTATATTTAAAAAAAAAAAAAGCATTTAGTTATCTAATTGATCACATAATAAAATGGTTATTTAGCAAATGAGTCGATTTATAATTTGGATATTGACATATACTTTTTATTGAGGTGTAAGTTACTTGAATTATTTATAAGCTTTATTTCTATATCGATGATATATATGATAGAAAATTTTATTATAATTTTTACAAGTCTTTGTGGTTTTTAATAATTTTAAATAATAATTGTTGAATCTTTTTATTACTCATTTAGGTATTCAGTTAATTTTTTTCTTAAATCAAAATTAATTTTAAAAGTTAACGGATTTAAAAGTTAACATGAGATATATGAATCAAATGACGGCAATTTAAACCTAAGTATATAAAAAATATAGGAAAAAAATCAAGCGTTTTTACTTTATTTTTTAAAACATACAGATTGGATGAGATTGAAATGCAATAAGTATTATCAAATTAAAATTATTAATTTTTTTATCAAGCTAAGTTTTTAATTTTAATTCTTTCATTTCGCATAAAGTTAATAAATTCAGCCTAATTAAAAATTTTTTAAAAAATCAAGTGCATGCTTTAAATTAAAATCAATCTCGAATTAAAAAAAAATTGAATAATTTCATTATTTCTTTTAATTAACTTCAAAGAGCAATTTTGACCATAACGTACAAGTTCAACAAGCACAAAATACAGAAACAGGACCCAATCGCCGGCCAAAACAAGTAAAGAACGAACAAACAAGTCTGACCAATCACACGTACCCTTTAACCAAAAATAGTGTGAAAATGTTATGATTACGTGCGTTGCGTTTCACCTGCACAACCTTTTTCGCTCTCAATTATTTTCTTATCAAATGCTCAATTTGCCCCTCATACTTGTGTCCAATGATCAAATAGATTCAATTTGAGTTATTTTCATTAAATCACCCCAAAACTTCTTCTTGAAAGTAAAATAAACTTTAATTTAAGGGATAGCTGCTATTTTCTCATGTGTTTTGACCTATTACATTACTTCATCCCTAACATTTGAAAAAAATATTTATTCA
The DNA here is from genome assembly GCA_947683625.1 of Mallotus nudiflorus. Taxonomy (NCBI): domain Eukaryota; kingdom Viridiplantae; phylum Streptophyta; class Magnoliopsida; order Malpighiales; family Euphorbiaceae; genus Mallotus; species Mallotus nudiflorus. The sequence goes on from CANTUR010000906.1 coordinate 792,391, forward strand.
TCCATGATATTTGTAACAGTTAATACTCATTAGTTCGTCTGAAGGAATAAAATAATACACGAATTTACAAATATCAAGGATAAATAAATATTTTTTTAAATGTCATATATGAAATAGTGTAATAAGTCAAAATATAGAGAAAATAACAATTCTCCATAATTATCAAGTAAAATTAAGAATGTATTTTTTAACTTCCACATTTTTTAAGATTATATTTCTCACTTATAAAATTTACTAACTTAGTGAAATATATATACCATTTTTTTTAATATAGTACAAACCAATACTATTAAGATGGGAATTGGAGATGGAAAAACATGATGTCTTTGGGAGCTCTTTCGCCAATATGCCATAACTTATTGGTATATGCTATTATTTAATCTTTAGCAATTATATGCACCAAAGTTTGTTCAGATTTTCCTTAGCTACATGAGGATAGCTATGTTAACCCCATTTACATTTCCACTCGTTAATGCAAATTATTTAGCTACCTAACTAAAGTTTGGATAAATAATTTTGTGTGTATATATATTTAAGACATATTTATAATTCTTTATGCAATAAACAAAACCATTAAATAATATGGGGATGTTTTGTATGGCTTATATATAACAGTAAGTGGTCAGATGCAAGGAGTAGTGCAGAGTGGAGCGAAGTAGAGCAATAACATATGTTCTTTGAAGGGTTTCTTGATTTTATTAATGAGGTTATAGTTAGATGGGTTGGGGGTGTAGGGATAATGTCCCGTGGTATGGTATAGGGGTAATTTAGTAGTTTTATACCGTACTTATCTTGTTATACATATAACATGTATTTGTAACCTTAGTTGACAATTCTAATACGAAAGACTTCAGCTGCTCACTCCTGAGGATGTAAGCACATTGTCGAACCTCGTTAAATTTCTATGTCTATTTTTCTCTTCTTTCTTTCTTTTTACTCTTGTCTATTACTGTGTTATTTCACAACAACTGGTATCAAAGCAGTTGTGATGACTCTAAATTTTGGAGTAAATTTTGAAGTGGGAAAATTTGATGGAATCGATAACTTTAGATTATGGCAAATATGAGTAAAGGATTTATTGGCATAGCAAAGGATTTTGAAGGCGCTACGGGCCAAGAAACTAGAAGGCATGGATGATTTTGATTGGTAGGGTTACAATAGCAGGCAACAGGAACCATACAACTATGTCTAGCAGATAATATTATGTACCAAGTTATGGACATTAAATCTCCAAGAGAGGTGTGGCAAAAACTAAAGAATTGGTATATATTAAAATCACTCATGAACAAATTGTATCTAAAGTAACAACTGTATGGGCTGAAGATGTAGGAGGGTTTGAATTTGACATAACATGTCAATATTTTTAATTAAATAATAACATTTGGTTAGGGTTGATGTGAAGATTGAGGACGAGGACAAAATAATCATACTGCTATATTTTTTACCACCATCCTATGAACACTTAGTGACTACCCTTACATATGGGAAACAGTCCATTGTTGGCCCTTAACCAATGGAAACATAATGCAAGTGAAGAATCTCAAGGTGAAGGATTGTATGTGAAGGGTAATCTAGAATGTGGCAAGAGACAGGGTAAAGAAGGTTCTGCAAAGAGAAAGTCTAGGTTAACATCTAGATCTAGAAAAGTAATGTAGTGTTTTAAATGCAAAGAGTATGGGCATATGAAGACAAATTGTCCAAGATAAAAAGGGCAGAATGATGACAAGAAGAAAGATGGCTCGTTAAAGACTACAAATACAGTGCAAAATGATGATTCAAACTTCGGTGATGGGAACATGTTATCAGTCTTAACAAATTAGTTCGTGCATGCATGGATTTTTAATTCAACATGCACTTATCATATGACATCTAACAAGGAGTGGTTCACCTCATACAGGCCAGGTTCCTTTGGCTATGTTTATTTAGGTGATGATAAACCTTGTACAATTGTTGGTATATAAATAATTAAAATTTAGATACATAATGGTGTTGTTAGAATGTTATATGATGTTAGGCATATACTAAACTTGAGAAAGAATATGATTTCCCTAGGCACATTATATGCTAATGGTTTTCAATATTAAAATGATAAAGATCGGGAAAATATTAGAGTAACTAAAGGTGTATTGACTATGATGAAAGGGAAACGAACTATGGGAAATATTTAGAAATTGATAGGGAATAATGTTATATGTGGAGTTACATTAGTTGAGTTAGATGATGATAGTACAAAACTGTGGCACATGCGTCTAGGTCATCCTGGTGAGTGTGGGATGATTGAATAGTATAAACAAAGTTTGTTAAAGGGTGTTAAAAGCTATAAATTAGAATTCTGTGAGTTTTGTGTGCTTCAAAAATCGTCTAGAGTTAGATTCATGACTGGTTAGCATACCACAAGGGGAATTCTTAATTATGTGCATTCTGATATATAAGGGCCTACTAAAGAATTGTCATTGAGTGGGTCTTAATATTTTGTCACTTTTACTAACAATTTTTCTAGGAAAGTTTAGGTGTATTTTTTGAAACAAAAATTTGAGGTATTTTCTAAGTTCAAGCAACGGAAAGTAGAGGTAGAAAACCAAACATGAAGAAAAATTAAGTATTTGAGATAAAAAAATAGGACATAATACACAAATTCATAGTTTTAAAAATTTTGTGCGGAGTATAGTATTTAGAGGTATTTTTCAGTTCACAAGACACCACAACAAAATGGTATGGCAGAGAGGATGAACATATCCATTACTAAAAAGACAAGGTACTTGAGATTGAATGCAAGGCTTCCTAAGAGTTTTTGGGCAGAAGCTATGAGTATGATGTGCTACCTCATAAACAGATCACCACAGGCATCATTGGGATGAACAGTTACAGAAAAGGTATGGATATGTAAACCAGTTGATTTTGGAAATTTAAAAATCTTTAGTTATCTTGCTTATATGCATATATCCAGTGATGAGATGTCTAAAATTGATCCAAAGTCCAAGAAGTGTATTTTCTTAGGCTTTGTAAAAAGAGTAAAAGGATATAAGTTTTAGGATCCAGTGTCAAAGAAGGTGGTGATCAATAATGAAGTAATGTATGATGAGCAGTCCATGTTATAAAAGAAAGATAAAAGTGATGTGCCAACAGTTGAAGGAAACAATTATAGTTTAAAGGTACTGTAAGTGAACTTAGAACTTCAAGTCCTAGACAATGAAAAGGCTAAAAGTTCTAGTTTAAAGCCTTCAAGCTCCACTTCAAGTGAAGAACAACACTATAACCTAGTTAGAGATAGAGAGAGATGCACTATAAAGCCTCTAAGTAAATTTGGGTATGAAGATTTGGCTTTCTTTGCTCTCATTGTTAGTAGTGAAGACGCATTAACCTTTTATGAGGCCATGCTCAATGAGGAGAAAGACAGATTGATGGGTGCCATGGTAGAGGAAATGGAGTCTCTGCATAAAAATCAGACTTAGGAGCTTACTCAACTACCTGAGGGTAAAAAAAAGACTATACGTGCAAATGGGTTTACAAGAAGAAACCAATAGTATCAGAAAAAGAAAGGGAAAAGTTTAAGGCTCGATTAGTGTCAAAAGAGTATTCATAGTAGAAGGGACTATGATGAGATTTTCTCTTATATGGTTAGACATACTTCTATCAGGGCAATATTAGCATTGGTAGCTAGTTAGGATATGCACTTAGAACTGATGGATGTGAAGACAATTTTTTTTCACAATGACCTAGAGGAGTAGATTTATATGGATAAGCCAGAATGGTTTACTTAACTTGGGTAGGAACATTTTGTATGTGAATTAAAAAGATCCTTATATGGGTTAAAGCAGTCCTTAAGGCAATGGTACAAGCATTTTGATTCCTACATGATTCAGATTGGCTACAAGTATTATGAGTATGATTGTTGTGTTTATGTTAAGAGCCTTAATAATGGTTCTTTTATTTTTTTGTTATTATATGTTGATGATATGCTTATTACTGCTAAAAGTTGGTATGATATTATTGAGTTGAAAGCATTGTTAGGGAAAAAGTTTAACATGAAGGATTTAGGTATTGCAAAGAAAATCCTTGGGATAGAGATACACAGGGATAGAGGCTTTAGAAAATTATGGTTATCTCAGTAGAATTATATTGAGAAGGTGTTAAACAAATTTAGGATGAGCAATGCTAAACCAATAAATACTCCATTGGCAAATCACTTTTGGCTTTACTTAGATTAATGCCCAAAGTCAAATAATGAAGACATGATAAAGGTACCATATGCTAGTGTAGTTGGTTGTTTGATGTGTGCAATGGTTGGCACCAAACCTGATTTGGCTTATGTTGTTAGTCAAGTTAGCAAGTTTATGTTAAAACGAAGTCAACAGTATTGGGAAGCAGTTAAGTGGATATTTAGGTATTTGAGGGGCACAACGGGTCATGGCATTATGTTTGGTAGTCAATAGGGTGATCCTTAAATTATGGGATATGTGGATTCAAATTATACTGGTGATATGGATGATAGGAAGTCTACAATAGGGTATGTGTTTACTCTTACAAGAGGGCCTATTTGTTGGAAATCCACAATTTAGTCTATAGTAGCATTGTCTACAATTGAAGCAGAGTATATGGCAGTAGCTGAAACAACTAAGGAAGCTTTATAGCTTACAAGGCTAGTGAAAGAATTGGGTATTGAGCAATGTGGAGTTCAACTGCATTTTGATAATCAGAGTGCCATTTATTTGGCAAAGAATAAGGTGTATCATGCTAGGACTAAGCATGTTGATGTGATTAGGGAGTTGATTACATCTGGTAAGATATTGCTACAAAAGATTCACACTTCTTAGAATGCAATTGATATGTTGACAAAACTAGTTACAAGTGAAAAGTTCAAGAATTGTTTGGACTTGTTGAATGTTGGTAGTTATTAAACAAGCATGTCTACCCTAACCCATTTGGTATGTGAGAAACTTCAAGATTTTATCTCGTAAGGGGCTTGATATTCACTAAGATAGAGATTATTGTGTATGACTCATATATAGCAGTAAGTGGATAAATGCAAGGAGTGAAGCAAAGTAGAGTGGCAACATCTATCCTTTGGGGGGGGGGGGTTTCTCAGTTTTATTAGTGGGGTTACAATTAGATGAGTTGAGGTGCGGGGGCAATGCCCTGCAATATGGTACATGGGTAATTTAGTAATTTGTATCGTACCTATCTTATTATAAAAATAACATGTATTTGTAACCCTAGTTGACAATTCTAATAAGAATGACTCCAAACACTCACTCCCGAAGATGTAGGCACATTGTCAAATCTCGTTAAATTTCTCTGTCTATTTTTCTCTTCTTTATTTCTCTTTACTCTTGTCTATTACTATGTTATTTTGCAACAGGGAATAATAAATCAATAAACCAACCGATCACTCATTATTTGAAAAATAATATTTTAATATTTGACACAATCGAATATTAAAATTAATGAAAAAACAATGATTTGTTTTAAATATCTCAAGTTCTTATATTTTTTGAACATAAAATTCTTATATTTAAATGCTCGTTATTCATTAATATCAGTAAAAAATTATCATTTTTAAATTAAGAGATAAAAAATTGATGGCCATAAAAAAAATTACATGTTGCTATTGAAAAACTATGCCAAACTCCGTCATTGTATAGTTGGCTTTATTTTGTTGCTTTTCCCATCATGTTAGAATGTTATTTCAATTTTTTATGGTATTATTACTCAATGGGCTGGACCTCCAACAAATTGCACCTCCCCATTATATTTAATTTGGGCTTTTGTTCATGTGCAATGGACTAGACTTCATGTGGACCGCATCTTGAGAAAAATTCATAAAATGGTCCATTTGAGTGGTTTGTTTTCAATACCGTCCATTTTGCTTTCCATGATTGTCTCAGGCTTCATGTTTTGTACTTTCATTTTTTGGCTTTTGGAATATTACCTGTACAACTTCCAAATTTATCTTCACTTTGAAATTGGTTATATGTATTTATTTAATTTTTATATTTTAAATTATTTTCATTAAATTATATTTTAAAAATATAATTTTATTTAATTTTGTTATGTTATTTTTATATTACTTTAAATGTTATCATTCTATTTAATTTATTTTTTATCCTATAACTGATCTTAGTTTTTCTATTATATTATATCATAAAATCACATATATCCTATAACTAAGATCAGTTATAGGATATATATATATATATATGATCAAGGTAATTCTTATTTTTCCCTTTAGCTTATTTCATAATAAATAAATATTGTTCATTTTTTTAATGCAACTTGACCATAAAGGTCTATGACTATAATAAATTACAATCTATATGCCATCTTTTATAATTTAATTCTGAATTTTTAATTTTAATAAATATTTTTTATTCAATAAAATTTTGACAGTTTTAACACAAACAATGATTTCTAAAAATCTTAACAATTATAATACAAAAATTTTTTGATTTAAAATTAAATAAAAACAACAAATATGACATCTAAAAAAATTAATTTACCTTTTGTAAATTATTTCATTTTAAAAAGATTGTTTTATAATAATTTTTTAATTTATATTATTGTACTTTAATCCAAACTAATAGTAATTGCATGATACTTCTGCATATATTTATAATAATGGTTGTTTTTTTTGGTATTTTTCAATTGTTGTTTTTTCAGATGTTTTTGTTGTTTTTCATTTTTTTACATTATAGTTTTTGTTGTTTTTTTCTTTTCAATAAAATTTTTGTTTTTATTAGTATTAATAATAAAAATAATTTTTTTTCACATAATATTTTTTTTTGTTATTTTTTATTTTTTTAGTTATTTTTTTAAATATAGTTGTTTTGGCTGTTGATTATTGTTTGTTGTTTTTTTTTTCTATATTATATATTTCTTTTTGTTTTTTTTTTTTGTTTTTTTCAGTAGTTGTTTTGATTGTTGTTTGTTTGTTTTTTTATTATTGTAATTGTTATTTGTTGTCATGTCTTTTCAATAAAATCTTCACTTTTATAAAACTCATTGCATATTTTTGTTGTTTATTAGTTTATTGTTTTTTTATTGTTATTTTTCAATTGTTGTTTTGATTATTTTTTCATTTTTGACTTCATATTTTGGTTTGTTTCATTTTTGGTCTATCATTTTTCTACTTTTATTTTTCTTTTTTGATATTTTTTTGTTATCTATCTAACTCACCTATATGCATTTATTTAAGTTTTCGATTGTTTTTCACTTCCAAACATATTAATTGATGATACCTCATATAAATAATCCTATTTCATTAAAGTCTTTGTTTTTCTATATAAGGTTGTTTACATAAGAAGGACACCCAAAACAAATAGGAAAATATTCCCAATTAAAGAGACTCTCAGATAGGAAGAAATACTCTCATAGTAGGTACAAGACTTTCATCAAAAGGAAATTCTATTCTTTTAAGGTTTGAGCATCATTATCCCTATAAATAGGACTTAACATCTTTTATTCACATTCATTTTATTATCTCATACTCATTGTTCTCTTTATCTTTCTAAACTCTTTCTCTCTATATTCTCTGACTTAGGCATCAGAGGGTTTGTGGGGATTTTTCTCACCTCTCACCTTACTTTTCTTTGATCCCTTGCAAGATTTTAGCTCAAGAGTTCCAAAAACAAGTTATTAAGTGGCACCTTCTATGGGAATCTCTTAAGTTAAAAGCCATTCAAGCATCTACTAACCAAGACCTTGGCATAATGACTTCCAGTCCACCACCAATCTCAACTCCCGACACACATATCAATCCATATGCTCCCATTCCTCTAATCAACTTATCAACGTCTACTCAAAAGACAATTCCATAACCCCTTTTCAATATGTTGTACCCTTATCTCAAGTCCTAACTGGTACATATATACCACATGGCAATTTTCAAGGGTGGCTAGCTCTTGGCACCGACCTTCCTTACTATGCCCCTCTTCAACATCATAACAGATCTATACCTTTTGTACCTTTTTTGAACCTATTAGAAACACCTCAAATATACTTAACCTAAATACAGTAACCCAAACACTCAACCTATCCCTAATAAGTAAAGAAGTGATGATTCAAAATATTCAAACCCAGATGACCTTGATGCAATAATAATTAAATGCCCTGATTCAAAGTTGCAATCTAGGAAAAACTCATATGGGAAAATAATATGATGCCACTAGTAGTAGCCCCGGAGGGATATGGAGGAAACAGAGAAAAACACAAAGCTTTGGAAAGAGAATCTAGTTCAACAATCTCGGCCCTCGACGATTTAAAGATAGTCCAAAAGGTTAAAGAGGTCATGCATAAAGCTCATACTGGGCCGAGAAAAGAAGATGAATGCGTTATGGAAGGGAAGACGCCCTTTGTAAACAGAATAATCTGGACAGAAATTCCAACCAAATTAAGAATGCTGCGGTTATATCAGTTTGATGGAATCGGAGATCTAATTAACCATATATCCTTATTCAGAACTAGAATGTTACTCTAGAATGTAAATGACAAAATCATGTGCAGAGTCTTTCCAAGTACACTCACTAAGAATGCTTAGAAGTGGTTCCACTGACTTTTTGAGAATTCTATCTCTTCCTTTGAAGAGTTAGTTGAGAAATTTTAGACTCGATTCATCACTAATGTTTCTTCAGCCAAAAATATCAATGATCTCCAGATGTGCCAATAGGAGGTCATTGAATAACTGTGAAGCTATTTGGATCGATTCAATTAAGTAGCCATGCAGATTGAAAATCTGGTTGACGAGGTAGCCATAGAGGCTTTGAAGAATGAGTCTCGACTCAGAAAGCTCAAAGATAAAATAATGACAAAAGAACCTAGCACTTTTGCTGAGGTAATGACAATGGCAATAAAGATGATAAAGATGGACAAAGACAAGAGGATGTAAAGGGATGACGAGAAAGCACTTGCCAGGAGAGATGAAAGGTCAAGACCCAAAAGGCTGAGCTTCCAGCAGTCAAACTTTAGAAACCTGGCAGAAGGATTTAAGAAAGAGGCTGAGAAATATACGCTACTAAATATCTCCAGATCTAGGAACCTCATGTGGGCTAGGCAAAATGGCGTGGGCATTACTTCAGCTAGAAGACTGAGTCCGATTAGGAGAGCCACGTAGGATAGAAGGTAATATTGTCAATATCATTGGGATTATGAGCAAAAAATTGAGGCATGTTGAGAATTCAAGAATGCTATAGAAAGATTAATACAGAATGGTAAACTTGGCAACTTCACCGACACATCTAGAGGGAGCAGAGACTCGGATGGTCAAGACAGGGATAGGCTAGAACCAATGAAAGCTTGAAATGAACCAGCCGACATTATTAACATGATTTTCAAAGGAGAAGTTGTAGAGAAAAGGCCTAAGAGATTCCGCAAAGAAAAATGGTATGCCCTTGAGAAAAAGCAAACTATCATGTTTGATTTGGAAGATGGGAAACATGTTTAGCACCCTCACAATGATGCACTGGTAGTAAGCTCTTTCATTAATAATTACCTAGTGAAAAGATTATTGATTAATGATGGGAGCATCGTTCACGCACTCTCTTGGAATGCCTACAAAGCAATGGGAGGTTTTATTACTTATTTGAAAGCTATTAAGAATCTTATTTCAAGATTTTATGGAGGAACTATACAACCAATGAGATTAGTAAGGCTAAGTCTAGAATTTAGAGACTGAGATATTGGAGAAGTGAAAGTAGTTAAGGCTCAGTTCAATGTAGTGGATCTCCTGCTCACATACAATGGTATTATAGGCCCACCAATACTTTATGAGATCAAAGCAGTCACAAGTATCCGTCATTTGACCATGAGAATTCCTATCGAAGGTTGAGTCTTACACATGGCTAAAAAATAATACCAGATGGTAGTCAAACCTTAGATGGAAGCATTCCCTCTAGAATCTTAGAAAATGGAAAAATAAGGAGCCAACCCTGAGCCAGTTGATGAGGTTTAAACATTACAGATTTTTAAGTAGAAAGACAGTAAGGATCGATAACGAGCTCGATAGTAAGGTTAAGCATGGAATATGCGAGGTCATTATTAAATACTTAGGCAATTTTGCCTCATAAGCATTTGAAATCACTAGAGTAGATCCTTAGATTGCCTTATATAGTCTGAAAATCAAACCAGGAGTAAAGCCAGTCATTTAGAAAAGAGGACCTTTGTGTACAAAAGATAGAAGATAATTGTTAAAGAAACAAAGAAGTTGTTGGAAGCTGGATTTAATAAAGAGGTCATACACCTAGAATGGGTGGCTAACGTGGTGCTAGTGAAGAAGTCCAATGGAAAATACAAGATGTGTATGGATTATACCGACCTCAATAGAGCATGCCTTAATGATAGGTATCCGTTGCCAATGATAGATCAACTGGTAGATTTCACTGCTAGTCATTGCCTATATAGCTTTGTAGATGTTGCGCAAAGGTACCATCAGATACCAATGAAAATTAGGAAAAAATGTCATTCATCACCCATGAAGGTCTTTATTGCTATAAAGTTATGCCCTTTAGGCTGAAGAACGTTGAAGCAATATATCAAAGGCTAATGAACCTTGTGTTTTGGGATTAAATTGGAAAGAACATGGAGGTGTATGTGAATGATATCATCGTTAAGAGCCAACATGCAGAGCGACATTTTGATGACCTTGACTAAACCCTTCGAACACTAAACTAATACCAGATCAAGCTAAATCCAGAGAAGTGTATTTTTGGACTAAAGGCAGGCAAATTCCTATGATTCATGATCGCCCAGAGGAGAATCAAAGCTAACCCGGAGAAGATGGAGGCCATTCTTAAAATGAAACCTTCGACAATAATCAACAAGTTGCAAAAGCTAAATGGCAGAATAATAGCCTTACGGTGTTTCATCTCTTGTTCAGCCAAGCGGTGTCTACCACTGTTTCTAGCCTTGAAAAATTCTAAGAAGTTTGTATGGAATAAAGAATGCCTGCTAGCTTTTGAAGACATCAAAAATTTTTTGTACTAACCACCTTTACTCAATAGGTCAATTCCCAGAGAAACATTGTACCTATACCTCTCTATTGATCAGGAGTCAATTGCTTTAGTACTAGTGAAGAAAGAAGAAAGTCGATAAAGTCCAGTATACTACACCAGTAAAATACTCAGAGGTTTAGAAATTCGATATCCTGAATTGGATAAGTTAGCTATGACTATCGTCCACACATCCTGCAAACTTTGGCCCTATTTTCAGGCCCATTCAATCATTATAAGATCCAGTTTCCCTCTAAAGAAAATCTTATAAAGACCTGAAACATCCAGCAGACTAGTTCAATGGTCAATATTACTTGAAGAATTTGACATCAACTATGAACCTCAACAACAGATAAAAGCTCAAACTTTAACAGACTTCGTAGAAGAGATGACAGCGGGAGATTTCACTCCTTTCGAATGTCCCAAATGGAAGCTCTATGTTGATGGAGCTTCATTCACCTAAGGATCCAATGCTAGAATAATTCTCAAAGGGCCACACAAAATCACATAAAATAACATATATCCTATAACTAAGATCAATTATATATATATATATATATATTATGATCAAGGTAATTCTTATTTTTCCCTTTAGCTTATTTCATAATAAATAAATATTGTTAATTTTTTTAATGCAACTTGACCATAAAGGTCTATGACTATAATAAATTAAAATCTATATGCCATTTTTATAATTTAATTCTGAATTTTTAATTTTAATAAATATTTTTTATTCAATAAAATTTTCACATTTTTAACACAAACAATGATTTCTAAAAATCTTAACAATTATAATATAATTTTTTTTTGATTTAAAATTAAATAGAAACAACTAATATGACATCTAAAAAAATTAATTTACCTTTTGTAAATTATTTCATTTTAAAAAGATTGTCTTTATAATGATTTTTTAATTTATATTATTGTACTTTAATCCAAACTAATAGTAATTGCATGATACTTCTGCATATAAATATTTACAACAATCGTTGTTTTTTTTTGTTATTTTGTTATTTTTGTTTTTATTTTCAGATATTGTTTTTTTTTTAATTATTATTTTTATTTTTTTCTCTTCAATAAAATCTTTGTTTTTATTAGTATTAATAATAAAAATAATTTTTTTTGACATAATACATTTTTTTGTTATTTTTGTTGTTGTTGATGTTAATGTAGTGGTTGTGCTTGAATATAATAATATTCTTTATTAATTTCTTAATTCCAGGATCTACAAGTATATTTTCAGTCTCTGCGGAGCTTGACATTGACACAGCAACTGCAAATGCTGTTTCGATTATGGCGTGGACTAAAGCAGTTACAGAAGATAAAAGGAGTAAGCTAATTTGAATCAAAACTGAGTTAAGTGGCTTATGTTTGGAAGTGAATTTGTCCCACAAGGTGAGTGTTTGAAGAAGGGAAGAAGAAAATGAAAAGAATGATGGAAGACCATAATTAAAAAAATATTTATTGAAAAAATTAATTTTGAAATAATAACAAGTTAACATTTTTTTTTTTTGATTTATTTTTAATTTTTGAGTTATGTGTGGAAACTTTTTTAATGTCTTACTCTGACTTGTTAGCCAACGAGCTATGAATATTACCATTTTATTTGTAATCGAATATTTATTCCCGAGTGAGATTTTAATAGCGAGTAAAAAAATTAGTGAAGTTAATGTTACAAAAAAATTAATAACACTCAAATAGATGAAAATTTTAGGGTTACTTTATTTTTTGTATATTTTAATTTCATTTTACTTATATCAATAATGGATAGAAGTAAATTTTTATGGTATTTTTATTAAATGATGGTATTAAATTACTTATTAAATACTAATTTTTTTATTATTTTTCATAGTTCAATTAATTTATATACCAAAATTTAAAATATTATTTTTTACATTAATAAATAATGATCATGTTATTTTATTTTAAATAAGCAATCAACGAAACAATCACTGTTTTTGTTTCATTTTTATTACAGTTTCTTTTCATTTTCGTTTTTTTTTTGTTAATGTTGATGTTGATTACTATGGTTGTTAATGAGCTAATTCAATTTGTTAGTAGTTATTGAGTTTGGGATTTTTGCTTTGTTGCATAATCTATCAAATGATCATGTTAATTATTTTTGTTCTATTTGGATAATTTTTTTTTCAATGGTAATGGAAATAACAACTGGTAATTTGTCAGAAGCAATTGAGTCAGGTTTATTTTTGGAATCGAAGTAGCATTTTCCACTGGTAATACACCACCATGGATGAAGACTGCTGAGTTTTCTTATGACTTTCCATCTTTATGGTTATAGTTTTAGAAACAGAAATAGAAATTGGCAATTTGTCAGAAGTAACTGAATCAAGTTTAATATAAGGATTGAAGGAGATTTTGTACTGATGTGCCGCAAACAATGATGAAACACCATACATAATAAATAGATTGCAAGTAAATTTCCTTTCAATTATTTACAAGTTTACATTCTTTCATATGACTTTAGCCTTGATGGTTGTAATTCTAGCAGTTTTAGTTAACAGGTGCATAGAGTAGCTAAATTTTGATTTTTATGTGTGTATACTGCACGAAAGATATAAGTGATCATTTTATATGGTTGGTGATGTTCGGAGTGCATGTGCATTTATATGCGTGTTTATTCTCCTGTTTTACTTTATATGCTGAGAGGTTTTAGTTGTCAAGTCACAATTGTGGTTGTAACCACAATTGGTGTACTCAACAGCTGTGAATGCACCACATCTTTATATGGTCTTATATATCAAAATGAAATATCAGTTTCTGATGATTTTGGCATATAAGTAATTGGTTTTAATCGAATATAGTGAGGGAAAGTTCCATTGCTTCTGCTATTTGCAGCATATTGTGTTGTTGCAAAAGAATTTATTAGCAAGCAGATCTCTATTGCATTTTTGGAACGCATGAAAGCAGACTTCAAGAAAAGATATGGAGGTGGTAAATCAGACACGACTGTTACCAAGAGTCTCAATAAGGAGTTTAAATATGCACATTTCTGCTACTCCTTCCTGTTCTCAGAAAAAAAAGGGCATTTGTGAAGAAGTAAGCAATATTTTGCTTGTGATTTCTATACGTGAATGCAAGTTGATAACTGGTTTCCGGGACTCCTGGGCTGAGCGTCCTGCAAAGCACTGAGCAGAGGGCAAGGTGAGAGGTGGGGGGAATCCCCACAAATACTCCGATGCCTAAGTTAGAGAATAAAAAACGGGTGGCTAAAAGATAGCTTGAGTATGTGTGAATGAGATAAGATGTCCTCTAATGAGGGGTACATGGTGTTATATATAGTGATACTCAAACCTGGGATGAATAGGAATCCTTATGGAGAGTATTCCTACTTCAGTTAGGATTCCTCTTTGAGGTAGTTCCTTGGACGAATTTGTCTTCTCCTTTGTCCATGTGTTCCTAATTAGGGGGGTGGATGACCCCTAATTAGGTGGGAACATTCTAGATGGTATCAAGAGTCCCCCCTGGAGTATGCAGATATTTATGTCCGTCGCGTCCGAGTAAGATGTAGTGGTGCCTCTATACGGGTGATAAGATGCAAGTAAGCTGAGGTGGCCAGCCTTCATCGCAATAAGCAGAGCTTGGTGCCGAGAATTTTTGGTTGATTCGAATCGTAATCTGCAGAACTGGGTTACATACTTGGATCCTCAGTACTACGGAAGCGACCTGAGGGTGCCAGCATCAATCACTGGACTATGTGAGTGTCTTAAATGCTCGGCACAGGGGCGCGAGGCTTACATGCTCAGATCCTCAGTACTATGGAAGTGACCTGAGGGTGCTAACTTTAGTCACTGGACTTTATGTGAGCGAGACTTAGATGCTCGGCACAGGGGCACGAGGCTTAGATGCTCGGCACAGGGGCGCGAGGCTTACATGCTCGGATCCTCAGTACTACAGAAGCGACCTGAGGGTGCCAGCTTCAGTCACTGGACTTTATGTGAGCGAGACTTAGATGCTCGACATAGGGGCACGAGGCTTACATGCTCGGATCCTCAGTACTATAAAAGTGACCTGAGGGTGCCAGCTTCAGTCATTGGACTTTATGTGAGCGAGACTTAGATGCTCGGCACAGGGGCGCGAGGCTTACATGCTCGGATCCTCAATACTACAGAAGCAACTTGAGGGTGCCAACTTCAGTCACTGGACTTTATATGGAATGGTCTGGGAGTGGTGCTTGGAGCATTTCCCGATTCGCTTGATGGAGCGGCCCATTTGAAAATGTGAGTGGGCCAATCACAGGGTGACTTCATTTCAACTCTGGTTGATGTGTCGTTTCGTGTGTCAATGATCGAAATGCTCGTACAGACGTCATTACGACTCTTCACCTAATGGGTTTTTTTATGCCCAATAGGCCCTTGGTAATCTAGGGAGGAGCGCAGTAATAATGGGGGCAGTTAATGGCGTGCTTCTAGGTCCTTCCATGTCTCTATAAATACTGTTGCGTTTGCTAACTGGCACATTTTGCTTTCTTTCGCTCTTTCATTCTATTTTTGTTATGTTTCTACTGCATCCACCATTTTTATTCCTTCCTGCCATAACTCTCATTTGAGGTTGCCAGGTGATTCTTTCATCATTTCTTCCTTCTCTTTTTTGCCCCTCTCCTTTTTTATCATTAGATTTTTGTTCCCTTCTTTGCTATAGCTCCTCAAGAAGAGATTAGCTCTGACCTCTTTGTGTCCAATGTAGATAGTGAATTGCTAGGGTGGTATCGACGGCGGTTTTGCATCCCTGTCGATTACGCCCTTCACATCGTAGATAGAAGGTTTAGGGCCCCTACTCCTATATCGGGGCTAAGTAGATTAGTGGTCTATTTCGACCAGTTAGAGGGGGGTCTGAAATTTCCTTTGGATCCTTTTATCAAGGATTTCCTTAATAGAAATAACATAGCGCCTGGTCAGCTTCATCCAAATAGTTATCGGATACTGACCGGGTTTATCCAGTTGATGCATGAGGAGGGTAAGATTCCCAATCTAGACATCCTCCGGTATCTATACAGGCTGACTAGGAAGAAGGAAGAGCTGATGTTCTCCCTTTCAGCCGTACCACACCATTCCCTTTTCATTAAACTGCCGGATCTTCACAAGAAGTGGAGATACCATTTTTTTTATCATGGAGCATCAATCAGACTTCTTGGATGTCCAGAGGATGTGGTCAGACGAGTGTCACAAAGTGAACCGTCCAGTGAAACTTTTTGATTCGGATACGAAATTAGTTTTGCGGCTACATCTAGACGGACTTGCTGAAGCTTGATCCGCAGAGGATGCATCCCGGAGATATCTGTGGAGAGTCTGTCCAAGTTACGACCATTGCTCTGGTATGATTTTTGTTTTGAGTTTTGTTTTGTCTAACTAGTCTTATCTTTCCGTCTGTAGATGGCTGACTTTTTGATTTTATGGGCGGGATTTCCCTAATAGATGAGCCAGCTGCAGTGGAGGAGTGTCGGGATTATCCTTCTCCTCCAGCTGAGGCTCCCGCTGCTCCGGAGGCTGTTCCTGCCGACCCAAAGGGTAAAGCAACAATTAAAGGTGAGTAGTCAGAGCAGATCAGATGATGAAAAAAGCGGCTGATCAAAGCAGAGTCAGATGCGGAGGGGCTAGACGAAGAGATTTATGTCCAACGACCCCGATTATCTGGTTGTCCGAATATGCGCGGCTGGATATTGAAAAAGATGAAGCCCCCGAGCATCTCCAACAGTCAAGTACGGGACCAGTACGCTGAGTCACTGCGGTTGCCCGGAGACATGCAGCGTTGGTCGGACGAGGGGCCAGACGGATTGCTCGATTCTATGATCGGTTAGTCACTGGAGGTAATGAAGTTTCTGGTTTTTGATATAACTGTTTGTGGTGGGGTTTTGGCTAAATTGTCTAGTTGTTTTTGGCAGATGACTCAGGCCCTGCTGCTGGCTAAGGATCAGTACTTCTATTTGAAGAGCCAGTACAGCTTGAAGGAAACGGAGGTGGGGACGATTGCCATAGATTTTGAGAAAAAACTTGATAGCGCTAAAGCAGCTCTGGAGCACTGCCAGACAAGCTACGCAAAGGCTAAATCTGATGCGGAGGTGAATTAGAAGAAGGTTTCTGAGCTGGAACATAGCCAGGCTCAGTTGACAAGGAGGATCGAGGAGTAGGATCTTCAGATTGCTGGACTTCATGAGAGGCTAGCTGAGCTTGAGAAATCTCGTACCAATGATAAGAAAACATATCAGAGCATGGTAGGGGGGTTTCTCAAGGCGTACCGGGCAGAATGTAAAAGGATCCTGCTCTCTCAAGACTCAGGATTGGATCTGGGGGCTTTGGATCGGATAACCCCAGTCGATCTGGCAAGGCTTGCTGCAGAGGATGATGCCCATCGAAAGGCCAGTTCCTTGGCTGTAAAGGAGTCTGAAGAGGTTGTTGCGACAGTTGGGTTTGGCAAGAATCCCGAGGCTGCTAATGATGCTTCCCCCTTAGTTTCCGGGTCGGGGGGTCCGGGCGTAGAGATACTATAGTAGATAGGTTTTATGTATCTCTTTTTTTTTTTTTTTTTTTTTAACAATCAGCTGTAAAGATATTCTTTGATCAATAAAGATAGTTTTCATTGAATCAAATTATGTGCTCGTATACAAGATTACTGATAATATTTTCTGAGGGAGTCTGAGTTTCAGAACCTCGATAGTTCTTTGCCTCCCCTCTCTCTTAGTTTATACGCCCCTTTGTTATGCATTCTGAGATCTGATATGGACCTTTCCAATTAGGACCTAACTTGCCGGTACCAGAGGTGCCTTTACTTATATCTGCTCTTCTGAGTACCCAGTCACCTGTCTTGAAATTCTCTGTTGCTTTACGCAGATGGTGGTACCGAGTTATCCTTTGCCGATGTACCTCTACCGTTGCTGCCGCTTGTTCTCTTCATTCTTCTAGTATGTCAAGGCATATTCGTGCGTTGACGTTATTGACAGCATGGTCGAGGTCTTGGCTTATCCGGTAACTTGGGGATCCTACCTCTACTGGAATTACTGCATCCATGCCGTAAGTTAGTCTGAACGACGTTTACCCAGTGGATGATCGGGGTGTGGTTCTGTATGCCCAGATTACATTGTTCAGCTCTTTGACCCAGTTCCCTTTCTTGTCATCGAGTCTTTTCTTCAACCCTTGCGTGAGGATTCTGTTTGTGATCTCAGTTTGTCCGTTCATCTGCGGGTGAGCTACTGAGGTGAAGCGCAATTTTATGCCAAGGTCTGAGCAGAAACTTTTGAATTTGTGGTTGTCGAACTGTTTGCCATTGTCTGTAATTAAGGTGTGGGGGATGCCGAATCTGCAAATGATTTATTTCCAGAAAAAGTGTTGTATCTGGGCTTCTGTGATGGTTGGGAATGCTTCTGCTTTTATCCATTTCGTGAAATGGTCAATGGCCACGATTAAGAACTTTTTCTGTGAGGTAGATAGAGGAAAAGGACCCAAAATGTCCATCCCCCACACGGCGAAAGGCCATTGGCTTCCAATGGGATGCAAAGGCCGAGAAGATTTGTGGCTAAGCCGGGCATGGTGCTGGCATTGGTGACATGATTATGTTAGCTGCTGGGCATCCTTGGACATGGTAGGCCAGTAATATCCCTAGAGCAGGGCCTTTCTAGTGAGCGAATAGTGGGACTCGTGTGCACCACAGATTCCTTCATGGATTTCTCTTAGTATGTAATTTCCCTCCTCTGGGGAAACGCATTTCGACCAAGGGTGTGAGAGGGATTTTCGGTAGAGCTCCCCTCGGTGGATGGAATAGTGTGCTGCTTTGGCTTTGAGTTTTCGAGCTTACAACTTATCTTTCGGAAGTGTGCCATGTTCAAGATATTGGATGATGGGCTGTATCCATTCCGAGACTGCTTGTGTTCTGAAAATTTCATTGTCCTCTGTACTGGGATTGGTGAGTGATTCGGTGAAATCCATATCCCTAAATGCCTGACTGTTCTTGGCTACGGATTTAGTAAGGTAATCGGCCTCATGGTTGTCTTCTCTGGGAATCTGAACGATATTCCATTGGCCTCCGTCTTGCTTGATGTGTTGCAAAAGTCACCTGGCTTTGTCTACATACTTGGCGATGCAGGCATCTTTGACTTGAAATGCTCCGCTGACTTGGTTGACTACTAGTTGGGAATCCGAGTGTATAATGACGTGTTCGGCCCTGACTTTCGCTGCTAGCTTCAACCCTGTAATGAGTGCTTCGTATTCAGCCACATTGTTGGTGGCGTTATACTCTATGCGGACTGTGTATTGAATATGAACTTTATGTGGTCCCCTGAGGATTATTCCTACTCCGGAACCGTGAGCTGAGGATGCTCCGTCGACATAGAGCTTCCATTCTGGCATTTTGGTCAAGGTTATATCTTCCGGAGCCATTTCTTGTACAAAATCTGCTAAGGCCTGTGCCTTCATCTACTGTCGAGGTTCGTAATTAATATCGAACTCACCGAGTAAGACCGACCATTGCACTAGCCTGCCTGAAGTCTCTGATCTTTGTAATATTTTGTACAGTGGAAAACGGGACCCGACCACGATATGATGAGCTTGGAAGTAGTGACGAAGCTTTCGAGAGGTATGAAACACAGCTAAGGCTAACTTGTCTAGCACGGGGTATCAGACTTCAGGTCCTCGGAGCATCTTGCTGACATAGTATATAGGGCTTTACTGGCTTCCCTCTTCCTTTATCAATACTGAAGCGATGCATTCTCGGCCAACGAACAGGTATAAGTATAAGGTCTCGTTCGGTATTGGACGGCTGATTAATGGTGGGGAAGATAAGAATCTTTTGATGTCTTCAAATGCTGCTTGGCAATCAGCGGACCACTGGAACTTGTCGAAACTTTTGAGAGCTTGGAATAATGGTAGACATCGCCTAGTTGAGCAAGAAATAAAATGCCCCAGTGCGGTTATTCTTCCGTTTAGCTTTTGTATATCCCGGATGCTCTTTGGTGCGGCCATGTTGAGTATGGCTTCCATTTTTTCTGGGTTGGCTTCAATGCTTCGGTGGGAAATCATGAACCCCAGGAATTTACTGGCTTGAACTCTGAAGACGCATTTATCAGGATTCAACTTGATCCTGGATTAGCTTAGTAACTGGAGGACTTGATCCACGTCCGTTGGATGGTCCTCAGAGTGTTTGCTTTTGATGATGATGTCATCCACATATACCTCCACGCTGGTCCCAATCTGGCTCTGAAGGACTTGGTTCATCATTCTTTGGTATGTGGCTTCGACATTTTTTAGTCCGAAGGGCATCACCCTGTAATAATATAGCCCTTCGTGTATGATGAAAGACATTTTCTCTTGGTCTTCTTTCTTCATGGGGATCTGATGATAACCTTGGGCCGCGTCCACGAAGCTATACGGGCCATAGCCAGCCGTGGAATCGACGAGTTGATCAATCGTTGGTAATGGGTAGCTGTCTTTGGGGCATGCCTGGTTGAGGTCGGTGTAGTCTACACACATTCTGTACTTCCCGTTTGCTTTCTTGACTAGTACTACGTTTGCTACCCAGTCCGGGTGAGTAACCTCTTTAATGAATCTGGCTGCTAGAAGCTTCACTATTTCCTCGGCAATGATCTTTTATATTTTGTAGGCAAAAGTTCTTTTCTTCTGTGCTACTGGCTTAGCCCCTGGTTTGATATTTAGGCTGTGACAGGCAACCCGCGGGTCCACGCCGATGATCTCGGAAGCTTGAGAAGCAAAATCTTCTGAGTGTCTAATAAGGACGTTCCTTAATGTGTCTTTGATATCTTGATTAAGGGCATTACCGATTTTCACGGATTTTCCTCCCTTGATTTGCAATGTCTCCATGTCTTTTATTGGTTGTGGATTAGCGCCTTGCTTCTCAACTTCCCATGCTTCCAAATGAAAAGCTTCCGCCAGAGATTTCATGGTCATCTTATAGCATTGTCTGGCCATCTGCTGATCTCCCCTGATAGTAAGGGTCCCTGTTCTGACTGGGATTTTCATGGTTAATTATCGGATGCTGGTGACTGCATCTGCTTCGTAAAGTGTCGGTCGCCCTATTATCCCATTATAGGCTAGTGGTATGTCTACCACGTTGAATGGGGTCCGGACGGTTTTTATTTCCTCATCCTCTTGGTTTCTGAATTCTAGATCCAGATTGACAATCCCCATTGGTTTCATTGTTCCTCCACAAAAACTAGTGATGGGGTTCTGGATGGCAGTTAAGTTGGTGATGGAGCCGCCCATAGCTTTGTACGTATTCCAAGATAAAACATTGATAGCACTCCCATTATCGACCAATAGCCTTTTTGACTCGATACTTATTTATGCATGCGGTTATCACTAGGGCATCACTATGAGGGTGATGTATAG
Source organism: Mallotus nudiflorus (assembly GCA_947683625.1). Taxonomy (NCBI): domain Eukaryota; kingdom Viridiplantae; phylum Streptophyta; class Magnoliopsida; order Malpighiales; family Euphorbiaceae; genus Mallotus; species Mallotus nudiflorus. The sequence continues at coordinate 813,722 of CANTUR010000906.1, forward strand.
GCGAATTGTCTTCCGAGTTAAGAATGTTGTTACTTTTACCGAGTACTGTTTTTCCTCTATTGCGTTTTAATCGTTTCCCAGTGTTTTCTCCTCCCACAATCATGTTGATCATTCTGATCGGTTCTTTCTTAGCTTTCTTTGTCTTGGCTTTGTCACGGTCATGGTCTTCCATGTTTCCGCGTCTCCTTGGTGCATCAGTGAAATTATCAAGCTTTCCCCGCTGCACTAGTTTTTCTATGGCACTCTTCAGTTCTCTACAGCCTTCTGTGTTATGGCCGTATTCCCTGTGGTACTCGCAGTATTGGCTTCTATCACGAGTAAATCTCTGGCTTGGGCTAATTCTTTTGGCTGGCGTAATTTCCACTCCATTCTGCCTGACCCGCATGAGGATCCTTGATCGAGAAGTGTTCAGGGGTGTATATCTATCTGCTTCCCTATCAAATCTATCTGTCGGAACTCTAAAATTTATTTTTGGGAAGCTTACTCGTCTCTGCTTTGGCTGTTCATCTCTAGTTGGTGGCCTATCTTCTTCCCGACGTATCCTCCTATCCTCGTCCATCTTTATCATCCTGACCGCTATCGCCATTGCTTTGGCAAAGGTACTCGGTTCTTTAGTCATTAATTTGTCTTTTAGCTTGCCGAGTCTAGTGCCATTTTTTAAAGCTTCTATGGCGACTTCATTAACGAGGTGCTCAATCTGCATGGCTGTTTTGTTGAAACGGTCGAGGTAACTCCGTAGAGACTCGTCAGCTTCCTACTGGCACACTCGGAGGTCATTGATGTTTTTCGTAGGAGGGATATTGGTGATAAATCTGATACGGAACTGCTTGGCTAAGTCTTCAAAAGAAGTGACAGTATTCTCTAGAAGCCGATGAAACCATTTTTGGGCGCTTTTTGTGAGTGTACTTGGGAAGACTCTACACATGATTCCATCGTTCACATTCTGGAGCAGCATCTTTGTTTGGAAAGTAGATATGTGACTAATAGGGTCTCCTGTCCCATCGTACTGATCGAGCTGTGGGATTCTGAACTTACTAGGTGTAATATCCTGTGTTTTTAAAATATTTTTACACTGTACCGGGATATACAGTGTTAATAATTTGTGTATATATATGCGATATTTTTACGAGTTAATATGTATTTAAAACCTATTTTAATTACTGTGCATTATTTCCAATGTTTTACGTAAAATTTTCCCGGGACTTGCATTTTCGGGGAAATTTTCACGTAAACAATGTATTATTAATTATTTTAAATGTATTTTCGGACTTGCATGAACTCATGCGTATTTTTAAATTATTAAATAAAGCATGTGTGTGTATATTTATTTAATTAGGGTTTATTATAACCCTAATATTTTATTAATTATTTATTTATTTTATTGTTATTTAATTATTTTTATTTAGTATAAATTATTAAAATATTAAAATTTTATGTGTGTGGTGTATATTTAATGTGTGTGATTTAATATTATTTTAATATATAGTATAAAGTATATATATATACATATAACACATCAAAAATCAAAAAAATTGGAAAATTACCATTTTTGCCCCCGTGAGCCTCCTTCTTCCCCGATCACTTCCCTTCGCCGTTCTGATCGCTGCCATGCCGTTCCCTTGCTGTTGGTGTGCCGTCCGGTGTGCTAGCACCTTCCCCAACCTTTTCCGTCGCCTGTGGTAGCCGTTTCCAGCGCCTGGAAGTCGATTTTGGCCGAAGAAGCCGAAACTTTGGCTACCGTCGATCACGTCGATTCCGGCCACCGTTTTTGACACCGCTAGTCTTTTTCTTCTCCTTGAGCTCTGGTGAGTGTGATTCTAGCTTTGGTTTGAGCTAAAATGGTTTAGATTTGCTTAGGTTTCGATTTTTCCAATTCGGTCATATTAGGGTTTTTGATTTTTTTTGAGCTTAGAATTGATTGATTCATGAAAACTTCCTTCACAAATGTTGTTCTTAGTAGCTTAATCTACATGTATGAATTTTTGTAGAATTTTTGGATATTTTTTGGATTTTTGGGTATTTTTGAATATTTTAATATTATTTTCTAATTTTCGGAAATTAATTATTTAAATTATGAAATTGGGGTTTATGGTTAAATTAGGTGTTGAAATGAATTATAGGAATTTATTTGGAATTTTTATGAATTTCTAAGTATTTATTTTGAATTATTGAAGTTTATGTGATTTTGAGAAATTAGGGTTAATTGTGTTTTTATTTGAATTTAATTCATTAATTGAGTTTAATTATTAATATTATTGATAAATATGTTGAGAAATTTAATTTTGGATAATTGTATGATTTTTGGTGATTTTTTGAAGTAATTTAAGTATATTTATATATATAGGGGTATTTTGGTAATTTTACCCTAAATTGTCTAAAAATGTAATTTAATCGGTTTTAATAATTATTTAAGGTATAAAAATTGATTTCTACAAATTAATTAGTATTTTTAACTAATTAAAATTATTTTTCGTGAATTATTTTCAATTATATATATAATATACGGTTTTACTAATAAAATGAGTTTTTATTCGGTTTTTACAGTGTTTTAAGGTTAATTGTGTAATTTTTACTTATAAAATGTATTTTTAGGTTTTAAGGATATTTTTGGTATATCTGGAATTATTCTGTGTTTGTGGACCCCGGTCGGTGGACTGTAGTTTGGAGTCCGACCGTTGGATTTTGATTGTGCCTTGTGTAGTTTTTTTTCGAAGTGTATTTCCTTGCAGGGTCGGCTCTACTCTTTTGAGTAGAGAGATGTCCATTTTACAGGGGAGGTTCTGTCGGATTTTCGGTAGAATTCTCGTAAAACGAGATGTCCAGTCGAACCCTAATTCTGTTTCTGTGTTTAATACTCTAGATCGAATTCTAGGATTTCTGTTAGGGTTTATTCTAATGTCGATTATTTATTGCTTGTTTAGTTGCGCCGAGACCGAGGGCTAGTGGACCAGGCCCGTCGGACCTGTCTCGTGGAGCGCATTAGGTGAGTTACTATACTATATATATATGCTTAGGATGCATGATTTAGAAATGCATGTTTTATGTTGATTAAATATGCATAAATAATTTGATTATTTCTTAAGTTTATATTAAGTATATTCTTGGTTTATTTTTGGTATATATTAAATTATATACATGCTTTGTAAATAAAATATACTTAAAATGTTTTTAAATATATTTCCAACTTAATTTATAATTTGATTGAATGCATTTGACGTATATATACTCGAAATATACCTGGTTTACTTTTGGTATATTTCTGGTATATATATGGATTATATTGTTATTTCATTTATATTCATGCATCATTTATTTTTGTGAATGAATGTTTTACATTATTAATAATGAAGGATATCAATAGAACGTGCTACCTAGTGGGCAGCACTAGGACCGAGTACGTACCGGTATGCCTATAGCTTTAGGCTACGTTACTAACTATTTGTGGACATTGATTTGATATGATTAATTGATATGTGAGATGTGGTTTGGAGGTATGATTGCTGGAGCTCAGTTGACCAAGTGTCTCGGGGCTAATCACACTGGCAGTCAGACTGCTGGAGCTCAGTTGACTTAGTGTCTCGGGGCCAGTCTACTGTCCAAATGGATTAAGTGGATATATTTGGATTAAGTGAGCCTGTATGGCTAGAGTGTTGTCTAACACTATTTTCTGAGGTTGTGATATTCTAGGGTTCTATGTGATCCTTCATAAAAGATGATTTCCAATACAAAATATATATAAATGATTTTATTGCATCTGTGTGAAATTGCCTGTATATATATATATATATATTATATACTGTTGACTGTATGCATATCATTTAGTGTGTATATATATATATTATAGTAATTCACTCAGTGAGGTCTGACTCCCCTCCGTTGACTATTTTTCAGGAGAGTCAACTTCTTCAGACCTCAGTAGCAGGTCGATACGTCGGATTTCTTTCGCCCCGGCTTCTTTATGTAAATTGTCTACTTGAGTCTTATTTATTTTATCTAGACACTGCAGTAGTTGTGAATTAAAGTATTGGATTTCATGTATTTTATTTTAAAGAGATGTATTATATTGAAATTGGATTTGTATTAAAAGATTTATATATCTATGAGATGAGATTTAATTTAAATCCAGTTGATGTGAATAATATTATGATATTATGATTTTTATTTCCGCTGCATATTATATTGTTATTGTTATTATTGCATGGTTATTTTATTTTTAGGCTTGCTACGGGTTCCGGATTCGAAAGAATTCCCGTTCCCTAGCGTCGGTCATGGCCCCTGTTTTGGGTCGTGACACTAGGAATCTCTGTTTGAATTATTTTGCTGATAAACGGAGTTCTGCTATCCATCACCCATTCTTCTTCCTTTCGAGGTTTAGTCCGGGCCTTGTTCATTGCTTCCTCAACCTTTTGTGCTAATTTCGAATCATCGAGAGTTGGGATGGACGAACTACACTCCCCTTCCGGTGCTTTACCCTTCCCTGTGCTTGTCCCTGGAGCCTGTCGGGGTGCTGCATTATCATTATTTGGAGCTAGTTCAGTATGCTCGCTCTATATTATAGCGCTTAGCTGTTGTTGCATCAGGGTAATTTATGCTTGAATATTTTTTATCATGGCGTCTTTGCTTGCTTGGTCAAGGCCGAGTGTTTAGGTTACTGTGTTTAGGTTTGGAGTAGTTATTGTTGGTGTTTCTAGTAGGCTTGGAAAAGGTATCGAGGGTATTGATCTATGGTGCTGCAGCGGAGCATAATGTGGGAGATCTGTTCCCAAGGACGGGTATCTCGGAGTGTTTTCCGGAGGTAAAGATGTATGGCCGGATGTGGCCCCAACAAGCTGCAAGGTGGGTGGTGGTATTATTACTGGGAAAGGGCTTGAAAGGTCAGTCGAAAGGATGGGTGCGGAAGGATTAGTGCCGCCCTCAGGAATTTAGGCCGGAGGTGGACTGGAAGTCATGGTGAAAGTGTCTTTAGCTTATCAAGTGAATGAATGGCTTTTCCCAAGGAGTTTCCCACAGACAGCGCCACTTGATAACTAATCTCCGGAACTCATGGGCTAGGCATCCTGCAAAGCACGAACAAGGGGTAAGGTGAGAGGTGGGGGGAATCCCCACAAACACTCTGATGCCTAAGTTAGAGAATAGAAGCAGGGAGAAGGCGAGATAGCTTGAATGTGTGAGAATGAGATAAGATGTCCTCTAATGAGGGGTACATGCTGTTATATATAGTGATACTCAAACCTGGGAGGAATAGGAATCCTTGTGGGAGAGTATTCCTATTTCAGTTAGGATTCCTCTTTGAGGTAGTTCCTTGGACGAATTTGTCTTCTCCTTTGTCCATGTGTTCCTAATTAGGGGGGTGGATGACCCCTAATTAGGTGGGAACATTCTAGATGATATCACAAGTAGTATGATATCTTTTTTTTTTAGGCCAATTATGAAAGAGCTATTACAAGTGAAGGCTCAAGTTTCAGAAATTAAAAGTACAGTGTTAGGGAATATTGACAAGGTAAGTGCAATGACATGTTTAAGGAAAGGATATCTTCAGAACAGCCTTTAAAACATAGCTTGCACTTAATTGCATATTTCAGTTGACTCTTTACAAACATTAAAAATGTGAAGTGAGGGGAGTGAAACTAAATGCCTGTTGTGAAATGTGAATGACTGATAAAGTTTTACTTGATCATCTGACAGGGCATGTTTGTTGTTAGTTTGTCAAATGGAGGTTCAATATACATGTTCCTCTTGAGACATTATCCTGACAAAATATGCTTTGGCCTCGCTTTAATTAGGATGATAAATGTGGAAATTATTTGATGAGAAGGTGTTTCAAAAGGGACAGGGACCTAAAGCCTAAAGTAGATCAATTTTGGTAGTTCATCTAAGATTTTATTTTGTGTAATTGCTATGGTACCTGTAGATCAAGTGTTTTGTTTGATTTGTATCATCTGTGACTATAACCAAAACTGAGTCAGCATTTAGTCATTCAGAAGGCAAAATTTCTATCAGTATATGCATTTAATGTTCTGTAAAACTCCTGTGTGAATTCCATTAGTTCTTTGATCTTACCCTTTTTTTTTTTTGGTATTAAGGCCTCGCACCTGTACTCTATTTCCTGAAGATGCAGAATCGTGTATACACAAAGAATGTCACGTTTCATGCTTATTTGACCTCTTCTTCATTTTTCAGGTTATCAACAAGGGTGAGGCCACAACAACTCTTTTTGACAAAATTGAGAATTTGCACAATCATGTAGGTTATTCTTTATAGATTTCGATGTGTCATTAATTTTATAATAAGAATTAATTATATTTCTTGATTTTGCTGTGTCATTTATTATGTTAAAATAAAATTATCAAATTGAAATATTCAGCAATGAGCTATAAGAATTACTAATTTTGTGACAGATTGTATACATTAAATTGAGATTTTTCCTTGTGTTATATTGTGTAAATAATTTGCTCTTCAATTTAATAATTGATATGATAGTCATTCATTCACCTTTTGGTTTTTATTGTATGAAAAATGGTCATTAATTTTAGAGCATATGAGTGAATACTGCAGTGGGATGTCATTTTCTTGAACACAAATGAAAAATATCATTTATTAAATTAAATGATCATTTTAAAGAAAATGTGTTACGTACAGATTAATAACTACTGAATATTCTAATATCAATACTAATATTTAAAAATATTTATGTATAATTAGACCAGGTAAGCCAACTCTCTCATATGAACTTCTATGCTTCACTCATCTTATCAATTGTCAATTTTTATTAATTTTTAAAATTTATTTTTCAGTTATGGATCCAAATGAGTAAGGTTTTTTTTTTTTTTTTTTTTTTTTGGTTTAATAACAAAATGGTTTGAAGGGAGGTCTCCTTATTGAGCTTTTCCTTGGGGTCCATATACACATGTTTGGCCTAAGTGATGAACAAAAAAGGATACATTTATTTAACCCCTGATTTTTTTTTTTGGAAATTCATATGTTTGAAAGAAACAAATTAACTCAACTGAAATGAATATTTAATGTGTTTATTGTCTCACAAACGTCTTCTCACCCAGTTTTCCTTTAAGTCTGAGGTGCCTATAAACAAATTACAAAAAAATATTAAATAAAAAAAAATTTATGAAAATAACAGAATTATGAACATTGCCTAAATTAGCAAGTGTTTTTTGTCTGTCTATTGTTTATTTTTAATCACTGAATTGATTGTGGTTTTTTTCTTCTAAAGTTGCTAAATGTTTATATAATAACCTAATGCATGTTTCAGAAGTTGAATACATCAATTTATAACAGTGAGCTTATCTGAACTAAAGTTTATTAATAGACAATCATTACTTTTGCTATTCCATTTGTCCCCATTTGAATTTGTTACCTCAATCAGTTAATCTACAACCATAGCTTCGCCATTGCTCAATTTCAATTTTAGTACGCACCTCTATTATCTCTATTTTTATTTGCTATTCTCCTCTACATCCTTTCCATTAAGGTTGTACCTTCACTTTTTTTTGAGATTTAAATAATAATAATAACTATTATTCATAAAATATGTCTAATTTTTGCCTTGGCTTGCATCTCCAAAAATTATTTACACAGATGATAGATGGACTATTTAAAGTTAGAAAGATAGATGAAGCCTATAGACTTATGCTTACGATAGAAGAGAAGGGATGCTATCCATATGTCATGACTTATAATACCATGATTGATGGCTTTGGGAAAGTAGGCAGAGTTGACAAATGCCTTCAGTCGTTGTAGCGGATGGCTACTAAGGGCTGTGCTCCAAATTTTGTCGCCTATAGAGTTTTTATAAACCATGATTCTGCTGCTGGCCTTTCAGATGAGGCGCACAAACTTTTAGAAGAGCTGAAACCTACATATTGGCCAAAGCACATAGCAATCTATTGTAAGATTGTTAAAGGGTTCAGTCATGAATTCATAGTTTCTCTTGGTCTTTTGGCTGAGATGAACAAGAATAATTCAATGTCAATTTTCCCTATTTATAAGCTCCTGATTGATAATTTTATCAAGGCCCGAAGGTTGGAGATGGCTGTGAAGCTGCATGAAGAGCTCTCAACATCTTCAGCTACCTACAAGGACACGTATATTTCCTTGAGTTAGAGCCTTACGCTTGCATGCAAGGTTGAGAAGGCTTTTAAGTTATACACAAACATGGTTAGGAGAGGATATGTTCCAGAACTAAGCATCTTAGTTTGCCTAATCAATGAGCTCCTTAGAGTCAACAAGTGGAAAGAAGCACTGCAACTTACAGATGGCATATGCCAAATGGTTTGTTCCATGAGTAGATGCAAATGTTTTCTCTTCATAGAGTTTCTTTTGCAAATTCATACAGATTTATAGAATTTTTTATACAAAAATATATTTTGCATCTTATTTTCCTTTTTAACTTAAGGTGGTTTCATTATTTTCTGTATTAGTTGGATGTTTCTAAGCTTGATTTACACCATTCGCTTCATCCAAATTATAAATCAAAAGATTCAAAATTCATGTCTCTCTGTTAAATATTTGAAATATTAAGTGAAATTGCTTTATTTTGTTGTGCATATATATTATTTTTTATTTTACTTATTAATATACTATTTAATTAATTATTTCATTAATATTTTATTGATTTATAATTATACATGAAAAATTTCATGTTCAATTACCAAATAAAATAATTGAAATAATTTTATAAACTATTTGATTACTTTATAGTTTTAAATTTATTAAAATTTTTTTAATTAAAATAATTTTAAAATATATATTATTTTATAGTTCGCGCTGAAATTATGACTAATGATCATGTTATTTTATTTTAAATAAACAATGAATAAAAATTTTAATGATGTCTTTTTAATAAAATTTTTGTTTGCCATCTATAATTTTATATATACTATAGATAATACATTCAAAATAAATAAATATTGATCTATTTATCTCAACTCATTAACATCATATAATAATCCACCACTTTGTCAAGTACTCTAGAGACAAATCATTTTTCAAAAAAAAAAAAAAACCTACTCAAAACTAGGGGGTGGTTTGAAACCCACTCCACCTCCCCTTTCCCCATTAATTTAACATCTAATAACTAACAACTTTGTTAAAAAAAAAAAAGAACTAAAGGTTTATATTTAGATATATTTTCAAGTGGTTCAGTTTAAGTGCTTTTAAGTAAATAAATTATTTAATTATTTATGTATTTAGTGTTAATAATAAGAATTTAAGAGTAGAATTGAGGTAATATTTTTCTTCATATTATTTTATTCACAATACAAAAATATATATAGTATTTACATACATCTATTTTTAGTAGTATAATTACTAATTTTGTATCAATCATTCCTAATTTACATAAATCAATTAGGAATATTTCCTCCCTCAAACTTCTCACTTCCTAATTTTGTAATTATTGTATCACACTATTAAACACTCCCCCTCAAGTTGGTGTATAGATATCATCAATGCCCAAGTTGCTTAGTGAATTATAGAACACTCGGCTTGAGACAACTTTTAGCAATACATTTGCTAACTAATCTTCAAATTTTACAAAAGAAAATTTGACTATCTTGGCTTCAAGTTTCTCTTTGATAAAGTGCCTATCCACTTCCATATGTTTAGTCCAATCATGTTGAGTTAGATTATGAGCAATCTGAATAACTGCCTGATTATCATAGCATAAGTTTATATTTGCTTTTGGAGGATAGCCAATCTCACTCAGTAAGTTTTTTAACCAGAGGAGCTCATATAATCCTTTTGATATACCTCTAAACAAGCCTTTCACACTTGACAAAGCAACCACTTTCTGCTTTTTACTTCTCCATATGACAAGATTACCACTAACAAAGGTGAAATATCATGATGTTGACTTTTTATTTGAGCTTCCTGCTCAATCGACATTTATATATCTATAAATATTCAAGTGATTGTGCTTTCTGAACATAAGTCCTCTTCTGGGTGATGATTTAAGATACCTCAAAATTTAGAATACTGCTCTCAAGTGATCTTTACTCAGATTATACATAAATTAACTTTACCAGACTTACTCCATATGCAATGTTTGGTTTAGTATGAGATAGATAGATCAACTTTCCTACTATTCATTGGTACTGGTCTTTATCTATTGGCGTTTGATATGTCAATTTATCATTTTGAGCAATGGGAGTGTTTGCTGATTTACAATCTAGCATTCCAGTCTCTGCTAGTATGTCAAAAGTATATTTCCTTTGGGAAAAGAATATGTCTTGTTTCAACTGAGCTACTTTAATGCCCAAAAAGTATTTCAAGTCTCTAAGATTCTTTATTTCAAACTTGCATGCCAAGTGTCTTTGGAGATTTGAGATTTCTTCCTCATCATTCCTTGTGATGATTATATCATCCATATATATAATCAAGGCTATTATTCTCCCATCCTGATGCTTTAAAAATTGTGTCTGATTCGAGTTACTCTGCTTGAACCTGTGTTTCTTCATTGCAAAGCTGAACTGACCAAACCATGCTTATAGGGACTGCTTTAGACCATATAATACCTTTTACAGTTTACACGCATATCCAGCTTCTAAATCAGTGAAGCTCGATGGAATATCCATGTACACCTCTTCCTTCAGATTTTCATGTAAGAATGCATTTTTTACATCAAATTGATAAAGGGGCCAATCTAAATTTATAGCAAGAGACATTAACACCCTTACTGTGTTCAATTTTACAACTGGGGAGAATGTCTCTTGGTAGTCAATTCCATAAGTTTGAGTATACCCCTTTGCCACAAGTCTTGCTTTATATCTTTCTATTGATCCGTTTGCTCTATGTTTGATAGAGAACACCCATTTGCATCCTACAGTTCTTTTTCCCTTTGGCAGCGGAATGAGAGTCTAAGTGTTGTTCTTTTGGAGAGCAGTCATCTTATCCTTTATGGCTTGAGTCCATCAAGGTTTTGTTAATGCCTTTTTCACATTACGAGGAGCATACTCAACTAAGAGCTTATATGCAAAGGCCTTTAAAGGATCTGAAAGTCTCTGAGTGGATACATATTGAGCAATAGAGTACCTTCCTTCCTTATTTTCTCAGTCGAATGAGTATCGGTTTGGTGGCTTTATCTGATTATGTCTTAAAGATAACTTATGAATAAAGGAATTTAAATTTGAAGGAGAGTTTAAAGACTATATGTAATACCCTATATAATTACTTAAATTATAAGGGGGTAATCTTATCAAATCATATTATAAATAATTACTTTCCTTCATCGTATTATATTATATGTATGTTAATATTATTTAGAGTATCAATATGTGTGAGTATTATTATTTACTTATTATCTAGGATTACATTGTATAGTATTATAATTATTTTTATTGTTATTATTATTATTGCTATTTAAAATGATATTAAATTTTATGGCTATGCATGTGTGCCTATAGATAAATATATATGTATGCACATTGGTAGGTTGTATAATATATATATGTATGTATGTATATGTCTATATATATATGTATATATATATATATATATATATATATATATATATATATATATATATATATATATATATATATATATATATATATATATATATATATATATATATACCCATCAAAGCACCTAAACCCAAAAATGATGACCACCCTTCTTCTCTTCCGTCACCCTCATCCCACTTCCCCTTCCTGTGCAGCTCCCTCTCACCGTCAGGACTCCATGGCCACCGTGAGTTGAAGCTGCCAAGTTGCAGCTGCTGCTTTCTTCTTCCTCAAGTGGCAGTGTTCCTTCCTTTCTCGCTTGGCAGACAACAATTCATCTCCCTCGCGCGACAGCCCTGCCTCAGTCCACCTGCCCAGCTTCGTTCCCTACCTGTCGCTGCTTTCTGCCCCGCCTTAGCAGCTCCACCTTCCCCATTTTTCGGTGGCAACAGGTCTTCCCCTCCCTCTGCTCTGTCCAGCCGCTTGAAGGTGAGTAATGCTCACCCGATCTCTTCCTTTCTTCCTTCATTTTCAGCTCGATCTTGGCTATTCTAGGGAGATTAATGTTAGTTAACATGCATTTGAGTTGGTTGTAATTTTCTTGAATTTTTGGTAATTAAATTGAATTTCCAGAAATTTATTTAATGTTTATTTGGTTATTTAGATATTTATTTAGCTATAATTAGTAATTAGGGAGATTATTATTAATTATTTTGAGCAAAAATAAAATTTATTGAAATTTTTGGTATTTATTTTGATTTTTAGTGAATTTTGAAAAATTTTGATACTATTTTAGGAATTTTCGAAAATTAATTATAATAATAGCAAATAATAATAATTGGCATTTTTGGTGTTATTATTTGTTGGTTAATTAAATGTTTTAATTATATTAAGAAAATGTATCTTGAGAAAATGAATTTTTGACATGATTAAATAATTTTAAGGAATTATTTTCAGTATTAAAAGCTCATTATGTAAATTATGTATTTTAGGGGGGTAAAAATGTAATTTTACACTAAATATGATAAATATATATATTTTAATTAGTTTTATTAATAATTAAAGGGTTTAGATAATTTTTATAAATTAATTTACATAATTTCCTAAGTAGTGTAAATTTTGAATATCAAATTCCCAATATATATATATATATATATATACATATAATACATTGCACTAGTTTTAATTTGGGCTATAATTATAATTTTAATATGATTGGAATACAAATTTAATTGCTCAATTTTGAATAATGAAGATTTTATATAATTTTCATCTATTCTAGTATGTATGTATATGATATATGTATTTAAGAAACAAATATTATTAATTTCTGATATTTTATTGAGTTGTGATCTCGGTCGGGACAAATTGTATTTTTGGGAGCCCGACTCGAGTGTGAATGGTTGTGGAAATTAGAAGTGCATTTTCTATGCAGGTCTGGCTCTACCTTTGGTAGAGAGATGTCCGTTTTACAGAGGAGACTCTGCCGAAATTTCGAAAGATTTTCTCGTAAAACGTGATATCCGTAAAATTCCTACCGTTAGTTAGGTTAAATCCTATCTGTCGAGTCTTGTCCGGTTTTCCTCGAGTCAATCTGGAATTTTATTATTTTATTGATTTCTGATTTCGATTCCTTAGTCATATTTTAAAAGTCGATTATTATTATTTCCTTCTAGATCATCTCGGAGCAGAAGTTGTGAGACCGAGGCAGACGCGTGGTCGTCAGCCTTCGCATTCATCCTGTAAGTCGATAAAATGATCTGTGCGTGTGTTTGTTTAAAGAATACATGCGCTCGTATTTCTATTATATTGATTATATGATTTATTTAATTTAATGCTATCATTTACGATTTAAATGCAAATTATTTATTTAAAATCGATTTGAGAAATTTTGGTAGAACGAGCTACCTGGTGGGCTTCACCAGGACTATGTACACATGGTAGAGATTGAGAGATGGATCCGTGATATATATGATTGATGAATGTTAAACTGGGACGGGTGCCTCGGTGGAAGCCATTGCTCTCGGGGACCGCCAGTGATTGTAAGGTTATTAATGGACTGGGATGGGTGCCTCGGTCGATGCCATTGCTCTCGGGGACCGCCAGTGCCATATATTTGGATTAAGTGAATGACTACGGCTTGGTGCCTCGGTTGATGCCCTTGCTCTCGGGGACCGGTAGTCTAGTTGGAATAAGTGGGCCCAGTTGGCCGTTTAGACTTGGGTTTAGGGTTCTACCGAGATTTTCCAAAAGCTATACTTATATATTATAAATTATTTTCACTATAAATATATATAGTTTTCAAAAAGGTTTTCAAACCGTACAGCTCTTTTATTGACTTACTCAGTGAGGTCTGATTCCCCTCAATTTTTTTTTAGGAGCTTGGGAGTTCGACCTCAGACTACCTCTACGCCGGATTTCTTCTTCACCGGCTATTTTATGTAGGTCATTATAAGTTGTACTGTGTACTAATCTAGGTTGTTGCAGTAGTATATGTATTAAAGATTTGTATGGTTTAAACATAATTATGTAATTTATTTGTGTAAACCACGCTTGCGTATAAGATTCAATCTGATTTATAATATGAGATGTTGAAATACATTATTATTTAAGCAGTTGAATTTGTGTATTCTGAGAAAAATCAGTTTGATAATGTGTTTTATTTTAAAGTAAAGTTTAATATGTGAATGGTTTTATTTTCTTTTTCCTTTAGGCTTACTACGGGTTTCGGGGGCCTTATGCTTACCCATTCCCTAGTGCCGGTCACGTGCTCTCGGGTTCGGGTCGTGACACTATACCTCAAGAATATTCTCAGGAGATAGAACCCTTTGGACAGCCAAGGGAGGGGTTTTTGAGTTTTTAAGCTCGGTTTGGTTTTTGCTAGCATACTTGGACATTGAGTCTCTATTTTCTTCACCATGTTCTGAGTTTCCACCCATCCCCTCATCATGCTTGAATTATGAGTTTCCACCTATCTCTTTATCAGGCTTGAATTCTAAGTTTCCACCCGTCTCCTTATCATGCTTAAATTTTGAGTTTCCACCTATCTCCTCATTATGCTCGAAGCTTGCTAATTCCCAGCTTAGCCAGTTTTCTGATATTCAATTCTTTTCTTCACTTGTATTCTCATTTCTTAAGAAAAGAATGAGAGTCCCGATGTATAAAGAACATGTTAGATTCTTGAAATGTGAGATCCAGAGTAGTGTATAGGCGTTAAGTATTAGAATTATAACACTGATATCCCTTTTTATGACCCTCATAGCCTAAGAAAACACACTGGATTGCACAAGGATTAAGTTTGTTCCACTAAGTTTTAGGGAGGTGAATATAGGTTGCTGAGCCAAATACTAAGGGTGGAAGCATTAAAATTGAAGGTAGGTGTACATGCCGAGCAAGTGTCTGAAGGGGAGTTTAAAAGTCCAGAACCCGAGATGGCAGGCTATTCAAAAGATAAACTGCAGTAGAAATCACATCTTTCCAGTACCTCTTTATTGCTTGAGTAACAAGTAAGAGAGCTTGAGCTATCTCGAGTATATGTATGTTCTTCCATTCTGCAACACTAATTTATTGTGGTGAGTGAGAGCATAAGGTTTCATGGTATAAGCCATAAGTCTGAAAATACTATTGAAATTTATCGTTAACATACTCCCCTTCGATGCCCAAGCAAAGGATTTATAGTTTGGCTGAGTATTAGGTCTTAATCATGTTATGGAAGGATGTGAATATATTAAATACCTCACTTTTCTATTTCGTTAGATATAACCAAGTCATACATGTACAGTCATCAATAAAAGTGATAAACCATTTAGAATTTGAAGCATCTAGGCAAGGAGATGGTCCCAAACATTGGAGTGAATTAATAAGAAAGGTACAGTACTTTTATTTGAGCTAAATGGGTATGGAACACGATGAATTTTGGCTAGAGTACATGTGTGACACTCAAACTTGGACTCAATTGACTTAGAGAACAGACTCAAAAATAAATGCTTTATATAACTCAAGGATGGATGTCCCAATTGGTGATGCCATAACATGATCTACTGGTCATTTTTACTTAGCTGGTATATACTACTAGCTTTGCTAGAGCTAAAGTCATCCATGTAGTATAACCGCCCCTCTTAGTACCACGACCAATAATCTCCTTCATGAGAATATCTTGAAACAAATAGAAAGTAGGATACATTAGTGCACAACCATTTAATTCTTGAGTGGCTTGTCCTACAGAGAGAAGTTTATTTGATAATAAAGGAACTAATAGTGTGTCGAGTAAAGAAAATAAGGGGGATAGTGCAACTTCATTGGCTCTAGTAACCGGATACATTACTCTATTAGCATTTGCAATACACATTCATTTTGGCTAGGTAAATACCATCAAGTCTTCTTTATCAAAATTCATATGGTCAATTGCCCCCGAATCAATAATCTAGTCAGTTGAAGACCTCTATTCAAAACAATATAAGCTACAACTGGTGTTGTCTGAACCATTAGAAAGCTCAGTTATGGTAGTGGGAGACTCTTTGCTCATCACTAGAGACTAGGTAAGTGATGCTCGGCTTGTGGTGTGTGCTACTTGTTCAGTACTCTTACTTGTATCTACTTCATGTTTCTTTTTTAGATCTTGCCACTACTTAAGATACCCATGTAGTTTGAAGCAGGTTTCTTAGGTATGTTTAGGGTTCCTACAATGGGTGCACCTCCTTTTATCTTCTTCTTTCCATTAGTCATGGGTGATAATCCAGCCTTGAATATCTGGAGACTCGATGAATGAATTTTATACCCATTAAAGATCATGGCAACACTTAGTAGTATTATCTCTATATCACTTAGCATGACAACTTATTAAATATCCTCCCTCCAGACTTGAGCATAAGCTTGTTCAATCGTAGGGAATAATTGAATCTGTAGTACTATTAAGTGTAATTTTGTACATGTTTTAAAGTTAAATTTTAATGAATTTTGAATAAATAGTTAGTAATAATTAGGAAGAATTTAGGTTTAATTAGGCATTTGTTTAAGTTGGACCTTCATTCTAATTTCCTATTGTTTTTAGTTTATTTAGGAGTTTTTAATTGATATTAATAAGAGTTTCCCCTTTTTGTAAGAAAGATTGAAAAGGAAGCTTAAAATAGTCAGGGAATGTTGAGCATGGCCATAATATGGGTGTGCTTGTGCCCATGTCATATTCTGCAAGAAGAATCAAGGAAGCATGGCTTAAGCACGACTATGTTGGAAGCCATGTCAACCACTAGAATTAAAGGAGTTGCAACACGGGATGGAGCACGGGCATGCCTAAAACCGTGCCCTCTTCTGTGCGAATTGAAGAATCTATAAAGGACCACATAACTTAAGCACGACCACGCTTGAAACCATGATCGCTTCTATCCAAGTTGAAGAAAATGCGAAAGCTTAGCATGGCTTAAGCACGACCATGCTTGAAGCCATGTCATAAAAGTGAGGACATGACATGGCCATGCTTAGGCCATATCGAGCAGAAAAATATTCTTTTTTAGAGGAAACTTAAAAATTCAAGTCAAATTAGGTTTCCATTGAATTTGCAATATAAAAGGGGGATAAAAAGGGGTTTTTATTCATTCCTTATCAGGGAGAATCATTCTTATTCAGAGAAAACTTCCTTTTTAAGAATTTAAGTGCAAGTAGGTTTTCCATCAGATTTTTCCTATAAAAGGGGATAAATATTAGGGAGAAATTTAGGGTGAACATCATTTCCAAAAAGGCAAAGCGTGGAATTGAAGAGCTTAACAAGGATTGAAGATTAAAGCATGCTTTCAATGAGTTTTATCTTTCCTTCTTCTTCTTTTCTTATGAATAGCTAAATTAATTAGAATTTGGTTTTAGAGTAGCTAGTTAGATTTGTTGGAATTTTTATTTCTTATTAATGATTTGATTTTCAATCAATTTTATGAGTTGTGCTTAACATATTGTATTCAATTAAGGGCCTAATTGTTTGCATGTTTATAGGTAAATTACTATCAATGAAAGTTAAGTAATTTACTAGCTTATAACTCATAAGACTTAGAAACCTCGATCACGAAAGTAGACGAATACTTCGAGGATTAATAAATTGCTAAGGAACTTAATGAGCCCTAATTAATTAATTTGACCATAAAAATAGGCGGTAATTAGTTTTGGCATGCTTGAATGATCTCAAAAAAGACTTTAGGTAATTTAGAGTAGTTTACCCTTGAATATGATCATTGAATTAGTTGAATTTAATTTCGTAATTCAAGTCCTAACTAATGAAATAAACCCAATCTCTAGTTTATCCCCATTGATTTAATTAGATTAATTAGAGTAGATAGTTTATTTTTATTTATTTAATTTAATTCGTGCTATATAAGAAAAATTAATTGACAGTTAGTACTTAGTACCCTTTCCTCGTAGGAATGATACTCTACTTATCACTTTATTACTTATTATGATCTGTACACTTGCGGAGTTGTGCTAACAAGTTTTTGGTGCTATTGCCGGGGATTGACATTACTAATGTTAACACATTTTTCATTTTTGATAGACTAGCACTTTGTTTTATTGGTAAATAATTTGTCATGGATAATGATGAATTTTTTTTTTATCAATTTTTGAGGTCTAATGCATATGATCCTGTATATAATGTAGAACATATGCAATTTAATTATTTTCCATTTTATTTTTAGGTTTGTAATTGGTGTAGTGAGAACCACAATGGAGCAAATTGTCCATATTATTCATATTCACCTCTATCACCTCATTACAACCAATATTGGAGTAGTTATATGGATCAAACTTAGAATTATCAATAAGGAACTAAGTCAAATCTTGAGATAATATTGGAAAATTTCATTCAAGAAACAAAGAATTTCAAAGAACGATACTTGGAGGACAAGTTAAAGCAATTCATTCAAGTATAAACTAAGGCAACTCACAAATTGGAGGAGACTCTTAGGCAACATGAGGAGTGTTTTAGGCATATCAATTCAAAGTTAGACGAAATTGTAGAAAGTCAAATTGCATGCTTCCAAAAACTTCAATTGTGTGCACCTATAAAGTGCTCAACGTAACCAACATAAGGAGAAAGCATATGGGATGACGAGAACAATTTTGGTCAAAATGATGAAGTCACTTTTGAGTTATGCAAAGATGATGAGCAAGAAGAGATGATCACCAAGGAAATAGATTAAGTCTCAAAGTGTAAGAGTAAGTCTGCAGATATTAAGGATGATAAGGTACAAAGTCACTCAACTCAACTTCAGGATGAGTAAGCTAACAAAATTGTAACAATTCTTGAAGCTACAAGGGATGAAGATGAGCCATCTATAACTGAGCATATATTCCATGACCTATTACGATCATATACGAGGAATCCATGAAAGGTGTTGGACTGTCTGAGAACCCACATGAAAAGCCTTACATTCTTAAAGTAACTTTAGAATAAAAAATTTGGCATATGGAGTTTGCACTTTATTACTTGGGCATAAGGGAGTCTAGTAAAAGTAAGGAAAGGAAAAAACTTCCAAGAACACTTCCTCATGTTCAGTTTCACCATGATATTACACATTCAAGGGGTCAAGCTAATGACCTAAAATTAGTGCTTATTGGGAGGCAACCCAATGTGATTTGATTTATTTCTTTTGTTTAAGTTTATTATTAGTTTATTTATTTTCTTTTATTTTTCTTATTTTTTGTTATTTATTTTATAGGTTATCCAATATTTGGAGCGAGTATAAAAGGAAAACAAATGCTTCCTAGGGAAGTCCTCATTTTCTTTTCCTTATTTTAATATTTTTGTCATTGAGGATAATGCCATAGATAAGTGTGGGGGAGAATGTCAAATGTTAGGATTTTTTTTTTATTTTTTATTTATTTTTGCATGCGTATAAGTTAAATTAAAAAAATAAAATAAAATAAAAATGTGATAAGATTCGTTAACTTTTAACTCAATTTCTGCACATTTGTTATGATGTTTGTCCTTAAAACTTTTGTTTTGATTTTGTGAAAAATTGAAGCTCAATTGCAATTAAGGGGTGACAGTGTATAAGTATGCATTTTCGATTAAATTATCAAAATATTGATTGGTTTATTAATTAAGATAGTTGAACATGGTCTTTATGTATATATAATTTAGTTCTTACAACCTAAGCATGAACTGAAAGATTGAATTTGAGCATGAAATTGGGAGATCTAGAGAAATTTTATAAAAAAAATTTCTCTCTTTTCTTTAATAAGAGGAGCTTTTAATTCTAAATTTTTACTTGCTCTGAATATACTCCAATGCTTTAATTAGAGTAAGAGTATCCAAATGACCCATTTGGTAGTATCCACGCTTAATAGTGTGGGAATGACTGGAGATTACTAAGAGTGGGAAGATTTTATTAGAGAGAAAAAGTGATAAGTGGAGTGTAAAACACACTCAACAAATAAAAGAAAAGATGTTATGAAATGGAGAGTAAAATGCATTCACGATCAATTTTGTTTTTCTCCTTAGGTTATGTTCATTGGATTTCAAATAGGTTATGTGTTTGGGTTGTGATTAGTAAATTGTTCATATATCATGTATTTTTGTTTGATTATCTTCTTTAGTAAGCATGTTTTAATCTCGGTGTTGTCCATTTGCATGTCTTAGAAATTGTAACTCTTTAGTTGTAGTTGAGCTAGTGTTTAAATGTTTAAATCTAATTTTTGCTTGAGGACAATCAAAGCTCTAGTGTGGGGGAATTTGTTGAGTGTAATTTTATACATGTTCTAGAGTTGAATTTTAATGAATTTTGAATAAATAGTTAGAAATAATTAGGAAGAATTTAGGTTTAATTAGGCATTTGTTTAAGTTGAACCTTCATTCTAATTTACTATTATTTTTAGTATATTTAGGAGTTTTTAATTGATATTAATAAGAATTTCCCCTTTTTGTAGCAAATATTGAAAAGGAAGCCTAAAATAGTTAGGGAATGCTGAGCATGGCCATGGCATAGGCGTGCTTATGCTTATGTCATGTTTTGAAAGAAGAATCAAGGCAACATGACTTAAGTACGACCATGCTGGAAGCCTTGTCAACCATTGAAATTGAAGGAGTTACGACATGGGATGGAGCACGAGCATGCTCAAAATCGTACCCTCTTCTATATGAGTTGAAGAATATACAAAGGACCACATAGCTTAAGCACGACCATACTTGAAACCATGCCCTCTTTTGTACGAATTAAAGATTCTACAAAGGACCACATGGCTCCATGCTTGAAACCGTGACCGCTTTTGTCCAAGTTGAAGAAAATGTGAAAGCTTAATATGGATTAAGTATGGCCATGCTTGAAGCCATGCCGTAAAAGTAAGGACATGACACAACCATGCTTAGGCCATATCGAGTAGAAACATATTCCTTTTTGGAGGAAACTCAAAAATTCAAGTCAAATTAAATTTCCATTGAATTTTCAATATTAAAGGGGATAAAGGGGGGTTTTTATTCATTCCTTATCAAGGAGAATCATTTTTATTAAAAGTAAACTTCCTTTTTAAGAATACAAGTGTAAGTAGGTTTTTCATCAGATTTTTCCTATAAAAGGGGATACAAAGAGCTAATGGGGAACCATTTAGGATGAACATCGTCACCAAGAGGGCAAAGCTTGTAATTGAAAAGCTTAATAAGGATTGAAGATTGAAGCGTGCTTTTAACGAGTTTTATCTTTCCTTCTTCTTTTTTTTTTCTTATGAATAGCTAAATTAATTAGAGTTTGGTTTTGTTATAGCTAGTTAGACTTATTGGAATTTTTATTTCTTATTAATGATTTGATTTTTAATCAATTTTATGAGTTGTGCTTAACATCTTGCATTCAATTAAGGGCCCAATTGTTTACATGTTTATGGGTAAATTACTATCAATGAAAGTTAAGCCATCTACTAGCTTATAACTCATAAGACTTAGGAACCTTGATCACGAAAGTAGACAAATCCTTTGGGGATTAATAAATTGCTAAAAAACTTAATGAGCCCTAATTAATTGACTTGACCATGAAAATAGGTGGTAATTAGTTTTGGCATGCTTGAATGATCTCAAAAGAGACTTTTGATAATTTAGAGTAGTTTACTCTTGAATGTTATCATTGAAATAATTAAATTTAATTCCACAATTCAAGTCCTAACTAGTGAAATAAGCCCAATCTCTAGTTTATCCCTATTGATTTAATTAGATTAATTAGAGTAGATAGTTTATTTAATTTAATTCTTGCTATTTAATTTAATTTGTGCTAGATAAGGACAATTGATTAACAGTTAGTACTTAGTACCCTTTCCTTCTGGGAATAATACTCTACTTATCACTTTATTACTTATCATGATCCATACACTTATAGAGTTGTGCTAATAAGTATTTCACTTCGAACCTTGTCTAAGTAGTCATCTAGCCCATCTAGAAAGGTATAGACTTTATCTTCTTAGATATTGGCATTGTAGATCTGGATAAAGTCTATCTCCCTTTATAATCCTTGGAGATTATTGTAGTATGATTCAATAGGTCCTCCTGCTTGCCTCATTTGAGCTACTTGAATTTTTAGCTCGTGCACCTGGGAAGTGTCTGATCTATAAAAAAAATGATAGCAATAGATTCCCATACCTGTTTGGCAGTTGGATATCAAATGAAGTTGCTAATCAGAGATGGTTCCACTGAGTTTATCAACCATCTTTTTACAATGGCATTCTCTGTCCTCCACTTTTGGAAAATTAGATCTATTAACTTGGGTTGAGAAGTGTCATCGAGGATATATCTAAGTTTTTCTTTGCCCACTATGTACATCTCCATTACTTGAGACCAAAGGGCATAGTTTTTCCTATTAAGTTTGATACCCATCTAGGTACTGACGTTATTAGGATTTGAAGTTGATGGGGTCAAGTTCAGGGTCAATGCTTATTGCATCTTCATTGTCAATTCATTTAGAATAGCAGCAATAGGTTTCTCTTCTATCACCATTAGATATGTCAATTTTGCTATTATTCTTGGTTTTAGAGTTTTAGGATCGTCTGCTCTGATATTATATTAACAATAAGAATTTGAGAGTAGAATTAAAGGAACATTTTTCTTCATATTATTTTCTTTATAATACAAATATATATTAATTTGTATCAATCATCCCTAATTTACAAAATCAATTAGGAATATTTCTTTCCTTAATCTTCTCTCTTAATTTTGTAATTATTCTATTCACACTATTCAACATTTGATAGATTTATCCATGTTTTTTTTCTTATTACAAATAGAGATAGTGAGAGTTATGTGGTCATTTAGGAGATCTTTTGTTAGAAATAATATACATATATATATGTTAATTGGCATTTGCAACTGAAATTTACATAGTGGACTTTTTTATGTTTTTTGAACAACGACTCTTTATGTTAATTCTAAAGGACAATTACATTATAATGAAGTTGTTGACTGATATATATATTTTTAAATTAAAATAAAATGTTTCATCTAGAATACATAATATAATAAATATAAAATTATTTTTTTGAACAACACATTCTCATTACTAAACAGAAATTACAATGATAGTAGCATACAGTCTTTTAGCCAACTTATCATATAGGTTTACAATCCAAGAAGGATGATTGATAATAACGGATACATTTTTTGCCAACATGAATTTCTAAGGAATCTTTGTATTTTGCTAATTTACTATTGCAATAAGCTTTTGATGGTATGCTTCAAAAAGAGCTATATGAATCTCCTACCATTTTGCAAGCTCCACAGTAGCCAACAAAGTCAGAGATTCCGTAACCAGCACTGAATTTGCCTCTCTACAGAAACAATAACCATCCTTCATCTTCTCCTTTGTAGTCTCAAACAATAATTACCATAGAAGCCTATCAAGATCATTGGCTAAAACTAGAAATCATATTAAATTTCAAGAAACCTAGTGGGGGAACGTTATGTTGGAAATTTGAAGTAAAAATACACAGATATTGTATTAGAGAACTAACTAAGAATTGCAGAAGATATAGTCAAGAAATTCGTTGTATTATTCCATAAACAAGAATGCATTTATATAGGCTTACAAAAAAATAGAAAAAGCATAAAAGACTCAACTAATTATGAGATATTATTGGCACTAAATCACTAACTAGCATACCAGATTATTAGGAATAAAAATAATAAAATAATAGCAACTTTTCAGGACCAAGTCAACTAAGACTTTGAGCTGGCAACTTAAATCAATCTTTAATACTCCCCTTCGATTCAAAGTTGTAAACACCAAGCTTTGATCTGAAAGAAACATATGACATGGAAGCACTTTTATGAACATATCTGTCAACTGCTCATTTGTATTGCAAAACTTCAAGGAAATCATACCTTTTGCAATAAAGTCATGAATGAAATGAAAATGGATGTCTATATGCTTTGTTCTTCTATGGAGAGTGGGATTTTTTACCATTGTAATTGTTGACTTGTTGTCACAGAAAATTACAGTTTCCTCCTGTTGTTCTTGATGAAGATTAGCAAGTAGTCTATGTAGCCATACAACTTGATATGCTGAAGAAGTTGTACAATATATTCAGCCTTTGAAGTTGATAATGCTGTTGTTGTTTATTTCTTTGAACTCCATGTAATAGCCCCTGCTCTAAGGTTAAAGATACTTCCTGAGGTGCTCCTTCTATCATCCAAGGAACTTACCCAATCATTATCGGTAAAACCAACTAATTTGAATTCTGAAACTTGAGTATGCCAAATTCCAAAATCCAAAGTTCCTATTATGTGTCGAAAGATCCTTTTTGCTACTCCATAATGATGTTTTGTAGGACTATTCATAAACCTCAAAACCATACTAATAGAGAATGAAATATCTAGTCGAGTATGGCCTAAATAAATCAATCGTCTAACTAAGCTTCTAAAACTTCTTGCATTAGCTTTTTCTGTGCTATCTTTAAGTTACAATCTTTTATTCATATAAGTTAGAGTAGCTGCAACTTTGCAATTGAGCATGTTGAATCTTTTGAGAAGATCTTCAGCATATTTTTATTGTGAAATGAACACCCCATCGACTCCTTGCTTTATTTTAAGTCCAAGAAAATAATGTAATAAACCCAAATCTGACATCTCAAAACTTGTAATCATGCTATACTTAAATTCATCTATAAGAGAGTGAGATGAGCCCATATAGATGATATCATCAACATAAAGGCAAACTATGAGAAAATCACTGTTACCTTTCTTTTTTAAGTAAAGTGTTGGCTCATTCTCACTTCTTTCAAACCTATTTTACAAGAAATATATGTCTATCTTGCTATACCATGCTCGGGGAGCCAGCCTCAACCCGTAGAGTGATTTCTACAGCCTATACACCTTTTGTTCTTTTGCCTTTCACTATAAAACCTTTAGGTTGAGTAACATACACCTCTTTTTGTAACTCACCATTTAAAAAAGCTAATTTTACATCAAATTGATACACAGACCATTATAATTGTGCAGCCAAAGCCAAAATAGTTCTCATAGTCTCGAAACGAGCAATGGGAGAGAATATTTCCTCAAAATTAATACCTTGCTATTGTGAGTATCCTTTTGCATTAAACGTGCCTTATGTTTTTACACGTTGCCATCTACATGGAACTTTGTTTTGAACACCCACTTGAATCCAATCACGTTCTTGTTATTGGGTAAATCCATTAGCTCCCAAGTGTCATTTCTTTGAATTGCTATACGCTCTTTTTTAATTGCCTTTCACCACTCTTCTTTTTTTGCTGCTTTTTTGTAGGTTATGAGATTTGTAATGATTAAAGCAAATGCATAGGTTTCATAAATTTCCCTCAAGGATTTGAATTTCCTTGGAGGTGTCTCATCGGAAGATTCATTTACAGAAGAGATGCTGCTGCTACTTAGAGAAAGAGTGAGACTTGTAGGGCTACTATTGTTTAATGTTGAAGGAGAAGGATTTGCTGGTGATGAAGATGACTCTTTTTTTTTATTAAAGCCTTAAGTTGAACTTCTTTGCTACTACTACCCCAATTCCACTTTGCATCTTTATCAAACACTACATTTCTGCTAATAATCACTTTGCTACTAAGGGGATTATATAAGTGATATGATTTGGATTAAGAATAATAGCCAATAAAGATACATTTTCAGATTTCTCATCTAATTTTTATGAGTTTGTGAATTTACAAAAGCATAGGTAATACAACTGAAAATTCATAAGTAGCTTACCGAAAGCTATATACCCTTTCAAGCTTTAAATGGTGTTTGATTCAATACAACCTTTATAGGTGAAAGGTTTAGCAAGTAAACTAAAGCTGCAAGTGCTTCTGTCCAATATTCATTTGGAATCTCCTTAGCTTTAAGTAAGCATCTTGCCATCTTAACAATTGTGCAATTCTTTCGTTCGGCCATGCCATTCTACTCTAGTGTGTATGGGGCTGTCAACTTCCTACAAATCCTATTTTCTTTACAAAAAGAGTAAATTTATTAGACAAGAACTGTCCACCTCTATCCGTGTGGAGTGTTTTAATGCAAGACTCACTTTGCTTCTTAATAAGAGTTTTGAATTTCCTGAAATTCTCAAAAGCTTTTAATTTATTTTTTAAGAAATAAATCTAACTCATGTAACTAAAATCATCATTTAGGAGAAAAAAAATAATGACTTCCCCTAAATAACTCAGTGTTCATTGGTCCACATAGATCAACATGAACTAATTCAGGATAATTAAAAGCCCTCCAAGCACCATCAGCTGGAAATGATTTTTTGGTTTGTTTGCCATATACATAACCCTCACACAAATCACATGACTCTATTTTTGGTAATATGAGAACCATACCTTTTTGATTCAATAACCTTAGCCCCTTTACATTCAGATGTCCATATCGCAGATGCCACAACTTAGACTCATTCTTCTTTCCAACTGCTAATGAAAAATGATCCATATTTAAAATTTAAAGTGGAAACATTTTATTTTTGGTCATGTGGACATTAGCCATTATTTGACTTGATTCTTTATCTTTTATAACACATACTCCATCATCAAATAATATTGAGTATCCACTAGCCATCAATTGCCCTATACTCAACAAGTTATGTGCTAAGTTAGGAGAAAATTGAACATCATAAAGAAGTTTCACTTTACCATGGCTAGTTTTGAATGCCACTGTCCCTTTTCCTTCAATTTGAATTTCCTTATTATCACCAAGTTTGACCTACATCTTCTTAGATTCATCAAGCTCTCTAAAAATTTATCTTCCTCTTGACATATGATTAGAGCAGCCATTTTCCACAAACCACACATCACTTGCAACATCAGTATTATCAAAGTGAGCCATAAATAACTTACTTTCCTTATCTTCTTGTTCTTCATAGTTAACTCCATCATCTTTGAATTTGTAATCTACTTTGATATGCCCATACCTCTTGCATTGATAGCATTGAATGCCACTCCTATTGCCTCTACCTCTACCATGACCTCTGCTGCCATGATATGAATCGTTGCCACGTTCATTTCCTACTATTCGTTCATAGCTTTCCCCCTTCACTTGAAATGCTTTTTCTTCATGTGACTCATTTGATATGTTTAGCCTTGCCTCATGAGCTTATGGAGAGCCCATAAGCTCATCGAATGAGAAAATTGCCAAGTCTTTAGATTCCTTAATTGTAGTTACTACATGGTTAAACTTAGGAGTTAAACTCCTCAGTATTTTTGCAATAATAGTTTGATCCAAAATTTCTTCTCCATAGGATCTCATTTGATTAACAACTACAACTACTCTTGTAAGAAAATCTTGCACTGATTCTCCACCTTTCATCTGTAAAGTTTCAAAGTCACGATGAAGAGATTGAAGTTTCACTGTGATTACCTTTGAAGAACCCTAAAATGTTGTCTTCAATGTTATCTAGACCTGTTTGGAAGTGGTTGCTGCTAATATTTTTGAAAAAAATGGATTCATGAATTGCTTGTTGAATAAAGAAAAGAGCTTTAGAGTTTTTTTTTTATTTCCTTCAATCGGCTCTCTTCATCAGGATCTGCATAGCCATTTTCCACCAAGTCCCAAAGGTCTTGAGACTTAAATAAGGTCATCATTTTAATGCTCCATAACTCATAACATTCCCCTTTGAAGATTGAAATGGTAGGTTGTGAAATGCTAATTGAATTTCCATTAGCAGCCATGCTCTTTTTTTTTTTAAATCACTCTAATGCACTCTCAAGGTCCAGACGAATCTAACCCGCTCTAATACCAAAAATATTGAAAATTTGAAGTAACAGAGCAAAAATACAAAAAAATTACAGTAGAGAACTAACTAAGAATTGCAGAAGATATAGTCAAAAAATCTGCTGTATTATTCCAAAAACAAAAATGCCTTTATATAAGCTTACAACCAAACTAAAAAAGCACAAAAGATTCAACTAATTATGATATATTATTGGCACTAAATCACCAACTAGCATACCAAATTATTAGGAACAAAAATAACAAAATGATAGCAACTTTTCATGACCAAGTCAACTAAGACTTTGAGCTGGCAACTTGAATCAATCTTCAACACATTCCACACGGACTGCTGCTACTGCACACTTGCTTGAGAGTTTCTCTTCTCATTATCTGTATCTAGAATGTTCATGTAAGCTTTCCCAGTATTCATAGCTTTGTTAACAACATCAAAGCTGTGTTCAAGAAATCTAAGTGACCCACCCAAGCAAAGATAAATACAATGATAACAAGAATTAAAGGAGAAAAAATTGGAAAACTAAATTAGTTATAACTTAATAAATTTTAAATATTAATAATTTAGATAAAAATTTAAAAATTAGGTTACAAAATATTGAGAATTAAATAAGCAAAATTAAAGTTCAAGATTTTATGGGATAAAATTTTTTTAGCAACTAATTTAATATGACTGTATACACAATATTTCAAATATAAGATATTGTTTAAATAAATATAGTTTGCTAACAGTTGATTCTAATAATTTATTTATTTTGTATAAAAATAATTTTTTATATTTAATATTTCAATTTTAATATTTATATAAATTTCATTTATTTAAATTTTGAGTCAAATGAACCCAAAAAGTAAAATCCTTAAAGTGCTTATTATTTTATATATAAAATTTGAATTTAAAAGCAACAACCATTTAAGAAGAAGGTAAATCTAGGCGCAAAAAATTTATCCACATTTTTTTTGATAGAAAAGGTATTTAAGTCAAATTAAATAAAAATAAAAAATTATTCTTGAAAAACTATAATTATGTTTGGAATGGGAGGAATGAGAGGAGGATAGAAAATGAGTGAGGAAAATAAAGGAGGAATTTTACTTTACTTTGTTTAAAATGGGTGAGGAAAATGGAGGGAGGATGAAAAATGGATTTTATTTTTCTTTACATATTGACTCTCTAAATTGTAGAGAAAATGAGAGAGAAAATGGTGAAAAATATTATATAATGACTAATTTTATTATTTTACCTTTACTACGTTACTTTTTCCATTTTCAAAATCATGTGCACTTTCTTTTTAAAAATATTTGAAATGATTATTTTATTAAGTTTTATATTTTCTTTAACTTATTAATTTAATAAGTTTTATATTTTTGCTAAGTTTATAAAAAAAATAAAAGATTTTTAATAAATATTATTATTTTTATATAAGGTATAATAATAAATATATCACATATATTTTAACTATCTCATAAAAAAGAGATATATTTACTTTTTCATTTTTATATTATTTCCTTTATAAGAGAGGAAAATAAAAAAAATAATAATATTTTTCTGTACTTTTCAAACATAGAAAAAAATGTAGTACCAATAATAATTTTTTTTTTAAATTTTGGATGAAGGATTACAATCATTTATTAATAATAAATATGAAATTAAGACAAGGATTGGTCGAGAGTGAGGAAGAAAAATGATTTTGGTACATAACTTTCCCCCTTTTTTTTTTTTTTAACAAGTTAGTATGTTATTGTATTAGGTTAGAGGGAAAGAGGTGGTCCTTGACTTTCGGTTGAAATCAAATAAAAACAATAACTGGGTCCAACAAACCTAATATTCTGTACAACTTTTTTACCTCCCGCTTTTCTTTTCGTTTTTCTTCCTTAAAATTTTAGTTAACTAGTAAAGTATAATTTTTTCTATTTTTAACTAAAAAATAACTTATTAAAATGTCATAATAAATTATTATTTCACTTTTATGGCATAAAAAAATTATACCAAATTGAACCGGTTTAAAATTCAAATCGATCTGTTTGAATCGAAACTGAAATTAGAACTAGTCGGTCTTTGAACCGGCCATGTTCCCAATTTTGATTCAATTCCATTGATCCTAGAATCGTGAATCGCAGGTTCATGAACCGAAACCAGCAATTCATGAACTGTGGCCAGACCTAACTGCAGGTAGGGTATTGAATACAATGGTGGTGGTAAAGATATGACAGCACCAGTGCATAATTACAAAATGCCCTATTAATTTTTAATAATTATTAAAGTAACTAGTTATTAAATTTAATGCATATAAAACCATTACTTTCAGCACAAAATAACGACCTCAATTGGATTATATTATCATTTATTTCACGATCCAAAACAGGAGACATGACCAGCGTTAGGGAACGAGAATTCTTTCAAATCTGGAACTCGTAGCAAGTTTTAAAATAAATAAAAGCATGTAATAATAATAACATAAATAAAATATTTTGTAGCGGAAATTAAAATCTCATAAATAAAATAAAATAAAATAATAATCCACCAATAAATTTAACAATACAAATCCATCTTATATAAATAATCTTTTAATACAAATCTCAGTTCAAATCTTTAAAATACATATTTCAAACAAACATAATACATAAATCTCACAACTAATTACAACTACTGCAGTGTCTAGATTATAAAATAAAATCAAGTAAGCAAATTACATAGTAAAGCCGGGGCAGAAGAAATCCGGCGTAAGGGTCTGCTACTGAGGTCTGAAGACGAAGACTCTCTTGAAAAATAGTCAACGAAGGGGAGTCAGACCTCACTGAGTGAATTGTTATGATATATATACATGCATAGCTAAATGACAAATGCACACATTCAATAATATATATACTAAATATATATACAGGAAAAATCACACAGATGTAGCAAAATCATTTTATATATATGCTGAAAATAACATCTGTTTATGAAGGATCAAATAGAACTCTAGAAAATTGCAACCTCAAATAGTGTTGGACAACACTCTAGCCATACAGGCTCACTTATTCCAAATAATTTCACTTGTTCCATTTGGACAGTAGACTGGTCCCGAGATACTAAGTCAACCGAGCTCCAACAGTCTGACTGTCAGTGTGATTGGCCCCGAGACACTTGGTCAACCGAGCTCCAACAATCACACTCTCAATCACATCACACATCATAAAAATCAATCCAATCAATATCCATAAATAAGTTAGTAATATAGCCTAAATGCTATCGTTATACCGGTACGTACTCGGTCCTAGTGCTGCCCACTAGGTAGCACGTTCTATTGATATCCTTCATTTAAAAATAAATCCATACATTCATGAAATAAATGATGGATGACTTTAATTAAAATGGCAACATAAACCATATATATACTAGAAATATGCCAAAAATAAACCAGGTATATTTTGAGTATATATACGTCAAATGAATTCAATTTAGTTATAAAGTAAACTAGAAATAACTATAAATATACTCAAAACATTTTAAGAATAATTCATTAATAAAACATGCATATAATTTAAAATATACCAAAAGTATACCAAAAATAAACCTAAGCAATTGTTAAACCATATATGCATATTTTATACAAATAAAGCATACATTTCTAAAAACATGCATCCTAGAACACGTATATATAAGATAACAACTCATAGTTATTGCGCTCCACGAGACGGGTCCGATGGGCCTGGTCCACCAGGCATCAGTCTTGATGCAACTAAACAAACAAACGACAATACATAATTAGAATAAGTCTATTGACATTCTAGAGACTCGATCTAAGAATATTGGACACAAAATAAGAATAAGAATTCGATCAGACATCACATTTTACGAGAATTCTACCAAAAATCCGGCAGAACTTCCCCTATAAAATGGACATCTCTCTACTCAAAGAGTAGAGCCGGTCCTGCAAAGAAACACACTTAAAAAATATACAGCCACAACCCCTCGGTCGGACTCCCAAACTACAATTCTATCGACCGAGGTTCACAATTCACGAGATAATTACATATCACATTAAAAATGTCACAAATACCAAAATACCCTTTAATACTCAAAATATAACAAATTAGAAATTTAAACGCTAAAAATAATTATTTTACCGATAAATATATAAAAACCCTAATTTTAATAAAATATTATTAAAAATCGATAATTCTCAATAAATTCATAAATATTGAACAAAATACATTTTATAAATCCAAATTACATAATTAACTCTAAAACATATTAAAAATCGATAAAAGTCATTTATTTTAAAAAATAGTATATTATATATAATTTGAAAATAATTTACGAAAAATAGTTTTAATTAGTTAAAAATAATAAATAATTTGCAGAAATCATTTTTATACATCAAATAACTATTAAAACCAATTTAATTATATTTTTAGCCAATTTAGTGTCAAATTACCAAAATACCCCTACTATATATAAATTCACTTTAATTACTCAAAAATTCACCAAAAATAATATAATTACTCAAAAATTAATTTCTCAACATATAATTCAATAAAATAAATAATTATACTCAATTAACCAATTAATTTTAATAAAACACATAATTAACCTAATTTTGTAAAAATTACATAAACTAAATAAATTCACAATAATTATCTAAAAATTAAAAAAATTACAAATAAATTTCTAAAATTCATTTTAACACCTATAAACACCATAAATCACAATTTCATAATTTATTTAATTAATTTATGAAAATTAGAAAATATTAATAAAATAATAAAAAATTCACAAAAATCAAAATAATTCCCAAAAATTCCACAAAAATTCACAGAGGTAGATTAAGCTACTAGGATCAATGTTTGTGAAGGAATTTTGCATGAATCATTGAAATCAAAGCTGAAAAAATTCAAGAACCATAGTTAGCTGAAAATGAAAATTCAAAACCTAGGGAAATCTAGACCAATTCAAGTGAAACAAAGCTTGGAAATGGACTCACCGGAGCTCAAGGAAGAGATAAAGACTAGTGGCACTCCAAATGGTGGCCGGAAAGTCGGTGAACGGCGATGGGAGCAACTCTCGGCTTCTAGAAGAAAATCCGGCCAAACAACACCGGAAATGGAAGCTTGGGGCAGCGGAGCAGGCTGGAAGGGAAGGTGGCATACCGAAAAGCACAGTGACAGGAAGAAAATGGCGTGACTGGTGCCGGAATGGTGAATGGAACGATTGGGAAGAAGAGGTAGGAGACAATGGCAAAGTTGTAATTTTGATGAACTTTTATTTTGGTATATATATTATATGTATATATGTATATATATATCTATCTCTTATATTATTTTAATATATAATATAATACACACAATAAATATGCACCACACACATATTTTAATAATATATATACACACATATACATATATACACACATAATTAATATTAAACCTATATAATATAATTTAATTTAATTAAAATAACCCTAATTTTAAGTTAAATGCATGTATACGTATATATTTTATTCGACACTTTAAAATCATGCACGAACTCATGCAAATTCACAAAACCACTTAAAATAATTAATATTTATTTATTTACGTTTTAATTTTTTCAAAAATAAAATTCCCAAGAAAATTTTGCGTAAAAGACTTAAAATAATTAAAAATGAATTTAATAAATGATAAACTAATTAAATAATCATAAATATATATTAAAATTAATAACACTACATATCCCGATGCAGTTTAAAATTATTTAAAAATCCGAAATATTACAATTTATTTTAAATATCTAGGGGCTCAATGACATATATTGACACCTTCCCGCGTAGGGATGAGTTGGAAAGATATCCACCCATCCACAGGGAAAGCATTATAGGGGAGGGGTTCAAATCCCTCTCCTCTTCCCCAATGTCAAAAAAAAAAAAAAAAAAAAAAAGGAAATATATTGTGAAAGTTTAGGGATCAAGTCATGGTTTTTCCTTTTCTTTATTAGGGTTGTTGCTATAATTATTATCGTTTTTTTTTTCGAACAAAGTTGTAATTATTTTTTAGTTGTTAAAAGATGATAAAAAAAAATTAAAAATGGATGTTACCCTATTTTGGTTAGAAGATAAGGAAGGAGAGAGTTAGTTGGTTATAAAATGACTCATCTCCTTCATTTGTTAAGTGTGTCAATCACCACAAATATTATTGTGTGTTAATCACCATGTAATATTTGGTGTACCATTGAGAGCTATTAACTATACCAGTAGAGAATTTATGGAAAATTCTCTTGGGTATACTTGAGCTCTTGGATATGTGTGAGAGTGTACTATTGAGAGCTATTAGCTATACTAGTAAAGAATTTATGAGAAATTATCTTAGGGTGTACTTGAGCTTTTGGGTATGTGTGAGAGTTAAATATTTTATAGTGTGATTGCAATAATTTTTCATATGGTGAATTTTTTTTCTCTTTGTTATGTTTTGATAATGTCCGTAGTTTTTCTCCATTTAAGAGTTTTTTACATTAAATTATTGTGTATTTCTCTCTTTTCTTTCTCAAGTATTTTTGTTCATGTTATGACATAAAGTGGTGAAGGTGCTTGTTGGATTGTAAGGGGCTCATTTTCCCCAATAATTGGTGTAAGAGCAGATGGTTCGATAAGAGACGAGCTTGAAGGCGGTGTATGAATTTTTTTAAAATTCTTAGTCTGCTATGTAGTTGCGGTTTTGTCCGATCTTACACATCAAAAAAGATTTTTTAATAATTGTTATGATCCAACTGGAGGCCTTTTGTATTGTATTTATAAAGTGTGGTTTTATGTAAGTAAGTACAACTAATAAAGTTTTGTCACAATGACTATAATTGCTTAAGGAAATTGGGACTTAAGTGGTATCATTTGTGTCCCCCCAATCTCCCATGAAAACTTTCTTAGTACATTTTGTAGACATAATTATTCACTCATTAATCATGAGTGAGGTCACTATAACAGGAAGTACTGTTCAAGTATACAGAGGTACTGTGCATTGTTAAGAAAAAATGAGCTTAAGTTTGAGGTGGAGAAATTTGATGAGTGTGTTGATATTGACTTATGGTATGAAGTCAATGATAATCAATCTGGTTTACACAAGAATTTGAAGGTGTGGGCAATTTTGGCATCGAAAGAAAAATTATCGGTGGAGCAGGGTTCAGTAAATTGCTCTAAAAATCAGTAAATAGAGATGTTGATATTATCGTCAACAGTGGGACTCTTTTCTCCATAAGAGACTGGATTATCCTTTTGGCATGTTATTGATCTCAAATGTTTGCCATGGAAGAGGATGTGTTACTGCTAGCAGGTCCACAAGTTTGCACATGAGCATTGGTTGATAGTTAATGCAAGGTATGTGATGGAATTGATGTTGATGGCTAATGAACTTCCTAAAAAAGTCAATATTGGAAGTTGCACCATAACTTATTAGTAGTTTTTTGACATGAATTGACCGAAGTGAAAATTCTTGGAGTTAGTGAATTCCAAGTGTGAATACTCTTATAGTGAAGTATGAAAATTCTTATTTTTTAGAATTGTGAGTATCATAGCTGATGGTGAGGTAGTTATTGTTCTTTTTTTTTTAACATGGTGTAGATTGTTAAAAGATGATAAAAAAAATGGATGTTATCCCACATTGGTTAGAAGAGAAGGAAGGAAGGAGTTAGTTAGTTATAAAAGGACTTCTCTCTCTCCTTTGTTAAGTGTGTCAATCACCACAAATATTTGGTGTATGTTAATCACCATGTAATATTTAGTGTACCATTAAGAGCTATTAGCTATACTAGTAAAGAATGTATAGAAAATTCTTTTGGGTATACTTGAGCTCTTGGGTATGTGTGAAAGTGTACCATTGAGAGCTATTAGCTATACTAGTGGAGAATTCATGAAAAATTCTCTTGGAGTGTACTTGAGCTTTTAGATATGTGTAAGAGTTAAATATTTTATAGTGTGATTGTAATAATTTTCCACATGGTAAATATTTTTTTCTCTTGGTTATTTTTTGACAATGCCCGAGGTTTTTCTCCATTTGGGAGTTTTCCATGTTAAATTATTGTGTGTTTTTCTCTTTTATTTCTTAAGTATTTTTGTTCATGTTGTGATCTAAAGTGGTGAAGGTACTTGTTGGATTGTAAGGAGCTCATTTCCCCCAACATTAGTATTCTTCATTTGCTATAAGTAGGATGTGTGGTTTACTCTTGAAAAATTCATGTAAATTGCTAAAATTTCTTTCTTATAGAAAAAGTCATATTAATCTTTTTAATTATTCTAGAAAAAAATTTAGATAAATTCTATCTATTTAATAGTTATGACTGAAGGCACAGACTTGCCATTTTGGACTTACATTCTCAAAATAATTGATAGCACCAACTATTTACAATATTCTTTGTAACTTTGCTAAAAGTTATTTTGAATTCAAGTTGTTGTTGTTATTGTTGTTGTTGTTGTTATTATTATTATTATTATTATTATGGTAGTTATATTTTTTTTTTTTGAGAAAATAGGACTTCATTAACTAGAAAGATCAACATAAGTTTGCAGTAAAGCTTTAACAAAGATTGGAGCTTCCTGCCAATAGAAAGGGCTAGCATAAAGATGAGATGCCTTAGCTAAAGCATTGGCAACCTCATTAGCTTGCTTATGTATAAAATGCATTAAAACATTTGATAGATGAGAAAGCAAAAATAAACATTCAAAAATGATACAACTAAAAGGTGACAAATTTGGATGACAACTGTGTAGAGCATCAACCATTGACTTGAATCCATTTCCACTACCACTCCATGCTGATACCTTGACTTTAACTAGCTCAGCACTTCTTTTTGACTCAGAGCTTTAGCAATTTGAGAACAATAAGAGCCAAAAACCCATTTTGACCAACCTGCAATGACTGTCCTTGTAGAGTTATGAAGCACACATCTAAAGCCAATTTTATTTTTGCAAAGATACAATCTGCATTAAGGTTGCATTTTAGCATACTCTAAGAGGGCCGAGACCAAACAGACCTGGTAGAAACCTCAGATATTAAATAAGCATGACCATCACTTTGTTGAGTAGCCAACCAACTGTTTAGCAAATCTAATGCTGAATGGACAACATGAAATGCAGGAACAAACTCTTTATGTTGTAACCAATTATTACGCTAATGCCAAATAGCCCAAAGAACTATACAAACTTTGACAACATGTTTAGCTGGACATATCCGTTGAAGATTTTCAAACCAAGCAACAAAATTTGACTCTATGATAGTAAATGTATCAATAGTAGCATAATCCAAACATTGTTTAGCTAGTGGGCAATTTAAAAACAGATAAAGTAAGTGCTTACCATAATTACAGCAAATAACACACATTATCAACATTACACCTATGAAGGAAAAGACTTTCACAAGTAGGAAGAAAATCATTATAAGCTCTCCATATAAAACTCTTAACTCTTGGAGGCATATTGAGAGACCATATCTTTTTTTAGAATTTATCTTAAAGACCACTATCAAAATCAGTATTCAAATATGCAACTCTATAACTCGAATGCACTAAATAACAACCCCATTTATCAAAATGCCAAATAATTTTATCCACAGCCCTTTCATGACTCACAACTATACATAAAATATCCCTACCATTAGCTTCTCTAAATAAATCATGAACTAACTCAACATCCCATTCAAGATAGCCTAGGATGTGCAAATCACCCACAACAATATTTTCCATTCCCAAAGGTGCTAGCATTCGAATTTAAAAAAAGGAAATCTGAATCCAACCAAGGGTCATGCCATACTTTAATCCAATCACCTTGCCTAATCCTCTGCTAACAACCCTTAGAGAGAATAGACTTAGCACTCCAGATACCTCTCCATACAAACGTTGGGTTTGAACCCAAAGAAGATGTTAAAAAGTCCCTAGCATGGAAATATTTAGTTTTGAGAATTTTACAATTTAAGCATTAGGATTTGTAACTAAAGTTCATGCATGCTTTCCAATCATTGCTAGATTAAAAGAATGAGGATGACAAAAATTAAGACCTCCTTTCTCCTTTCTACAATATAATTTTTCCCAAGCTGCCTAATGAATCTTTTTACCTTCATTTAGACTTGAGCCCCACCAAAAAGAGTTCATCATTTTCTGTAATTCATCACAAATAGATAATGAAAGCAAAAAAGTGCTTATGTAATATAAAGGAATTGCTTGAGTAGCAGCTTTAAGTAAGACCTCCTTACTCGCTTGACTTAACATCTTACCAAACCAACCATAATCTACTCCATTGTCTACTCCTTAAAAAAGCAAAGATAACTCTCTTGTTATGCCTAACCAAAAATGGTAAACCCAAATATCTACCAGTATTCAAAGCATTATAAACTTGGAGTCTATTCTTAATCTCCTTATGCAAAGAATCCTTGAAATTAGCATTAAAGAAGATACCCGACTTATTCAAATTAATAGCTTGCCCTGAGTCTACTTCATACTTAGCCAAGATTTGCTACACAAAAAGACATTCAGAGATTGTATCTTTAAAAAAGAAAAAAAATATCATCAACAAATAATAAGTGAGTGATACTAGGGGCATATCTACTAATTTTAAAACCTTGAATATCACCTTGACTCTTATCATTTTTAAGCATAGCAGAAAGCCCTTCTGCACATAAAATAAAAAAATAGAGGGATAGGGAATCCCCATGTCTTAAGCCTATGGAAAGAAAAATAGGGCCAAAATCATTACCATTAGTGACAACCTTATATTCAACAGTAGACGCACACAACATAATCCATCTAATCCATTTCAAATTAAAACCCAATCGAATAAGTACTGCTTCTAAGTAAGACTGTCTAATATGATTATATGCCTTACTAATATCAATCTTGAAAGCCTCAACACCTTTACCACTTCTTGTCATTCTTTTTATACTATAGATGATCTTAAATGTAGTAATGATATTATCAGTGTTAGCTCTACCCGAGACAAAAGCAGATTGCTCATTAGAAATAAGGTAAGGCAAAATTAATTTTAATCTATTTACAAGGACCTTAGCAATAATCTTATAAAGGACATTGCACAAAGAGATAGGCGTCAAATCTTTTATAGTTTAAGGATGCTTAATTTTTGGAATTAAAATAATAGTAGTCTCATTAAGAGACATAGGAAAAGAGCAAGACTTTAACCAAGAAGTGCAAGCATGAAAAACATCACCTTTGATATAATTCCAAAAATATTAGTAGAAAGCCGAATTTAAACCATCAGGCCTCAGAGACTTGTTAAGGTGCATTTGAAAGCAGTAGTACGAAACTCATCAATGGTAAAAGGAGCAGTCAAAGCCACATTATCTTCCATAAAAACTCAACCATCTAAATAAGAAATATCTGGCAACACACCAATATCTGAATCATAAAAAAGAGAAGTGAAATAAGAGAGAGCCATAGTACCTAACCTGTTGACGTCATCCACCCATATAC
This sequence comes from Mallotus nudiflorus, assembly GCA_947683625.1. Classification (NCBI taxonomy): domain Eukaryota; kingdom Viridiplantae; phylum Streptophyta; class Magnoliopsida; order Malpighiales; family Euphorbiaceae; genus Mallotus; species Mallotus nudiflorus. The sequence goes on from CANTUR010000906.1 coordinate 852,780, forward strand.
CATCCTCCTTCTGAAGCTTCACAATTCAATTTTATGTATGACGATGTGAAGCAGTGGCATGAAAGAATTTACTATTTATATCGCCTCCTTTAAGCTAGAAATTTTTTGAATGCTGCTTCTAGTAGCATTCCTCCCATTCCAAAAGAGCATTGAGATGCTTCTTTTCATCGATTAGAGCAACGTGAGAATTCACATCATCCAAATTACAAAGATGAATAATTCTAGCCTGTAACATTGCTATCAGATCCCAAAACTGGTGAGAAAAATGTCAACTCTAATCCAGTATAGTTTTAGTACAACCTGCAATCCTACACAAATATGAGACCCACTTAACATATTCCAGTTATGTTAAAAAAAAATCATAGAATTTCAACTGGAACAACCAACTATTTTCCAATCGTAATTTAAAACCTCACCTATTATGAACCCGCAGTTTAGAATTGAGCTCTATCGAGTCATTATCCAAAACCGAAGCCACAAGAGAATTAAGCACTACATTTGGAAAAATATCTAACCATTATGACATAGCAAAATCACGATTAAGCTATTCTTGCACAAACATATTGGAACCATGCCCTATCTCCTAAGTAAAATGATATTAAATGAATATCAATGATGCTACAATTAGCGATAGCTTTGTAAAAACCTTTGAACAAGTAAATTGGATGATCAGAACCCCCACACTTATCTTTAGGACTCATTAGATAATTAAAATCTCTAACAACACACCAGGGAAATAAAAAAGCACCCTTGAGAGACCGAAGCAAATCCTAAGACTCTTTTTTTTTATTTCTATCAAGCTAGCCATAAAAATCTGTACACCTCCACATTCCAAAAAATATGTCAACAACTTCAATATCAATATGAAACCAGGAAAAGCGAAAAGAAGAACAAGAAATAAAACTATGCTAGAGTGAAGCAAGCCCTCCACTCCTACCCTCTCTATCAACACAGAAATAACCATTATAACCAATACTACATTTTATTTCTTCAATTTTATTCAAGTGAACAAGTGTTTCAATAAGAAAAATAAAATTAGGCCTATGAGAAAACTCTTTTAAAATACGTACTACTCATGGGTTGCCTAGGCCATGGTAGTTCTAGCTAACACCAATTATAGCTCTTAGCAGGCCTATTCAATAAGGTTAATCGACTGATAAATCAATTGTACTGCTTAACATACCAGCAGGCAATGGATCATGGGTAGACTCATCAACATTCATCTTTATAACATGCTGCTTGTTCAACTTAACCCTTCTACGCATTCTATCTTCCAAAAGCCCAAGGGCCTCAAATTCTTTATCTTGGGCTTGAGCCTTATCTATTTGAGGCCCAATAATGCCAACTGTAGACTTCCCACTAGTTGTGCCAACATCCAATTTTAAAAATATATGATTAGCATGAATCTTTCCCATAACAGCTGCCTTTTTTGAATTAAATAAGATTATCCCATCTTATCTTACTATTGATTTCGGTTACCATCTTTGGCACCAAACCAATCTCCACTCCCATCCCTCAACCACTTTATTCCGCTGTAATCGGGGCCTCTCTTTACTGACATCGTCAACTAGTCCCCCCTTATTCTTGGTAAGTTCAGGATTTGAGAATAATAAATCATAGGTTTTATCAGAATGCCCAGGGACACCACAAATATAGCAAAAATAGCATAGCCTCTCATACTTAAAATGGACCCCATACAAGACTCTCCATTATGAATTCGAAGCTTCTTCCATCCCTTGATAGGAAGATAAACATCAATAGAAACATGAATTTGCATATAATTTTGCCAAACCTTTATAGAATTATTACTATCATACTAAAAAAAGTCACCAATGAAATTCCCTAATTATTGCCTAACCTTCATAGACATGTAACCAATAGGCAAATCATGGATTTTCACCCACACCAGCATATAGAATAATGGAATTGTCGATGCCTGGAAATAGATGATGAGTAAGCAACAAATAATTATCAAAAGTCCATGGCCCTCCATCCATCACCCTCTATAAATCTAACTAATGCCAAAATTGAAATAAATATTAATCACTTGACAACTCTTTAATACAAACTCCATGTCTAGGATGCCAAAGACTAGCAAGCTTGCTTCTCATGGCATTAAAATTAACACTTTGATATGTAAGGAAGTGCCCAACTAGGCAAAACTCATTAAAGGGCTATTGTTGAGATTGATCATCCTATTGATCATCCATGTCCTCCTCCTCTGCAAGCTCAAGCATCGCCATTGCAATGTTCATATCGGAATCCATAGTGACACAAGGAAAAATAACAGAGAACAGACACATGAGGACAAAACCATAAAGAAAAAAATCACAGAAAACACTCCCAATAAATGAGAGATGCTCAAAACACTCTCAAAAGATGAGAGACTTTTACTCTTAATAATATTATTAATGATATGTAATTATTTGTGTAATTTTTATACATGCTGACACCAATGTTAAATAAGTGAAATATTAGAATAATTTTTTATTTCAAAAAATTTTAACAATTTAAATTATTTTACAATAAACTAAATTTTCTTTTAGGAGCTAATATAACGCACTATATAAAAATTGAATGGTTTATAAATACTTTTTACTATATAAATAATTAATAAAAATTTGGGTACTATTTAAAGGCAAATACTAAAGCTAAAAACAGATGTGAATCTTTTTCACAACTCTCTATTGTTGCTCTTTAAACATTCTTATATACTTATTACCTTCTTTTAAGTCAATGCAAGCTTAGCAAGCTTAGAGGATGCCTCTTAAACATTCATCCCCATTTAAGTACAAAGTGGAAAAAAAAAAAAAAAGCAATATTGGATCCATTCAAAAACTCAAATTATAATTACAAACAACTGCATAAAATAATGTACACTAGATCTTCCTATTTCCTAAATTATTTAGTAATGAGAAGTCTGAATAAAACTTGATAAATCATTTCCCTCCATTTCACTTCTCTACCGAAAAACAATCATAACTTCATAATTATTTAAGATAACATAATTGAAAAATAAATTAATATGTGAAAAATCAAAATTCCATATTACATGAACACTCAAAAGAACAAAATTCAATATAAAATTTCAAAATTGAAAAAAAAAATAATTAAATTAACATCCTAAACAAATGCATATGAATTGAATCTCAATAAACCTCAAAATTGTTAATTAATTAAAAGCAATAAAAACTACAATACAAAATTAGACCCTAAACTTATATAGTAAAAAAATACGAACAAAATTCAGGAAACACTACATCTACATTCACTTAACGAATCAAATTTTATAACGAATTTCATAGGTCACCATAGCACAAACCAAAATTTAAAATTATGAGACTAATCCAACAATGAAATTGAAAGAAAAAAAAAATAAAGAGTTGTTTATTTAATTAAATAAACAAACATCAAGCTATTTACTTCAAGATCCACCCTACTATTTTCTTGCAAGCTTCTATTCCATTTTTTGTATCTCTAATTTCTTGAATAAAATTTTAGATAGAGTTATATGTATGGATAAAATAAAAATTTAAGAGAGTAAAAATCAAAAGTGCCAGGTGGAAAATAAAAAATAAAAAAATTAAATTTTTAAAATTAAAAGGACTAATGTTATAATTTACTGTTAAAAGAAAAAAAATGCTGAATTTTTTAAAGTTATTGCTACTAAATATGACATCTCCTAAAGGACCACATTACATGTCACCAAAAGGAGACCTTATATAGTAGTTTTGACATTTAATGAGTTGAAAAGTCAAAACAATATAAATTGAGTATTTAAATATCAAAGTGATTATAAACACCCAATTTTGGAATGATGAAATATATATGCGATAGAGGATTCTGATGATGAAAATATTATAAATAGATTTTTAATACTTGAAGTTTGAAACCTTAAAAGTCTAAATATATTTTCAAAGAAAGTTTAATTGGTGTTTTTAAGGACTTAATTATAATATTTTTTAGGACCTATTTGAAAAGTTTAAATTCTTTTAGGGGTTTTTTTGTAATTAAAAGTAAAAAAAAAAGGAAGAGATTAGAATTCTGTAATTCTTTCTATTTTATTTTAGTAAAAAAATTAGTTTCCTAAATTTTGATTGATTAAATAATATTTATCTGAATTTTTAGGAAATTTAAGTCCCTCTAAAATCAAAACTCTATAAAAAACAAATCACAGTAGAATATTTTTTTGCTAGGTTTTTCTTATAAAAGATTAGCCTGAGCTCTCATAAAAGGGGGAATACACAATAGAAGGGGATACACAGAGAAAAACACTGAGATTTTCTTTGAGGAGCTCATCTTTTAAACTTTTTGACTATTTTTTCAATTCTTTTTCCTGGACTAGAGGCTTTTCTCTTCTGTTTCTAGGCAGCACAAAAAATATATTCTCTTGTGATTTGTTTATTTTTGAAGTAAGGAGACTTTTGAAAAGAATAACAAGTTTTTGAAAACCTAGTTGAAAAAGCAACAGTGATTTTTTTACTGGTTTGAGGAGCAACCCATACTGCATCCATAAGCATCGTCTTCTTTCCTTCATTCTTTTATTTTTATTTTATTATTTTGATTTTACTAGATTTCAATTTTATTTAATTTTTTTTATTATTTTATTCAATAATCATTATTTATTCTTTTATGTTGGTAATTATGGACGAGATTACATGATGATCTTACTTGGTGAACAAAATCCATAAAAGTCCATGGAATGCCATGGATTAGACCTTATAGCTAAATATAGTTTTTTTTTTAGATTTTTTTTAGTTCTTTATTTTTGTTTTGTTTTTGGGATTGTATTAATTTTTTCTTTTCTTGTTATTTTTCAATATTATCATTGTAATAGCCCCAATAGTAGGAATAATGAAATCATGTGTGTGTGATTGTGTGTTTTTGTTTTATTTAATTGGTTAGTGAAATTAGGGTTTTAATTCGATAATTAATTAAAATTAATGGCTATAGAAATCATTAAGGGATTATTTAATTAAAATTGAATTAGATTTAAGTGGATAGAATTAGGTTGCTTGATTATTTTATTTTATTAGTTTGTTTATAGTCAATTTAATTAAATTAGGGTTTTTAAAATAAGTTTATTTGGTTGTTTGATCTTTTATTTGATTATTTTTGTTATTCTCTTATGTTTTTGGGCTTGTTTATTTATGTTTATATATTTTGGGCCCTAGGCCCATGTTAGACTTTAACCCATTTAAATAAATTCAGTTTTTTTGTAGGTTTAATTCATAAAAATGTATCTTTAGGCCCATAATTAATTAGATTTAGGGTAGAGATAACTTAGACCCATTTAGTTAATTTAGACATAAGCCCACCTAGGATAATTAACATTATTTAAACTTAGCCCATTAATTTAAACCTTTTTCATAATTTGTAGATTTAAGATCACTTTAGAATTAAAACATATATAATTAGGTTCATTAATTTAAATACTTCATAATTTGTAGATTTATGCTCATTTTAGAATTAAAATAAATAGACTTAGGTTCACTTAATTAAAATTGAATAAGAATTAGGCCTATTAGTCCTTAGGCTCACTTGTAAGTTAAAACATGTAGATTTGGCCCATTTAATTAAAATTAATGTAGATTAGACTAAATTAGGGATTGTGAATTTAAATGAGTGCATTGTTTATATGTATTTTTCATGACTAGTATGCCTGGAGTTGATTATTTTAATAAGGTTTTATATGAAATTGCATGCAAATAGAGGGTAAGATAGTAATTCATAAAATAATTATAAAACAACACAAAACTGAAAGAAGTTGGTATTTCATATCCAGAATCTTTTGGTTGTGGTGCTAGCTTTCTTTTAAAGAATTGAGTACCACCATTGTTCAATTTATCCCAGTTATTACCCTGGGTAGTGACTTCTCATCTCCATGCCATGTCTTTGTGATAGTGGTTAGTGTGTTCTTTAGAGTCCTAAGCTCAAATAGTATCGTGGTTGCTAAGATCTTGGGCGTGGGCTAAACCCTGTTATCTATAATGGCAACTCCACTGGGGATAAGAGATATTGATTCTACTTATGTTCTTTAGAATCATTTTATTAATTATTATTTTATTCTTGTATTCATTCTGTATGTCCCTATTAACCGATGGCGTTGGTTTATGGTCCCATGATTCCACTAGCTTCATAGGATTGTAAATTGGCTAACCATCACTCTTAGCCTTAACTCGATTTAAGAGAGATTTTTGAGCTCATCTGACTAGAGTTTGTAACCCAAGTCCTAAAGGGGGGGTAGTCTTCTCTCTAGTTTGCAAAGGATGTTGGGCCCCTATGACCTTGGCCTATAACTTAAGTCTTTAAGGAGGGTATATTGCTAAGGGAACCTTGACCTTTTTCACTGGACCCATCTCATATAGTGGCTTAGTAACTTCCCCTAGGATTACCCAAATTGCTTGTGAATGTTGCCATGAGGTATTTCTATCTATAAAACCCTAAGCCCATACTTCAGAAGCCTATTTGGTCTAATAAAGATTGGGCTAATCTTTTATACTTAGAAATGTTGTTTCTATACTTTTACTGCTTTGAGAGATTTAGCATGCACGTCAGTTCGTAATATCCCCTGTTGATATTAAGGCCAAAACCAAAAATTCTAGGAAAAGAGACTCACCATTGAATATATGTGTAAGAGGAATAAGGTTGGAAGGATGTATATACACTTGACTTGTTTGACTTGATACTTGTTGCATGGCACGTGCATCATACTAGCAATTTATTTTTCAACCATCATAGATTCATCTAGGTCTTCCTATGTTTGGAGTTAAAAAGGTGGCAGACTAATGAGAACCGATTCAAGCCCACAATCAATTATAAAAGAGACTCTTAACAGATTGGAATGAGTATCATCAATCTACTCTACCTAGATGCTGTAGAGGCTAAAAAAGTAGAAGAAATGGAACAATAAGAGGGAGGAAATTGGACTCTAGAGGATGTCAAAGGAGCATTGACGGATGATATGAGAGCAATGATGCAAGATGAATTAAGATAAGCTCTAGTTGGATTAATACCACCACCTGCTGCTACTGCACCTCTCATTGCGACCAATCCACCTGTTGTAGGTGCACTACCCGCTCACAATGATAATATTACTGGCAACATACCTGCTGTGGAAATCAAATCAGAGGATGTTGGGAGTTACATAGTTGAAAAGGCAAAAAGGGAATCATTTGAGCAAGTTTAAGAGCTAGAATCCAAGTAGATGGAAGAACTTACTCAAAAGATGTCCAAAATAGAGGAATTAATGAGAGGAAAAAGCATTGAATACTCATTTGACTTTGAAGATGTGATGTAATTTAAGGAAGATAAGCTACCTGACAAGTTTAAGATGCCATAGTTGTAGAAGTTTGATGGTACTAGGGACCCAAACATCCACATTAGTCAGTATACAACTACTATGAGCACCACTAAGGCTCCTTTGTCTGTAGTTACCAAGTTGCTTATTCTATCCTTGGAGGGTATAGCTATTAATTGGTATCATGGGTTAGAGAAATCTATCCGAGTGGACTAGAGAGAATTGTGCACTACTTTTCTAAAATAGTATGACAATAATACCAGGCTTAAAGTGTCCATCAAGGATTTAGAATTGACCAAGCAGAAACCTAATGAATCATTTTTAGATTTTTTTACTAGATTCATGAACAAGGCATGATTGATAAAGAACAAGCTTACTGAAAAGGATCAGGTTAGGGTGATTGTCCAAAATATGTCACCTAATTTGGTTGAGAGGTTGCAGATGATGAACCCTAAGAAATTTATAGACCTTTATGATGATGGTTTATAACCTGAGGAGATTAAAAGCAAGAAAAAGAAGATAGTTAGAAGAGAGTAAGGAACTACCCAACTAGGGGTACACAACAAGGAAATGCTAGTCGAGTTATGGGAGTCCATGCTATTCAATAACCCAGGAGATTCTAAAATTTTAACAGCCCTTATCTAAAGTCCTAGACCATTTGATCCAAAAAAGCCTCCTTAGACCTTTAACCCCTTTTAGACCACCAAACCCAATCTCCCTGGCTTTGACCTAAATAGTTACTGTAAATTTCACCAGGTTGCTAGCCATTCCACTGACTCTTGCATATGCCTTAAACATTAAATTTAAAAACTTATAGACTCAAGAAAAATCATAAACCCTAAGAAATCAAATCCAAACCCAAACACTAAAAATAACCCTTTCCTAAATTACCAAAACATGCCACCCTTAACTACCATGATGATCAACTCAGGAGTTAATGAGGAAGAAGTGCTAAGCTCCTTTAAGGACTTAAAACTTAAAACCAATGAGAAATCTCCTATTGCCCCCAAAGATGAGGAAAGAATAGAAGATGTCTTGATGGTTGGTACTTTTAATTGAGTTTAATATTGAGTATTTCACTACCAAAGTCATCAAAGGAAGAGCAGTAGTGGAATTCCTAGTGCAGAATGCAGTTGAAAGAGATTAGTAATGGAATTTAGAGTTTCCAGATGATAACTTAGCAGTAATAGAAAGATGTGAATGGAAGCTTTATTTTGATGGAGCTGTGAATAATAGGGGAGTTGGGCTAGGAATGATTCTTATCACACCAGGAGGAGAAACCATTCCAATGACTAAGAAATTAGACTTTAAAGTTACGAACAATATGGCCGAGTATGAGGCATGCATCGATGGGGTAGAAGCAGCACTAGCAGTTGGCGCTAAAGACCTACTGGTTTATAGAGATTCCTTGTTGGCTATTAGTTAGGCTAACGAGGAATGGGAAGCGAAAGAAGAGAGGTTGAAACCTTATATCTGCTATTTGAAGAAGTTAATACGGAATGGCAGATGCATTGGCAATTCTTTCTTCAAAGTGGGATAAACCGACGAGGTCGATGATGAAGTCTTTGGTGATAATGAAAATGAAAGCTCCATGTTATAGTGAAAAATTAGTTATGAGTATTCAAATAGGGCCAGAAGAAAAGCCATGATTTTATGACATCTAGAGATTTATCGAGGAAAGGAAATACCCAAATGAAGAAACTTCCAAAGAAAGAAATACCCTTCATATTCTTGCACACCATTATGCAAGTCATGATAGGGTATTATACAGAAGAATGCCAGATGGAATACAACTGAGATGTCTCAAGAAGGATGAAGTAGAATAGGTGATGAGAGAGATTCATGTAAGGGTTTATGGATCTCATATGAATGGGATGATTCTAGTGAAGAAAATAATTCGATAAGGGTATTATTGGATAAGCATGGAAAGAGATTGTATCCAGATAGTGAGACAATATCATCAATGCCAAATACATGGGAACCTTAACCATCTTCCCCTCTATGGTGCTAAATAATTTAACATCTCCATGGCCCTTCGCAGTATAGGGGATAGATATAATATATGAGATAAGACCAACTACCTTGAATGGGCATAAATATATAGTTACGGTGATCAACTATTTCTCTATATGGATAGAAGCATAATCCTTTGGTACCTTGAAGGCTAGACATATGGCAATATCCATTGAGAAGAATCTTATTTGCAGATATAGGATCCCACATCATGTTATGACGGACAAAGGTATTTAGTTTTAGGTAGAGATAGCCAAGTTGTTACAGAGATACATGATTGAGCATCATAAATCCTCACCTTATCTACCTCAAGCTAATGGTGCAATTGAAGCGGCCAATAAGAATATAAAGAGAATCCTTTTTAAAATGGTGAAAAAGTATAAAGATTGGTCTGAGTATCTTCCTTTTTCCTTATGGGGATATAGAACTGTAATGCGCACTGCTACAGGACAGAAACTGTTCTCATTGGTATATGGTTATGAAGCAGTTTTGCCTATATAGATAGAAATCAAATCTTTGAGGGTTGTTATGGAAGCAAAAATCCCTGAGAGTGAATGGATGCAAAAGAGATATGACCACCTTATGTCTCTATATGAGAAAAGGATGGATGATTTATTTCACAATCAGATTTATCAGAGAAGGATAGCGAGAGCCTTTAATAAGAAAGCCAAAATCGAAAAGATAAAGGCTAAAGATATGGTGCTAAAGCAGTCAGGAGCAATAGTGTTTGATCCAAGAGGAAAATTCAGACAAAATTAGGAAGGACTATATTTAGTTAAGACTATTCTACCCAAAGGAGCTGCAAAGATATAAGATCTTAAAGGGAATGAGTTTACTGAGCCAATTAACTTGGATCACCTCTAGAAATGCTACCTTTAAAAAAAGAGGGTCCACTAGCTAGAAACCTGAAAAGGCTAGTCAGACAAAAATTAGAACATTCCAATTATTCAGAAAACCTAAAAAGGGCTGGCAGGCAAAAATTAGGGGATAAAATAAAAGAGGTGATCCCACTGATCATAAAACTTACAAAGGGCTGGTTAGGCAAAAATTAGGAAAATAAAAGTGAGAGAAAAATATTCAATTAGAAAATCCAAAAAACTAGCTAAAAATAAGAGTTATATCATCTGATGTAATAAATGTACTTATTTTAGCCCTAATTAATGAATCAAATTGAAATGGAATTTTGTTGGATATTGCACATTCTATCTTTATTATAAAGCATAAAGACTTAAAGAAAAAACAAAACATAAGAAGTCTAAAAACCAAACTTATGAGATCATTATTCTAGTTTTGTCTTTGTTTCTTCTTTCGTGACTCATCTAGTAATACTTGAGTCCTCTTGTACTTAGTAAACCCTGGTGGTTCTATAGCTTATATAGTAACTTAGGCCTTGTAGTTGTCATCAATAGTTATATCGGCATCCAAGTGGACGTTCTGCTCTAGTGCTTTGTGAGGCCATAGGTTCTTCATTTTATCTAAGAAATCTTATCTCAGAGGGAAGCCCTCAAAGTTAGGTATAATAGCCACAGTGAATTATGATCGACCATACTGATGACACAAGCATGAAAGGGAAATGAAGGTCGAAAAGTGCAACCCAGGAATAAGAACACAGTGGTCATACAGGCTAATCGTTACAAACTTCAATCTCCACTAAGGGCAAACCCATGTAATCTCAGTATTAGTGATACCTTTAATCCAATCAATCCATTAATCTATAGTGCACTTGTCCTTCATCTTCAGTGGGTAAGATTATAGATGATGAGGTTGATAAATCAAAGCATTGTTGAGGGTGTTAAGGATACTTAATTTCTCATGCAGCCAAATTAAAAAAAAGAAGCTAAGTTAAAACCCCAAAAGGGCAACTTAAGTAAAAAAAAAGGGCTACATACCTCAAGGAGAAGTAAACTACCTGAGAATCGATTCTGAATCTTAAAATTATCTAATCTAATGATAGTTTCAGCAAGTATAATAAGCACAGGGTTAGCTCCAGCTTCCACTTATTCTAGAATTCTGACAATCCTTATGTCGACATCTCCATGAGATGCCACTAATAGAAATTAGGCATACAAGTAGAAAGAGACAGTCCTAATCCAGGCGGCATTGTTCTTGCCCACAGTCTCATAAGAACTAATTAGAGAAGAAAGATCGATAGTCTGAGAGTTATGTGCGTACATGTAGATGTCATATAGGGGCATATCAAAGAAGGTCATTAGTCTATCAAGGAACTACATCTCAAGATCAGGAAGAGCAATCACAACAATTGAGTTTAAAGAAAAACCAAGAATAGCAATAAACTCTTCAATTAATGGACATATTTATTGTCCATTAAATCTAAATACGTGGTCCTCGATATTCTAGAAGGCGGCAACGGCATGAAGAAAATTTGAGTCTAATTTTAGATGTTGAAGGGACTTTAAGGATTTGATATAAAAGGGTAGCAGTCTGTTCTAATCGTCTTCACCAAGGCTCTTGAGGAATTTCTTCATCAAATTAAGGGTGGCGTGTGTCATAATAAAAGACAATAAAAAGAGGGATAGGAGACAATCCTTTTGGCCCTTATATAGACATAAAGGCTAATATGGATAGGATTAGGATTTTATGTTTTTAGGATTAAAGTTAGGTCATAATCAAAATAGAAAAGAGCAAAGAGAGGGAATCAAATTTCCAATCAGAAATTTATAATTCTGATCAGAATTTTAAAAATCTGATAGGAAATCCTGAATTCCGATTGGAATTCTAGAAATCCAATCAAAAATCTATAATTCTGATTTGATTTCCTAGATTTTTGACTAAAACAAAGATTTTAGAATTTGATCCAAAATAAAAAGACCATAATCCATTCATAATAGGAAATAGTTTTGAAACATTTGAAGTACAGTCATGCAAGCACAAGACATAAAGATCAATTATCCTGAGCTCCAATATCTGGCCAAGGACTCCACCCTTTAGCTGGATCATCACTCTAATCTGAAGGCATAGAAGTCCCAGCGTCATGATCATCAAAGCCGAGACCAGTGAGCTGTCTGCAAAGTCTTTCGTTCTCATGCTCCAGATCTCCAGCATAACTCTATGGCATTAAGAATAGTTAGAATCATGCATATTATACATAACATGCATACATTTGCATACTTGTTATAAATACTAACTGTCTAACTATTTGTGATCTATATAGTAAAAAATCTTTGGGATGAGATAAGTCCATACAGATACTCTGCCTGCGTCTGAGAGATTTTTAAAATAATATGTACTAATTCAATAATAAGTGTCAATTTGTGTAAGATTAGAAAGGCAAAATGCACTTAAATATGAAGCATTAGGAGGAGAAAAGCTAGGAATCTGAGCTATATTAAAATACATATGTTGCTCGATAGGGGTCTACACTGCAAGAGCCCAATAGTACATAGACATAATAAGTGGGGGAATATTGCCCAGAATAGTACTCAAGGAAGCATAATCTCGAGCAGCTCCACTATGCTGAGTATGCTTAACCTCTTGCTCAGCCCTCTTAGCATCACCCTTAGCCTCCTCCTCCATAAAAACATCAGTAGCTTCTTCAACCTATATAAAAAAAGGGGGTAAATGTCATTTACAGTAATGAAAGAGATGAAGTAAAATAGTGATAGTGAGGAATGATGACAGAAAGCATACCTCAGCTGGGTCTATATGAACCTGCTCTGAGAGATTCTCCTGAATATACTCTTGATAGTGACGAGAATGCTCGAGCAGAGTTGAAGTGTCATATCCCTCAAGAGCTGCTCTAAGCTCAGGACTAGTCATGCTACAGCTTCTCAACATCGAAGAAGGAATAGAAGAAGGAACACACCTCTTCAAAGGTCCTATATGCTAATGATAAACACACTTACTAAGATACCACATTTGGCAACCATGACCAGGAAGTAAAATCCTCATAGCCTCAAGCCTCATAGTTGGAACTATGAAATCATATTACTGGATGTCCTCAGCATCAACTAGCCAATCTAATCTTACCTATAAACTCATTTAGATAATTTTATTTAACTTTCACGATTGGTTAAATACTAAAAATTAAATTTATCTTACCAGGTCCCACTCTAAGGAGTTCAGCTGATCTTAATAGGTCTACAGATCATACTTGATGCTAGCTAGATGAGAAGAATCCCATTTTTGCATAAAAGGAAAATCCCTGTCAAAGCTAATAGTGCTAAAGCCTCAGATTACCCCAATCTCAATGCCCCCTATCTAAAAAAAGGAGAAATAGTTGAAATGACAAGAAGGGGTTGTAAAAGAACAAAGTTAAAAAGGGGTAGAAGACATACATATAGGACGTACTAAAAGCTGCACATCGTCATAGCGCCTCTACAGACAGTATCTAGTCTATAATAAAGATAAGTAAGAGCTACAGATCCCCAATCGAAAGTAGTGACTCTAGCAAGATCTTGAAAGGGATCGAGAAGAGTAATGCTAACCTCATGACAAGTCTCATAGAAGAGGGTAGTTCCTAGCAATATCAATAAGAAGCATCTCACCTTCTGAAGGATTTGACAAGGTGTGGTGGTGGGTAATCTCTTGAAACCCTGAACAAGAGAATAAAAAAGCATGTTCTTTCAATTCTTCCATGTCGAAATGAACCCAAGTAATTCATGAACATAATGAATCCTAACATCCTCTAGAAGAGTGAAGTAGTGGATGTCAAAGTGAACTAGAATACCCCTTAAGGTGATCCCAGTAATAATAGAGAAGCTCATGGGGAAATAGTCAGCTCACCCACTCATGTGTGGAAAGTGTGAGTGGTATCCATCCACCTATCGATAAGAGCAAAAAGTGAGTAGTGATCCGACCTACCTCAAGCAGTCGATAAAGCAATAATGAAGCATTAGAAGCTAGATGCCTAGATATACTGTACTACCTCTCCAGATAAATCATCAAAGAGTTCCTGAGCCAAGTGAAAGGAACACAAGAACTTCGGTGGTTTTTGAAAAAAATTAAAAAAACAACAGGATTACTTTATTTATAAACTTTTAATTATTTATCTACTTTCATTTTTATCTAAAAAAATGGATCAAAAGACTGGATTTTTAATTGAAAATCCATAATTTAGATCGGATTTCTAGATTTTTTATCGGAAATCTAGATTTCCAATTGATTTTCCAAATTTCCAATAAAAAATCTAGAGTTCTGATTTATATTTCAAATTTTCGATTAGAAATCTAGAAATTTGATTGTAATTTTGTCAGTCTTCTATAATATGAACATACCAATTTTTTAAAATTTTGTCTTCAGATTAACAGTTTTATGCAATTTTATTGAATTTTGTATAGCAAAAATTCTATAATTGCATGCATGAATATGTTAATTTATACATTGACAGGAATATATCTTTTTGAAGAATCAAATACAAAAGGAAAATTTACATCATCTCCACTTTATGAGCATCTATGGAGGTGCAAGCAAGTCAAAGGGAGCACTTTTTCCCCTTAATTGAGCCCCATATTATTTTAAGGAAAATATAGATGAGATATGATCGAATCCGATTGCCTAGAGCTGCTTTCGCATGGTCTGCATCTTATGTGAGCCATACAATCAGATGAATTCCAAATTGGAGATCAGAAGTAAGATTTCAAATTCAAGAGAAATGAAAAGAAAAAAAGGAATGAAAGGGATGTGAGATGAAAAAATGAATTGGCAAAATGCAAAGTATATATTAAAGTAGCAAAAATCCACTTTAGTCCTTTAACTTTGTTTGCATTCAAGTCTAAAGCTTTTCTTGCAATTTAGTCCTAAATTACAAAGCTATATGATTTGATAATTCTTTATATTATTAAATTGTTAACATAAAATAAATCAATGCTATACAACCAAGTGTAATGTATCATTTCAATCTAAACTATACGACTGAATATAGTCAACATTATACCATTGAGTATGATGTATCATTTCAACCCAGACTATACAACTGAGTATAGTTAACATTGTATGACCAAGTACAATGTGTCCTTTCAATCTAGACTATACGACTAAGTATATTCGATATTGTATGACATAGTACAATGTACCTCTTTCAATCCAGACTATACAACCGAGTATAGTCGACATTGTATACTGAGTACAATGCATCCTTCCAATCCAGACTATACAACTAAGTATAGTCAACATTGTATGACCTAGTATAATGTACTTTCTCAATCTAAACTATACGATAGAGTATAATCAACATTGTACAACTGAGTGTAATGTATCCCATTTATTTATACTATTGATCGAGTATAGTCGACATTATATGATCGAGTGAGATGTATCCTTTCAATCCAGACTATACGACTGAGTATAGTTAACATTATACGATCGAGTGCAATGTATCCCTTCTATTCAGACTATACGACCAAATATAGTTGACATTATATGACCGAATGTGATGTATCCTTTCAATCCATACTATATGATCGAGTATAGTCAACATTGTACAACCGAGTTCAATGTATCCCTTCTATTCAAACTATACGATCGAGTATAGTCGACATCATATGATTGAGTGTGATGTATCTTTTCAATCCAAACTATAAGATCAAGTATAGTTGACATTATACGATCAAGTACAATGTATTCCTATCCAGACTATACGACTGAGTATAGTCAACATTGTATAACTGAGTACAATATATCTTTTTAATCTATACTATACGACTGAGTATAGTCAATATTGTACGATCGAGTACAATGTACTTTCTCAATTTGTACTATATGACCAAGTACAGTCAACATCATATGACTGAGTGTGATGTACCTTTTAAATCAATGTTATACATCTGAGTATAGTGTTTCCTGAAATGTTTTAGGTTTATGCTTAGTGTTGTATGACAACACAAGCATTCATTGTGAACCGATGATCGCTTACAGGCAAAAGCTTCGAGGAGCACAAGTAAGTATTTAAACTTTAGTTCCTAAGAAATTATGTGTTTATTTGCTTTACTGTAATTTGTCAAGCTAATAGCAATAAAGGGGGGCAACTGCAAATACCTAATTTTGGGATGATGAAGTATGGATGCGATAGAGGACTCCGATGATGAAAATATTATAAATAGGTCTTCAATACTTGAAGTTTGAAATCTCAAAAGTCTAAATATATTTTTAAAGAGAGTTTAATTAGCATTATTTTAAGTACTTAATTGCAATGTTTTTAGGACTTATTTGAAAAGTTTAAATTCTTTTAGGGGTCTTTTTATAATTAAAAGTAAAAAAAAGATAAGAATTTTGTAATTTATATTGGAATTACATAATTCCGATTGGAATTACATAATTCCAATAGAAATTATGTATGTTTTGTTTTATTTTTTCTATTTTATTTCAGTAAAAAATTTGGTTTCCTAAATTTTGATTGGTCAAATAAAATTTTTTTGAATTTTTAGAAAATTTAAGTCCTTTTAAAACCAAAACTCAATAAAAAACAAATCACAGTACGATATGTTTTTTGCTAGATTTTTCCTATCAAAGATTAACTTGAGCTCTCATAAAAGACGGAATACATAAAAGAAGAGGATACATATAGAACAACACTAAGAAACTCTGTGAGGAGCTCATCTTTTAAAATTTTTGATGATTTTCTCAATTTTTTTCTTGGACTAGAGGCTTTTCTCTTTTGTTTCTAGGGAATACAAAAAAATATTATCTTATGATTTATTTATTTTTGATGTAGGGAGACTTTTGAAAAGAATAACAAGTTTTTGAATACCTACTTGAAAAAGCAACAGTGAATTTTTTACTAGTATGAGGAGCAACCCATACTGCATCCATAAGCATCATCTTCTTCCCTTCCTTCTTTTATTTTTATTTTATTATTTTGATTTTACTAGATTTCAATTTTATTTAATTTTTTATTATTATTTTATTCCTTAATCATTATTTATTCTTTTGTGTTGGTGATTATGGAGGAGATTACATAATGATCTTACTTGGTGAACAAAATCCATGAAGGTCCATGGAATGCCATGGATTGGACCTTGTAGCTAAATATAGTTTTTTTTTTAGATTTTTTTGTCTAGTTCTTTATTTTTGTTTTGATTTTGTTTTGTTTTTGGGATTGTATTAATTTTTTCTTTTCTTGTTATTTTTCAATAGTTCATTGTAATAGCTCCAGTAGTGGGAATAATGAAACCATGTGTGTGTAATTGTGTGTTTTTGTTTTAATTAATTAGTTGGTAAATTTAGGGTTTTAATTAGATAATTAATTAAAATTAATGGCTATAGAAATCATTAGGGGATTATTTAATTAAAATTGAGTTAGATTGAAGTGGATAGAATTAGGTTGCTTGATTATTTTATTTTATTAGTTTGTTTAGAGTCAATTTAATTAAATTAGGGTTTTTAGAATAAGTTTGATTGATTGTTTGATTTTTTATTTGATTAATTTTTTTATTCTCTTATGTTTTTGGGCTTGTTTATTTATGTTTATATGTTTTGGGCTCTAGGTCAATGTTAGACTTTAACCCATTTAAATAAATTCAGGTTTTTTATAGGTTTAATTAGATTTAGGGTAAAGATAATTTAGGCTCATTTAGTTAATTTAGACATAAGCCCACCTAGGATATTAACATTATTTAGACTTAGCCCATTAATTTAAATCTTTTCTATAATTTGTAGATTTAAGATCACTTTAGAATTAAAACATATAGAATTAGGTTCATTAATTTAAATACTTCATAATTTGTAGATTTATGTTCATTTTAGAATTAAAATAAATAGACTTAGGTTCACTTAATTAAAATTGAATAAGAATTAAGCCCATTATTACTTAGGCTCACTTGTAAATTTAAACATGTAGATTTAGCCCATTTAATTAAAATTAATATAGATTAGACTAACTTAGGGATTGTGAATTTAAATGGGTGCATTGTGTACATGTATTTTTCATGACTAGTTTGCCTAGAGTTGATTGTTTTAATTAGGGTTTATATCAAATTACATGTAAATAAGGGTTAAGATAGTAATTCATAGAGTAATTCTAAAAGAACACAAGGCTGAAAGAAGTTAGTATTCAGTATCCAAAATCTCCTGGTTGTAGTGCTAGCTTTCTTTTAAAGAATCGAGTACCACCATTTTTTGGTTTGTCCTAGTTATTACCCTAGGTGACGACTCCTCATATCCACGCCATATCTTTGTGACAGTGGTTAGTATATTTTCTAGAGCTCTAAGCTCAAACAATGTCATGGTTGCTAAGATCTTGGGCATGGGTTAAACTTCACCGTCTACAGTGATAAAAATTAATATATAATTGCACGTAAATGAACTCTAGATGAATTGATATTATTAGTTTGGTCTTCTAACTCATTAAAAGTAAAGATCATTAAAAAAAGCCAGCGAAAGACAACATGTCATAGTCACCAGAAGCTGTCATGTCACATAACACCCAACGTAATGAAAGCTAACTTGCATTGCATGATAGTCTAAATTGTAAGGATAATGTCTTATGTCACTATTAGCGACATAAGTAGTAATATAGTTGCAGGGGAGGGGGGGCGTTAAAACCCCAAAAGCACTCTCCCTCCAATTAATGAGCCCTTATGTATTACGGGGTAAAAATGAAACATTAATTTTTTTTATTTTTTATGTAGACTAAACAGATTATTTTTTAAAGACTAAAGTAGTAATTGTTGCGATGTCATAACTTGCTACATGTATCATTTTCTTGGCACTTCTAAAAATAAACGGTCTATCTGCAATTTGAATGTGCCATCTGCAATTTCAAAAATTGTACGTGTCATCATAACTATTCATTTATTTATTTATTTTTAAATCCTATAAATTGTCAATGGTAGGTAGAACTCCATGCAAGAGAGTGAGACATAAACGTGGGTGTTTGTGTGGTGCAGTGTTAGATTAAGTATTCTATGAGCGTAGCAAATTTTAATAATAGAGTGAAAACATAGTAAATACCATTGAGTGTTGTGCTTGATTTAGTCAGTGTTTTTGTGAGTAATAATAAAAGTTTCTATTAGTCATTAATTACTTTGAATTATTAAAAGCAATGAACTTGGTTGTAGAATCACCAGTAGTTGTTACTATGGTTGGCATGCTTGCACTTCTCCTATTTTTCTGCTATTCACTAGAGATCCTAAAAGGGAAAGGGAAAGGGAAAATACCTAAGAAAAAAACCCCACCACAACCTAAGGGCATATGGCCAATTTTTTGTCACCTCCCTCTACTAAAAGGGCCATAACTGTGCCTTAAAACCTTAGGCCGCATGGCTAACAAGTACAACCCTATTTTTGAGATCAAGATGGGAGTGCATCTATTTGTAATTATAAGTAGCTAGGAATTGGAAAAAGAATGTTTCACTATTAATGACATAATCTTCACCAATCATACTAATTTTCTAAGAATAAAATTATTAGGATATAACAATGCCGTGTTCGGATTCAATGCTTACGGTGAGTACTGGTGCCAAATGAGCAAGATAGCCACACTTGAGCTTCTGTCAAACCACCAGCTTTAGATGTTCAAGCACGTAAGAAAATCAAAAGTACAATCTGGTATAAAATGTTAGTTTGTAAAATTCCCACATAAAAAATTTAAGAAAAAAAAGGGAGGAGTTTTTAGTTTTAAATAGATTCCTCTCCCTTTTGGTTAATGTATGTCAATCACCATTTGTGTTTGATGTAACATTGAAAGTTATTATATATTATACTAGAGAATTGAAAGGGAAATTCTATTGGGGTATACTTGAGCTTTTGGGTATGTGGGAGAGTTAAATATTTTGTAGTGTGATTGTAATAATTTTTCACATAGTAAATATTTTTTCTCTTAGTTGTCTTTTGACAACGCCCTTGGTTTTTCTCCATTTGGAAGTTTTTCATATTAAATTATTGTGTGTTTCTCTCTTTTATTTTTCAAGTATTTTTGTTCATGTTATGATCTAAAGGGGTAAAGGTACTTGTTGGATTGTAACAGGTTCATTTTCTCCAATAATTGGTATTATAGCTCTTGGTTTATTTTAGTATGCTTTATGGTTGTAACTTAGGATGATCTTCCACATCAGAAAAAATTTCCTTGGCCAAATTGGCATTTAGCATTGACAATTTTTTTTATAGAAATTATTATGATCCAACTAAAGGTCCTGTATATTGTGTTTATTGAGTGTGATATTGTGTAAGTAAATGCAACCAAGAAAGTTTTATCACAAAGGCTATAATCCCCTAAGGAGGTTGGGACTTAAGTGATATCATTTGTGTCCCCCCAATCTTTATTGGAAACTTACTTAGTGCATTTAGTAGACACAATTATTCACTCATTATTCATGTGTGAGGTCACTGTAGTAGGAAGTACTATTCATTATTGAGCAAAATTAAGTTTTAGATTTGATATTGAGAAATTTGATAGGAGAATTAATTTTGGGTTATGGCAGGTACAAGTCAAGGATATACTAATCTAGTCTGGATTATATAAGGCCTTGAAGGGAAAGCTATGTTCTTTATCTGAAGGAAAGGAGCCAATTAAATCTGGTGATAGTAGTGCAAACATGGGAAAATCCAAAATGAGTGAAGAAGAATGGAAGGAGCTAGACATGAGAGTAGTAAGTCAGATTCATCTTTGTCTAGCAAAAAATGTTCTTACTAATGTTGCTAGATGGTCAACAACAAAGGAATTTTAGGAAAAGCTTGAGGAAATGTACTAGGCTAAAGTCTTTTAAATATGTTATATTTGAAGGAGCAATTTCACAAATTGTAAATGGAAGAGGGTACAGAAATTTCTGATCATCTTAGTGCACTTAATGGGATTGTCTCTGAATTGGAATCTATTGGAGTAAAAATTGATGATGAAGATAAAGCCTTAAGACTTATCTAGTCTCTTCCACCTTCCTATGAACACATTTAAACTATTTTAATGTATGAGAAAGAGAATGTGAATTTTTCAGAATTGACAAATAAGCTAATTTCTTAAGAATAAAGGCTAAAAAATGGACATAATAAGTCTTTTGAAAGTACAACATTGTCAGTTTGTGGAAATGGAAAGAAGAATAAAGGCTCTAAAAAGAAAATTATCTGCTGGGGATGTGGGCAACCTAGACATGTAAGGAAGGATTACAAAAATGATGGAGCTAATTTGGCTAATGGCTCAAAATGTCATGTTACTAATGCTATCGTCTTTAAAGGAGACGATGAACTTTCTATATAAGAAAAGATATATATCCTCATGGCATGATAGCTACCAACTGGGTTGCCATGGAAAAGGATGTATGATAGGTAGCATGTTTGCAGTTTGCACACGTGCATTAGTTGACAGTTAATGCAAGGTGTGTGGTAGAATTGATGTTAATGGCTAATGAACTTCCTAAAAGTCAACATCGGAAGTTGCACTATAACTTATTAGCAGTTTTTCTACATGAACTAGCCAAGATGAAAATTCTTGGAGTTTGTGAATTTCAAGTGTGTATACTCTTATGGTGGAGTATTACAATTCTTGTTTTTTTTTTAGAATTGTGACTAACATAGCTGATGGTAAGGTAGCTGTTGTTCTTTATTTTTAATCATGGGAAAGATTTATGAGAGAACTGTTTAGAATTTTCCAAGATGGAGATTTGTTGGTTTGTAAAATTTCCATATCAAGAATTTTATTAAAAAAAAGGGAGGAGTCTTTAGTTACAAATAGACTCCTCTCTCCTTTGGTTAATGTATGCCAATCACCATTTGTATTTAGTGTACCATTGAAAAATATTAGCTACACTGTAGAGAATTTAAAGGGAAATTCTCTTGGAGTATACTCGAGCTTTTGGGTATGTAGGAGGGTTAAATATTTTGTAGTATGATTGTAATAATTTTTCACATAATAATTTTTTTCTCTTAATTGTCTTTTGACAACACCCGTGATTTTTCTCAATTTGGGAGTTTTCCATATTAAATTATTGTGTTTCTCTTTTTTATTTTTTAAGTACTTTTGTTCATGTTATGATATGAAAAAGTAAAGGCACTTGTTGGATTGTAAAGGATCTATTTTCTCCAACATAAAAGACATGTATCAACAATGAGAGATGACTAGTAGAGATGATGATAAGGGTGTTGTTGTCAACATTAATCAATGGTTTGTAGACGTAACTATAAATATAATCTTTAGGATATGTTTGGATGAAAGTTAAAGGAGGTTAAATGTTATTCCTGTAATACATTAATTTCATTTAATTTTATTTGGTAAACTTTAAAAGTCAAGGGTTAACATTTAACCCCCTTAATGATTAAACTCATTTATATGTGTTTTTATTAACCTAGTTGAGACTAGGTTAGACACATGTAACAAAAAAAAAGCATATTTTTAAAAGAGCACTTATTATTTTTATTTTTTTTACCTTTATCATATTACTTCAACTTTTTTTTTCTATATTAAGAAATTACTAATCAAATCTATTAAAAAGGTACGAGTTAATTTAAATTTTTATTATAATATTTATATTATTTTTTAAAATTCATATAAATATATTATTTAAATAATTATATAAATGTTCAAAATTTTAAATAATTATTTATTTTTTTTATTATTTTTAAATATTTAATAATAAATTTAATCTATTGCATATTTTATTCGTAAAGACTTTCACGTTATGGTTTTTAATTATCTTTAATTTGTTAAATAAAATTAACAGCTTAATTATTATATTTATAATTATTACATCTTTAACGATTACATTTATAATTATTACACCCTTTACCATTAGGATTATATTTGGAAGGCCAATGTAAGCTGGGCAACATCTCAAGAAGATAGAGCACACAACGATCCATGGCGAGAGGCCCTCAGCGATTACTTGGAGTTGTTTGGAAAGGTTTTGTTGTCCGATGCTGTACCATTTTTTAGGAGGTTAGACTTGGGTGGATATGAAAAATCCATGAAGAAAACAGCTCCAAAGCTTGATATGTTTATTCAAGATTGGTTAGATGAGCACAAAAGGAAAAGAAGATCAGGCAGCAAGGTCAAAGGTGAAGAAGAAGATTTCATGGATGTTATGCTTTCCATTGCTGACGATGAAGGGGAGCTTCCTTCCCCTGATTCTGATACCGTCAATAAAGCTACATGTTTGGTATATGCATTTTCACCTTTATTTTTTTGTTGAGAATAAACAAAATATGCTGAACATTCTTTAAATAAGATTATTAATATTTATTGTTTAAAATATTTTAAGGTAAATAATGTTTTTATAAATTAAATTTTTTAATAAATTAAGTTTTGAAATAATAAATTTATAAATATTCGATATCAATCAAATATTAAGATTATTTTTATTAGAGCGAGTTTTTATAAAATAAATTCTATATATGAAGTAAATAATTTTTTTTAAAAAAAAATAGGATGTTCATCGTCATGGGACTGCGCGCATGTCGATGGCCACATCCAAAGGCTGCAATGAGTTATTGGCATATACATAAGTGCTCATTGCAACCATATTTCTATTTTGGAAAGAAACTCATTTTTTCGTGCTTGAACTATTCGGGTTTTTTAGAAAAGTTTTGTAAACCTGCCATTAGTTTATGATATATAATTCATATATAAAAGATTAATGACATAGTTTAAACATTTATCTAATAAATATAATTCATCAATAAAAATAAGACATATAATTCTATGTTGCAAATTTAATGTCAGGATGTAATAGGATTTGATTCAATAGTTTTCATTCTAATAATTTAATAATATTTTTCAGGGAATGAAGGCGGGGGCGCCTTTTCCACAGAAATTACACTAAAATGGGCTATGGTTTTATTGCTGAGCAATCGAGATGTTCTAAAGAAGGTTCAAGATGAATTAGACACACAGAGCCAGGTGCGTGCAAGAATCGGACATGAAGAACTTAGTTTATCTACAAGCTATGCTAAAAGAGACGCACAAACATGGTAATGTCCCATGAATCGCCCGAGGATATCATTATAGGTGGCTATCGTATACCAAAAGGCATAAGGATTTATATTAATGACTGGAAAATACATAGAGATCCACGTGTGTAGACCGACCCTTATGAGTTTAAACTGAAAGATTTCTCACAACTCATAAACATGTTGATGTTAGTGTTAACAATAAAAATTTGATAGTAGAATTGAGGGAATTTTTCTTCATATGTATTCTTTTACAATATAAATATATATATAATATTTACATACATTTATTTTTGTTAATTTATATAAATCAATTTCCTAATTTTTTCCCTCCATCTTTTTACTTCCTAATTTTATAATTATTCTATTTACACTATTCAACAATATCTTCAAGTTGGTGTATAGATATCATCAATGTCCAACTTGCTCAGTAAATCATAGAACACTCGGCTTAAGATAACATTTGTCAGTATATTTGCTAACTGGTATTTAGATTTTATAAAAGGAAATTTGATTATCCTAACTTCAAATTTCTCTTTGATAAAGTGTCTATCCACTTCTACATGTTTAGTCTGATTATGTTGAACTGGACTATGAGCAATTTGAATAGTTGCCTGATTATTATAGTATAAGTTCATCTTTGGTTCTAGAGGATAGCCAATCTAACTCAGTAAGCTTTTTAACCAGAGGAGCTTATATAATCCTTTTGATATGCCTCTAAACTCGACCTTCACACTTGACAAGGCAACCACTTTCTATTTGTTACTTCTCCATGTGACGAGATTACCACTAACAAAGG
This sequence comes from Mallotus nudiflorus, assembly GCA_947683625.1. Lineage (NCBI taxonomy): Eukaryota > Viridiplantae > Streptophyta > Magnoliopsida > Malpighiales > Euphorbiaceae > Mallotus > Mallotus nudiflorus. The sequence continues at coordinate 877,720 of CANTUR010000906.1, forward strand.
TGAAGTATCCTGACATTGACTTTCTATCTAGGCTTCCTACCCATTCGGCATTTGTATATCCATCGATATTCAAGTGATTGTGCTTTCTGAACATAAGTCCTCTTCCAAGTGATGATTTAAGGTATCTCAATATTTGGAATATTGCTCTCAAGTGATCTTTACTCGAATTATGCATAAATTGACTTACCATACTTACTCCATATGCAATGTCCGATCTAGTATGAGATAAATAGATAAACTTTCCTACTAGTCATTGGTATTAGTCTTTATCTTTTTGCATTTGATCAGTAAATTTGTCATTCTAAGCAATGGGAGTGTCTGCTAGTTTATAATCTAGCATTCCAGTCTCTGCTAGTAAGTCAAGTGTATATTTTCTTTAGGAAAAGAATATGCCTTATTTTGACCAAGCTACTTCAATGCCCAAGAAGTATTTCAAACCCTCAAGATTCTTCATTTCAAACTCACATGCCAAGTGTCTTTAGAGATTTGAGATTTCTTCCTCATCATTCCTATGATGATCATATCATCCACATATATAATTAAGGTTGTTATTCTCATATACTAATGCTTTAAAAATAGTGTATGATATGAGTTGCTCTACTTGAACCTGTGTTTCTTCATTGTAGAGCTAAACCAACCAAACCATGCTCATAGGACTACTTTAAACCATACAATGCCTTTTGCAGTTTACACACACATCCAGCTTATGACGCAGTGAAGCCTGACAGAATATCCATGTACACCTTTTCCTTTAGATCTTTATGTAAGAATGCTTTTACATCAAATTGATGAAGGGGCCAATCTAAATTTGCAGCAAGAGACATCAACACCCTTATTGTGTTCAACTTTACAACTGAGGAGAATGTCTATTGGTAGTTAATTCCATAAGTTTGAGTATACCCCTTTGCCACAAGTCTTACTTTGTATCTTTCTATCGATCCATCTACTTTATGTTTGATAGAGAACACACATTTACATCCTATAGTTCTTTTTCCCTTTGGCAGTGGAGTAAGAGTCAAAGTGTTATTCTTTTAGAGAGTAGTCATCTCATCCTTTATGACTTGAGTCCATCGAGGTTCTATTAATGCCTCTTAAACATTACTAAGAACACACTAAACTGAGAGCATATGTGCAAAGCTTTTAAAGGACCTGAAAGTCTCTAAGTGGATACATGTTGAGTAATAGTGTATCTTCCTGCTTTATTTTCTCGGTTTGGTGAGTATTGGTTTAGTGGCTTTCCCCGATTATTTTTGAAAACTAATTTATGAATAAAGGAATTTAAATTTATAGGAGAGTTTAAAAACTGTACCTCGGGAATATTCTCAGATGAAGGATAGCCAAGGGAGAAGAACGCTTTGGATAGCTAAGGAAGGGGTTTCTGAGTTTCCAAACTCAGTTTGGTCTTCACCAGTATATTCAGACACTGAGTCTCTATTTCTTTCATTATGTTTCGAGTTTCCACCCATCCCCTATTCTCAGATTTTGAGTTTCCACCCGTCCCCTCATCATGCTTAGATTCAGAGTTTTTTTCCTCATTATGCTTAAATTCTAAGTTTCCATTTCCTTTATCATGTTTTGAGTTTCCACCAGTCCCCTCACTAAGCTTGGATTTCGGGTTTCTACCCATCCCCTCATTATGCTTGAAGCCTGCCTAATCCTCAGCTTAGCCAATTTTCTGATACCCAGTTCTTTTCTTCACTTGTATTCTCCCCCTAAAGAAAAGAATAAGAATCCTGGTGTATAAAGAACATGTCAGATTCCTAAAACATGACATCGAAAGTAGTGTATAGGCACCTAGTAGTAGGATCATAACATCGATATCCCTTTTTATGACCTCCATAGCCTAAGAAAACACACTGGACCTCACAAGAATCAAGTTTTTTTGCTAGTTTTTAGGGAGGTGAACATAGGCTATTGAGCCAAATACTTTAGGTGGAAGCATTAAAATTGAAGGTAAGTGTATATGCTGAGCAAGAGTCTGAATGGGAGTTTGAAAGTCTAGAATCCGGGATGGTAGTATATTCAAAAGATAGACCATAATAGAAATTACATTTGTCCAATACCTCTTTGAAGCCTAAATAGTAAATAAGAGAGCTTAAGCTATCTCGAATTTATGTCTATTCTTCTATTATGTAACACCATTTTGTTGTGGTGTGTGGGAATATGAGGTTTTGTGGTATAAGCCATTAGTCTGAAAGTACTGTTGAAAGTGGTTAATATATTCCCCTTCATTGTTCGAGCAAAGAATTTATAGTTTGTCCTAGTATTGGGTCCTACTCATATTATGAGAGGATGTGAATATGTTAAACACCTCACTCTTATATTTCATCAGATATAACCAAGATATACATGTATAGTCATCAATAAAAGTGATAAACCTTTTAGAACCTGAAGCATTCGGACAAGGAGATGGTCCCCAAAACATCAGAGTGATTTAATGAGAAAGGTACAATACTTTTATTTGAGCTAATTGGATATGGTACACGATAACTTTTGGCTAGAGTACAAGTGTGACACTCAAACTTGGACTCAACTGACCTAAAAAATAGACTTAGAAATATATGCTTCATATAACTCAAGGATGGATGTCCCAACAGGTGATGCCATAATATGATTTGCTTGTCATTTTTGCTCAGCTGGTACACACTATTAGCTTTGCCAAAGCTGAAGTCATGCATGTAGTATAACCCCCTCTTAGTGCTACGACCAATAATCTCCTTCGTGAGAATATCCTGAAATAAATAAAAAAGTAGGATACATTAGTGCACAATAATTTAATTTCTAAGTGGCTTGTCCTATAGAGAGAAGTTTGTTTAATAATGAAGGAACTAATAGTGTGTTGGGCAAGGAAATTATTGGCTCTAGTAACTGGATACGTCACTTCATTGGCATTTGAAATACATGTTCATTTTGGCTGGGTAAATACCAATAAGTCCTTTTTATCAAAGGTCATATGGTCAGTTTCCCCCTTAAATTAATAATCCAATTAGTTGAAGACCCTTGTTCAGAACAATATAAGCCACAACCAGTGTTACCTGAACCATTAGGAAACTCAATTATGGTAGTGGGAGACTCTTTGCTTAACACTAAAGACTCGATAAGTGATGCTTGCCTATGGTGTGTGTTGCTTGTTCAGTACTCTTACCCATATCTACTTCATGTTTCTTTTTTAGATCTTGCCACCACTCAGGATACCCATGTATTTTGAAGCAGGTTTCTTGGGTATGGTTGGGGTTCCCACAGTGGGAGCACCCTTCTTCAGCTCCCTTTATCTTCTTCTTTCCACTAGTCATGGGTGATGATATAGCCTTGCACATCTAGAGACTTAGTGGATGAGTCTTATACCCTTTAAAGATCATGGCAGCACTTGGTAGTATTGTCTCCATACCGTTTAGCATGATAGCTTTCCTAATATCCTCCCTTTGGACTTAAGTATAAGCTTGTTCAACCATAGGGAATATTCCAATCTATAGTACATCACTCTAAACCCTGTTTAAAGGATCATCTAGCTCATCTAGAAAGGTATAAACTCTTCTTGGATATTGGTATTGTGGATATGGATATCCTCATCGCACTTCATTGGGTTTGGTTTTTGAAAGTCTATCTCCCTCTATAATCCTTGGAGATTGTTGTAGTATAATTCAATAGGTCCTCCTACCTGCCTTATCCGAGCTACTTGCTTTTTTACCTCGTACACTTAAGAAGTATTTGATCCATAAAAAAAATTAATAGCAATAGAGTCCCATACCTGCTTGGCAGTTGGATATCGAATGAAGTTGCCAATCAGAGATGGTTCCATTGAGTTTATAAACCACCCTTTTACAATGGCATTCTCTATCCTCTACTTTCAAAAAGTTAAATCTGTTAACTCGAGCTGAGGAGTGTCACCGAGGATATATCCGAGTTTTTCTTTGCCCACTATTTACATTTCCATTACTTAAGACCAAAGAGCATAGTTTTTTCCATCAAGTTTGTTATCTATTTGGGTATTGAAGTTATCATGATTTGAAGCCGCTAGGGTCAGGGTCAATACTTGTTGCATCTTCATCATTAGTTTGTCTAGAATAACATCAAAATGTTTCTCTTTTGTCGCCATTGGTTCTACCAATTATGCCATTATTCTTGGTTTTAGAGCCTTAGGATCATCTGCTTTAATACCATGTTAAGAATAAAAATTTGAGAGTAGAATTGAGGGAATTTTTCTTTATATTTCTTCCTTCACAATACAAACATATATATAGTATTTACACACATCTATTTTGGTAGTATAATTATTAATTTGTATCAATTATTCTTAATTTACATAAATCAATTTCTTAATTTCCTCCTTCAATCTTCTTACTTTCTAATTTTGTAATTATTCTATTCACACTCTTCAACATTTAGAAGTCAGAATTTTGAGCTTATACCATTTGGTAGTGGCAGAAGAATGTGCCCTGGAATATCATTTGCTCTTCAAGTCATAGAAACTACATTAGCTAGTTTGCTTCATGATATTTCATAACCATTTGGTAAAGAAATTGATCTAGATGCAAGACTTCCCACCCAACTTGAAGTCATTGTTAGTCCACGGCTTCATGCTCATTTGTACAAGCAATAAATGGGGTTTAGTTCATCAATGTTACCATAATTTTGGGTCATGTTTCACTTTGGTATCAAATTTTCAATTTTTTTTTCTGTCTCAAAAATTATATTTTTGTTTCAAGTTAAAGTACCTTAAACATATCCAATCAAATTTAACATACATGATAATCGGAATAAGTATTTTTTTAGTATATTCACCATAAATTTTGTTAAATTTTATTTTATGGGGTCTATAAGAATATTTAATTTTATGAGGTCAACAAGATAATTATATTGTTTAATGAGATGCTTATAAGATAAATATATTAAAATTATATTTATTCTGGCAGTCATGTATGTTAAATTTAATCGAATATGTTCGAGTTACTTAAACTTGAAACAAAAATGAAATTTTTGGGATTGAAAAGAAAAAAATTAAAATTTTAGTACCAAAGTTAAATATGGCCTAAAGTTATGATACTAACAATACAATATACCCCAATAAATGGAATCAAATTTAGGGTGCGAATTCCTTCAGGCAAAATGTAAGATCTCAGTAATATTATTTTAAAACTTCATCTAAGCGAGGGGAGGAGGGGAAGTAATTGTGGGTCTGTGCAGCTAGTAGTAAAGTAGTATGTGAATGTAGCAAATTGTAAGAATAAAGTGAGTTTTCTATTAGTAAAAATATTTTTAAAAAATTCATATATCTATGTATATAGTAATGAAAATATGTAAAATTAATTTAAAATTTAATTTTATTATGATTTGATATTTTTAAATATTTTATATATATATATATCATTTGATTATAATTATTAATTATTTTTATCTATTAATACATCTAAAATATATCAATTACTATAATTAAATAAATATTAATAAGATAATTTTTTTAAAGGTGAAATTTTGAATTAATTTAAAAATTAAAAATGGCTAGATATAAATACTTTCATTTTTTTTATGTGACAAATAATGACAAAATTACCAATTATGTATTTTAATATATTAATTATATAAATTTGTACATGAATTGCACCCATCAGTTTATATATGCATGATAAAGGCTTTGTATAATGACATCTAGCAAGAAAATCTAACAAGAAAAATATCGTGTTTTTGTTTATGTATTAATATCTATTACCAATATTAAAAATTTTATCATATTATTTATTTATCTATTGAATATAGTACATAATTTTTTTAATAAAATTAATTCATCTTGTTTGCAATTTAGATATTTTTTATTGGAATGGCATATGAATCTTAAAATTTATGTGTGTATTCTTTTAGTTTGTATGTTTACGTGATTTATGAGTTTTTCGTTGTGTGTGTGTTTTTTTTATGAAAATAAAAATAAATTGAAGTATTGACTCATACAATTGATCTAATCCAAAAAATAAGGAAAATCAATTGTTATTGCGGATTAACAAATTTTAGTGAAAAATCTCATTTAGAAGACAATTTATATATGTATATTTTGACTGTATTTAAAATTGAGTACCGTAGAATTTTTTTTAAAAAATTAAATTTTTAATGTCAAAATATACCTAACTATATTGCAACAATTTGAATCAGTTCATCCTTTTCATTAACATAATCTACAAATTTATACAGCTGATGTTTACAACAGATTTCCTAAAACTAAGGAGAGGTTACAATTGATATTTGAAAACATATTCAAACATCTTTGACAACAACAAAAGTTGTTACAAAAATATATATTATTCAAAAATAGTTTTAATGAGTAAAACCAAAGATGGTAATCTGCTAACATGCCCCCTCAAGATGGACTGCGGGACAGCAGTCCAATCTTGCTTTTCAATTGAAGAAATCATAGTCGAGAAAGAGCTTTTAAAAGGGCATTTGCCAGTTGATCAGAGGACAAAACATGAGCAATCTGTAATGCACTTGATCTCGAATGAAGTGGAAATTAATGGAAACATGTTTCATTCGAGAATGAAACACAGGGTTTGAACAAAGTTGAGTGGCACCAACATTGTCACAATAGATGGCAAGATAGCTAAGAAGGTTGATATGTAATTCAGATAACAAAGAACAAATCCAATCAATCTCAGCTATTGTATTGGCAACAAAGTTGTATTCCACTTTAATGGAAGACCTTGCCACTGTCCATTACTTTTTAGAGCTCCAAGAAATGGGATTTCGGCCAAGATAAACAATGTAGGCTCTAATGGATGTAAAGTCATCTTTGTTTCCAACCCAATCTGCATCTACATAAGCATGTAAGGTGAGAGAAGAGTTATTGTAAAGCTGGATGCCATAATTAATGGTTCCCTTTAAGTAGCGTAGAAATTGTTTAACATGAGTCCAGTGTTCAGTTGTGGGGCAATGCATATATTGAGATAGCCAATTAATAACAAAGGTGATATCAAGTCTGCTTATGAAAAGGTACTAAAGACTTTCAACAATGGCATGAAATTTAGTGGCATCTGGTAGTGTTGTTCCACCATGAAGTATGAGTTGGGCATTGACTTAAAGAGGTGTAAGCATCGGTTTTGCTTATGTCATATTGGTTTTAACAAGTATTTCAAGAATATACCAACGTTGAGATAGCAGCACCCCATATTGATTTGGAACAACTTCGATACCCAAAAAATAAGATAAAGATCCGAGATTCTTGAGAGAAAATTCTTGGCTAAAATTGTAACAAAATCATTGACCAACTTTAGTTTATCACTGGTAAGAATAAGATCATCAACATAAATAATGAGATACATAATATGTGAACCATCATAATAGACAAAGAGAGAGGTATTGTCTATATAATTTTTTAACCCAAAATGAATGAGAAAATTTTGAAGTTCATGATACTATGCTCTTGGAGCCTGTTTAACCATAAATTGCTTTCCTTAATTTGCATACATGATCAAGTCTATCATTGTTGATGAATCCAGGTGGTTGAATCATATAAACATCTTCATATAAACGCCCTTGTAAAAAAGTGTTATTAATGTCCAGTTGCTTTAATCCCCAACCATGAGAAATAGTAATAGTGAGAATGATACAAACTGTAGTTGGCTTAACAACAGGATTGAATGTGTCATGGTAATAACCTTCCAAGCGTTAATGAAAGCCTTTTACCACTAATCAAGCCTTATACTTGTTAATAGATCTGTCAAAATTTATTTTGATTCTAAAAATCCATTTACACCCAACTAAATATAGTAAGGATTAGGTGAAACTAGCTCCCAAGTGCCATTTGAAACTAGAGCATCAAACTCTTTAGACATTGCCTATCACTAAGTAGGATCTTTGAGAGCTTGTTTGATAATAATAGGTTTATATGAGGCTAATTGAGTACAAAGATTGAGTTTCTGAATTGGTTTATGAATTTGATTTTTGGCTCTTGTGGTCATGGTATGTGAGGAGGTGGTAGAGGTTTAAGATGGAGCGATAATGGTGGGTGGATGGGTAGATATCCGTTGAAGAGCTGTTATTGTGGAAGATATTGTGAGTGGCGCTGGTGGCGTGGGTATGGTACTTAAATTGGAGGAGGAAACCAAGTGAAAATAGTGGTGGAGTATGGTGTGGACCCTTAAGGTTATTGATGTACAAAAGGAAGGACTGACTCAACGAATTTAAAATGCGCAGAGACATAAATTTTTGAAGTCTTTTAATCAAGACATAAAAAACCACTTTGAGTTATTAAATAGCCTAAAAACATGCAAGGTTTAGAATTGGACTCTAGATTATGATGATTGTACGATTTGAGTCAAGGGTAACAAATACATCCAAATATCTTGAGTTTACTATACTTTGGACTCTTTTTAAAAATCTTTTCAAAAGGAGATTGCATATGTAAGTTGGGTGTGGGCATGTGGTTTATTAAGTAGACCGTAGTTGAGAAAGCATAGGTCTCGTTTGAGGTAGGAATAGAGGCATGAGTTAAAAGAGCTAAACCGGTTTCAACAATATAGAGGTGTCTTCATTCGGCCATTCCATTTTGTTTCGGAGTGTGTGGTAGACTTGTAAGATGTGCAATTTCATTTGAAGACAAATAATTTGTTAGGGAAATAAACTCACCTCTATTGTCATAGTACAAAGTCTTAATGGTTGTGTTAAAGTGGTTTTCAACTATATTTTTGAACCGTATAAAGACTTCCTTAACGTCAGATTAATGCCTCAGAGGGTAAAGCCAAATATATTTTGTGAAGTGATCTATAAACACAACATAGTATTTAAAATGATTAATATAAACCACAGGTGATGTCCACGCATTTGAATAAATTACTTCCAAAGAATAAGATGATGTTATGGTTGATTAAGAAAAAGATAACTTATGACTTTTATTAGATAGACATGAATTACAATGAACTGAAGATGAAACAGTAGATTGTAAATCTAAATTATTAGAAGAAATAATGTGTTTAAGAATAGAAGCAAATGGATGGCCTAGCCTATAATGCCATTAAGACAAGGATGTTTTAACACTTAAGAAAGCAATGATAGGTTGGTTTTGTGGCTACTTTTACATGCCTTCCTTGGTTCGGCCTTCAACAAAATATTCCCTATGTTGCAATCCTTCACAAAAAAAAGCAGTAGGTGGGAATTCAATTGATGAATCATTAAAAGTGAAAAATTGATAAATTAAAATCAAATTACGCTGCATGCTTGGTACATAAAAGACATTATCTAATTTGAAAGATTTAAGGGGGAGTTTAAGGTATTAGAACTAGTATGTGTGATTGGTAATGAAGTGCCATTACCAATCATCATGTCATCACCACCATTATATGGATCATGTAGAGACAGATTTTCCAAGTTCGAGGTTACATTATGGGATGCTCCACTGTAAAAAAGCCAAGGTCAAATTTTGGAGGATGCTGCTGCATAGTTTGCCTTTAGTTGCCATAGTGTAGATGTTGTGTTGCCTGTGTTTGAAATTGGTTGTAATTTGTATGAAGGACACCATTTGGCTGTGTGTCCTTGAATTCAACAAAGTTTATAATAACCTAAGTAAGGTCGTTGTTGACGGTTGGAATTGGTGTTTTGTTTTAGTACTGGGTTATGGTTGATGTTAGAGAATTTACGGTTATTGTTATGCCAATTGGAGATTGTACGAGTAGTGGCATGAGCTGTGATGGGAAAGACAAGTTCAATTTTAGGAACTGTAAGAGATGCTTCAAAGTTGTGGAGTTTCTCATAAAGCTCTTTAAAGGTGACAAATGTATCTTTTGCTTGAACTGCTCTAACTAGCTCTTTATAATCATCTCCAAGAGCTTCAAGAATCTTATTCGTAAGATCATCATTGTCAAATGGGGAGCCAAGAAGAGCTAGTTCATCAGCTCTAGATTTGATCTTTTAGAGAAATTCAGTGATAAATTCATATCCTTTGGTCATTTGTTTTATTTGATTTTTCACTTACTTGATTTGTCCTAGAGATAGTTTTGCATAGGTGTTGGCGAAGATATTCTATGCTTCATTCAAGTTTTTGGCATTGGCAATGAACAAAATGATAGTAGGAGATATCAAACCAATGATTGCATTAAGAATGAGTTGTTCTTTGCGAAGCCAAAACAAATATATAGGGTTTGGTACAGTGGTGTTGTTTACCGTTATGGTTGGTGATGGATAAGGTTTTGAACCATCAACATACCTGAGAAGATTATAGCCAACAAACAGAGTTTGAAACTGCAACTTCAGGAGATCTAATTAGTAGTGGTAATTTTTAAAAGGGTCTGGACAACAACATTGATGGTGATGAGAGTTTGATTTGGATTATTTGTATTGCAGATAAGAGTGTTAGTGTGATTTGCTGCCATTGTTGATAGAAACAAAAGCACCAATAGTTAGAAAAAAGAAAAGAAGAGGGTGATGAGCTATTTAATGCTCTAATACCATAATAAGATTGCAATAATTTGAAACAATTCATCCTTTTCATTAATATAATCTGCAAATATACACAGCTGATCTTTACAACAGATTTCCTAAAACTAAGTAGAGGTTACAACTGATATTTGAAAACATATTCAAACATCTTTGACAATAACAAAAGTTGTTACAAGAATATACATTATTCAAAAATAGTTTGAATGAGTAAAATCAAAGATGGTAATCTGCTATCAATACCCACACTAACAAAGAAAGTTGATTTCTTGGTGGGTCATAGCAAAGAAAACAAAAATAGATGTTGAACGACTGGTATAATTACATATTGGTGATGATGGTCTAGGCCATTGAATACAATGGTGGCGATAAAGATATGACAGCATCAGTGCATAATTGCAAAATGCATCATTAATTTTCAATAATTATAAAAATAACTAGTTATTAAATTTAATGCATATAAAACCATTACTTTCCGAACAAGATAACCACGTCAATTAGATTAGATTATCCATTTTTAATAAGTCCTTAATAACTGTAAAAATAAAAATATAGGGATTTAATATAATACAAATAATAATAGAAGGGCTTACAAAATGGAATCATATCTAGGGGCTTAATGAAATATATTGTGAAAGTTGAGGGATCAAGTCATGTTTTTTCCTTTCCTTTAGTAGGGTTGTTGCTGTAATTATTATTTAGTATTCTTCATGCGTGGGTCACTTTTCAAAAATTGGTGTAAATTGTCAATTTTTTTTATACAAAAAAGTTATATTAATCTTTTTAATTATTTTGACTAAAAAAAATTTGGATAAATTCTATTTATTTTGCGGTTATGATTGAAGGGCAGCACAGACTTGCCGTTTTGGACTTATATTCTCAAAATGATTGATAGCACCAGCTGCTTACAGTATTCTTTGTAACTTTGCTAAAAGTTGTTTTGAATTTAACTTCTTGTTGTTATTATTTTATGTTTTGAATTCAAGTTATTATTATTATTATTATTATTATTATTATTATGGTGGTTTCTGTTGTTTTTCTTTTCTAGGAAAAACAACGTTCAAAATTTCAAGGGTGAAATATATATATAGTGAATCTTAAATTCATTAAGTTAGAAATTTAATAAGTATTTATTTTCATATTTGAGTATTCACTTTAAAATTTAATGTGTCGAATTTTTTAAAATTTTGATTTTTTATCAAAAATAAAATATTTATTATAATTTTTTAGTGTTATTTTTTAACTAAAATACTATTATACATATTTTAATACTACTAAAATTCTAAAGGTTTTTATATAATATTTATTTTTTAATCTCAAATCATTCCATCATTTTTCTAAACCATTAAAAATTCTATTTTTAAATTTTTTTTAACTATTATACATACTTCAATAGTAGTTTAGTAGTCTCAAAATAAATTCTATTATATTTAAATATAATGGCAATAAATTTTTTATTTTAAAATACATATATTTAAATAAAAATTCATATTTTTAGATGTACTTTTAATAAAAAAATATTATAATAACTTTCTAAATTTTTACTTTTATATTTAATTAATTTGTAGTTTTAAATTTATTTAATAATTATATTAAAATGTGATATTATTTGAAGTCTGCATAATGCTATTATAATTTAATATTTTTATAAATTATTAAACTATGAGATATACAATGTTAATAAATATTTTAAAAATTTTATATATTACAATTATTTTATGTAATTTAATTAAATTTTAGTGTTGGTGTTTATTTTATTTTATTATGGAATTAATATTAAATTGAGATTTGAAAGTTTAATTTATTATTATATATTATTTAATAATAATATTATTGTTATTAATTGTGAATAGTATTAATTTCTTTTATTTTAAATAATTTAATATGTAGTGGTGAATTCAATTTGAAAGTAAGTATTTAATTCAAAACTATTATTATCATATTATTATATTTAATATATATATAATGTTTTTTTTCCTAATTATTATATATAAAAAAAAAAGACAAAAGCATTATTTTTTTCGGTCTTCTTCCTCTTTTCTTCTCTTTCTTTTTTTTTTTTTTCTTTTTTCCCCCTTCTTCTTCTTCTTCTCGGTCTACAAACAACGCCACCACCCGAGCCACCATCAATCACCATTCTGCCACCATTACCATACACACATCACCTCCCCTCTTTCTTTCCCTTTCCACCATCATCAGCTGTCACTACCCAAATTAGGGAGTCATGACTGACGCTAGAGAATGAGAATTCTTCCGAATCTGAAACTTGTAGCAAGCCTTAAAAATAAAAACACATTAAATAATAATATAAAAATATGTCAGAATTAAAACTTTATTTAATATAAAAGCAAATCTTATATGTCATATCATACTAAAAATATTTTCATACAAAATTCTGGTACAAGGTTCTAATAATACAACACGCTACAATACAATAACGCCACTACTGAAGTGATTACAAAAGTACAAGAAAACAATAGTTCAGTATTTACACAAATCAGCCAGGGAGGAAAGAGTTTGACGAATAGTACTACAGGGGAGGACTGAAGAAGAAGATATTGTACAAAAAATATTTAGGGGAGTCAAACCTCACTAAGTGAATTATTATATTATATATACATACAACCTAAGGTCATATACAGTCAAGCATCAATATAAATATATATATACAAACATTTCACATAGATGCTAAAATTCACTTTTATATAATAATAAATGTATAAAAATTTATTTGAGTGAAGGATCAAGTTGAACCCTAAAATATTTTGTAACCTTAATCAATAAATCTCACTAGTCAACAGAATTACTTAATTCCAAAATAATTATCTTTTTCATTTTTGGACAGTAGACTGACCTCGAGACATTAAGTCAACTAGGCTCCCGCAGTCTCACTGTCAGTGTGATTGACCTCTAGAAACTAGATTAACTGAGTTCTCACAATCACATTACTCTCTCATCACAATTCTCAATAATCGAAAAATCAAGTCTTACATCAAATAATTTCATAATCTCAACCCTAAAATATAACGCACTGGTACATACACAGTCATAGTGCAGCCCACTAGGTTGCACGTTCTACTACTATCCTTTAAATAAATTGTATAATTATTATAATAATAAAATGCATAATTTAAACATAAATGACATCCATGTTTAAAGAACTATACCACTTATATACCAAACATATACCAAGCATATACTAAATATTTACCAATTGTTTACCAAATATATGCAAAGTATATACCACAACTATACTGAGTATATACCAAAAATATACCAAATATATATGTCACATATATACCAAACATATATGTCACATATATACTAAATATATACCAAAAGTATACCAATATATACATAATCATTTGGTAAAATAATTCATATTTAAATACATTATGAAAACATGGATGCTCATAATTATGTATTCTATATGCAATGCATATATAAAATAATAACTCACTGTTGTGCGCTCCTCTGAACATAGTAGACTGACCTGATCCAGTAGGTCTCGATCTCGACGCAACTATAAAAAATAAGTGAATAATAACAATATTAGAATTGAATACCTAATTTTATACTTCTCAGAATTCTAAAGGATGACTCGATATAGGACATGACTCAACCAAAATTAAAAATTCAGGATTGACTAGATATCATATTTTATGAGAATTCTACCAAAATTTTGGTAGAGTCTCCTCTGTAAATGTAATATCTCGAGTTTTTAAAATATTTTAAACTACATCGGGATATGCAGTGTTAATAATTTTGTATATAATTATGACATTTTTATGAGTTTGATATTTATTTAAAGCTTATTTTAATTATTTTATGTTATTTTAAGTACCTTACGTAAAATTTTCTCGAGAATTTTATTTTCGGGGAAATTAACACGTAAATAATTTAATATTAATTATTTTAAACAATTTCACGAATTTGCATGAACTCATATATATTTTTAAAGTGCTAAAATAAAGTGTATATATGTGTATTTATTTAAATTAAACTAGGGTTTAATTAATTACCCTAATTTTTATTATTTATTATTTAGTTTTAATATTATTTAATTATTTTTAAGTGTATAAAATTATTAATATATTAAATTATATGTGTGGGAGTTTATATTATTATAATATATAGTGTGAGTATATATATATATACATATATACCTAATTATTTGTCAAAAAAATCAAACTTAGCAATAATTACGATTCTGCCACTATTCCCTTCCTCTTCTTCCCGATCGATTTCCGTCACCCTCACCGCTGCTACTTCTGTTTTCAGGCTGTCAGTGTGCCACCCTAAGCTCCGCCCTTCCCAACCAGCAACTCCGCCACCTTTCCTTCTCTTCTCCGGCGCCGTTTCCCTCTATTATTGTCGAAAAAATGAAACTTTGTCCCATCGTTGATCAAGCCGATTCCAGCCACCATCTTTGATACTGCCGGTCTCTATCTTCTCCTTGAGCTCCGGTGAGTGTGATTCCAAGCTTTTTTTCACTTAAAATGGTCTAGATTTGCTTAGGTTTCGATTTTTCAATTTCGACCTATTAGGGTTCTTGATTTTTTTGAGCTTCAATTTGATTGATTCATGAAAAATTCCTTCATAAACTATGATCCTAGTAGCTTAATATTCATGTGGGAATTTTTTTATAATTTTTGGAATTTATTTTGATTTTTTGGTATTTTTGATTATTTTATTATTATTTTCTAATTTTCGAAAATTAAATAATTAAATTATGAAATTGTGTTTTATGGTAAATATAGGTGTTGAAATTAATTATAGAAATTTATTTGGAATTTTTTTGTATTTATTTTGAATTTATTTAGTTTATGTAATTTTGAGAAAATAGGGTTAATTATGTGTTTAATTGAAATTAATTGGCTAATTAAGTATATTTATTGGTATGTTTGAGATATATGTTGAGAAAATTAATTTTGTGGAATTATATTATTTTTGGTGAATTTTTGGATTAATTTTAGTATATATATATATAGGGGTATTTTGGTAATTTTACACTAAATTGGCTAAAAATGTAATTAAATTGGTTTTAATAATTATTTAGGGTGTAAAAATGATTTCTACAAATTATTTAGTAATTTTAACTAATTAAAACTATTTTTCGTAAATTATTTTCAATTATATATATAATATACGATTTTTCTAATAAAATGAGTTTTTATCAGTTTTTACTATGTTTTAGGGTTAATTACGTAATTTCTACTTATAAAATATATTTTTATTATATAAGGGTATTTACGGTATTTTGTAAATACTCTGTAAATTGTGGACCTCGATCAGTGATTTGTAGTTTGGAGTCCGATCGAGGGATTGTGGTTGTGTTCTGTGTTATTTTCGAAGTGTGTTTCTTTGCAGGGCTGGCTCTACTCTTTGAGTAGAGAGATATCCATTTTACAGGGGAGGTTCTGACGGATTTTTGGTAGAATTCTCGTAAAACGTAATGTCCGATTGAATTCTGATTTAATTTTGTGTCTAGTAATCTAGAATGAGTCTTTAGAACTTCTGTAGATGTATTCTGTGGTCTTTTGTTTGTTTAGTTGCACCGAGACCGAGGCCTAGTGGACCAGGCCCATCGAACCCATCTCGAGGAGCGCAATAATAGAGAGTTACTATTCTATATATATATATGCTCTAGGGTGCATGATTTTAGAAATCTATATTTTATTTTGACTAAAAATGCATAATGGTATTAATTAGTACTTAAGTTTATTTTTAGTTTACTTTTGGTTTATTTTTGGTTTATTTTAAACTATATGCATGTTTTATTAATGAATTATGTTTAAAATGTTTTTGAATATATTTCTAGTTTACTTTGTAATTTAATCGGATTTATTTGACGTATAGATACTTGGAATATACCTGGTTCACTTTTGGTATATTTCTAGTATATATATGGTTTATGTTGCTGTTTATTTTAAATTCAGGCATCATTTATTTGTGAATGCATGTTTTATATTTTAATGAAGGATATCAATAGAACGTGCTACCTAGTGGGCAGCACTAGGACCGAGTACGTACCGGTACGCTTATAGCATTTAGGCTATATTACTAACCATTTGTGGATATTGATTGGATTTGATTATTTGATATGTGAGATATAATTTGGGAGTGTGATTGTTGGAGCTCGGTTGACCAAGTGTCTCGGGGTTAATCTACTGTTAAAATGGAATAAGTGAATATATTGGCATAAGTGAGCCTGTATGGCTAGAGTGTTGTCTAACACTGTTTTGAGGTTACGATTTTCTAGGGTTCTATTTGATCCTTCATAAACTGTGATTTTCAATAAAAATACATATAAAATGATTTTTTATTGCATCCGTGTGTATTTGCTTGTATATATATTTATTATATATACTATTGACTATGTGCATCGACATTTAGTATGCATGTATATATATTATAGTAATTCACTTAGTGAGGTATGACTCCCCTCCGTTGACTATTTTTCAGGAGAGTCGTCATCATCAGACTTCAGCAGCAGACCCTTATGCCGGATTTCTTCCGCTCTAGCTTCTTTATGTAAACTGCTTATTTGGGTTTTATTTTATAATCTAGATACTGCAGTAGTTATGGTCGATTGTGAGATTGTTGTATTATATTTGTATGAGATATATACTTTAAATATTTGAACTGGATTTGTATTAAAAAGTTATTTATATATACGAGATGAGTTATTGATTTAAATCCCGTGGTGGATTATTATTTAATTATTTATGATTTTATTTCCGCTGTAAATTATATTATTATTATTATTGTATGTTTTTATTTTATTTTAGGCTTGCTACGGGTTCTGGATTCAAAAGAATTTCCGTTCCCTAACGCTAGTCATGGCCCCTGTTTTGGGTTGTGATAGTAAAATGAACCTCTACTAAAAGTAGAGTCAATCTTGTAAGCAAATACACTTCAAATATACACAAAAGCACAACTTTTTGGGTTGGGCTCCTAAACTACACAATTCGCCCAACTGAGAACCAAAATATGCAACAATTAATAATTTAATAATAATATATTAAAAATCATTAAAATCCATAAAAATCAATAAAATACCATAATAAAATTTATTTAAATAATAAATACCTTAAAGCTAATTATTTTTCAAATTAGTTAATAAATCTCAAATAATTTATATAATATTAATAAAAATTCATTTTTCAATTATTTGAAATTAAATAGTAAAATTCACAAATAATTATTTATATTGTTCAAATATATAATAAAAATAGTTAAAAATTCATTTAATCACAAAAACAGTAAATAAACTTATTATTCGATTATAATTCCAGAAATTATTATTAACTAGTTAAAAATAGTAAATAATTCATAAAAATTATTTTAATACTAATTCTTATTTCAAAATTATTCAAAACATACTAATTAACAATAATTTCAATTAAAATACTAACTTTACTAATTTATATTAATTTTTCCAAAAATTAATTTTTCACATAAACTTTCAAAAATTTGTAATAAATAATCGGATCATAATTTTCATATACTTCCTTCACAAACTATAATCCAAATAATTTAAAAAATTTATTAAAAATATAAAATTTTTCCGGCGAGGGTCATTGGAACAGTGACTCGTCAGAAACCAAAACACCCAAAAATCAAAATAATTCAGAAAAATTAAACAAAAATATATTTGAATAGCTTAAGCTTCACACAACAACATTTCTAGAGGAATCAAGCATGAATCACAGGAAATCAAGTTCAAAAAATTGAAAAACCAAAGTTGACCTAAATTAGAACTTGAAGATAACTGTCACAACTTAAACTGGGGAGTCATGATCGGCAATAGGGAATGATAATTCTTTCGAATATGGAACCTGTAGCAAGCCTAAAAAATAAAAATGCATATAATAGTAATATAAAAATATGACAGAATTTAAAACTTGAATCGATATATAAAAATAAATTCATAAATGTCATTTCATAAATAAAAATATTCATACAATATTTTACTACAATTCTCAACATCAAAATAACACACTACTACTGCAGTTTTTTAGAATACAATAAAAGTTTAAATATAAATTTTATATAAAATAGCTGGAAGAAGACCGACGTAAAGCACTACTAGTACGGTCTGACGAGGAAGACTCTCCTAAAAAAATGGTTGAGAGGGGGTTAGACCTCACTAAGGGAATTATTATAATATATATACACGCACCTCCTAACATCACCTCCTAACATCATATGCAATATATATATATATATATATATATATATATATATATATATATATATATATATATATATATATATATATATATATATATATATATATATATATATGCAAGCATTTCATATAGATGCTGAAATCCACTTTTATATATATAAATGTAGAAAACATTTGTTTAAGTGAAGGATCAAATAAAACCCTAAATATTCGTAACCTCAATCAAAATATCTCACTAGTCATACAGGCTTACTTAATTCCAAAGTAATTCTCTTATTTCATTTTTAGATAGTAGACTGGTCCAAAGACACTAAGTCAATCAAGCTCCTGTAGTCTCACTGTCAGTGTGATTAGCCCTGAGACACTAGGTCATCTGAGCTGTCGCAATCACACTACTTAATCACTGAAATTCTTAATTAATCGATCAATCAAATTTCACCTCAAATGATCTCATATACTTAACCTTAAAATCTATCGCATTGCTATAGACACAGTCATAGTGCAACCCACTATGTAATACGTTTTATTGATATCCTTAAATAAAATTGTAATTTAATGGAAAATACTTCACAATTCAAATATAATGACAATCATTTACAAAGGTTATAACATTAATATGCTAAACATATACCATAAATATACCAAAAATATACTAAATGCATATACTGAATATATGTCAAATATGCTGAATATATGTACTAAAACATGATAATATTGATATTTCACATATATACAAAAGATATATCGAAAGTATATCTATCATATATGTCTCATATATAGCAAATATACCAAAAATAAAATAGTTCAAGTTTAAATGCATTATGGAAATATGAAAGTTTATATTCATGCATCCTATGTGCAATGCATATATAAAATAATAACTCACAGGTTTGCATTCTTCGAGACTGACTCAAAGGGTCTGGTCTAATAGGTATCGATCTCAGCACAACTAGAAAAATAAATATTAATGAAAAATCAGAATAATTTATAACTTATACTTCTAAGAATTTTAAAGTAAGACACGATTTAAGAATTCAAAACTCAATCAAACACAGAAACTCAGGATCGACCTAATGTCACGTTTTACAAGAATTCTATCAAAAAATCAACAGAACCTCCTTGGTAAAATGGACATCTCTTTGCTGACAGTAGAACCAATCCTGCAGGAAAAACTCACTTCTGATAATGTGATAGCTCAACACCTTGGGTTGGGACTTCGAACTACTTAAATTCCCAACTGAGGTTCACAATTCGCAAGAAAATAAATATTAAACAATAACATATTAAAATCATTAAAAATCCATAAAATCAATAATAAATCACAGTATGATTTATTTAAACATCAAAACACTAAATATACTTATTTTCACATTAATAAAATAAAAATCTTTATATAATATTAATAAAAATTCAAATTTTCAAATATTCAAAGTAAAATAGTCAAATTCACATTTAATTACTTAAATAGTTTAAATTTATACTATAAAAACCCATTTAATCACAAAAATAGTAAATAATTTATTATTTGAATATAATTTTTGAAAATTAGTATTAATTAGTTAAAAATAGTAAATAATTTGTGAAAATTATTTTAATACCCTATAAAATTCTAAAATCATTTAAAACATATTATTTAACTATAATTTCAATAAAAATACACAAATGACCAATATATCCAAAATTCACATAATACTAAAATATTCCCAAAAATTATATAAAATCACTAAAATTTATTTTATCAATACTAAAATTATTAATTTAAATTAATAACACTAATTTAACCAAATTTCCATTCAAAATAATTAAATAACATAATTATCAAAAATCCATTTTTTTAATATTAAAAAATTCAGAAATACCCATTATTCAAATTAATTCAAAAAAATATACAAAAAATATTTTTGAGAAGCTTAAGCTACATACAACAACAATATCAAAGAAAAAATTCATGGATCAAACCCAAAAATTAAATAAAAATTCAAAACCCTAAAACACATAAACTAAAAATTGGACATAACTAAAAAATGACTGAATTTAAGCTCAAACAGAGCTTGAAACTAGACTCACCGGCTAGATGGTTCAAACAAGACCATAATGGCGAGCTCTTATGGCTAGCTTCAACGGAAGTCCACGGTGCAGTCTTAGCCTCCAGTAGCTTCAATGGAGGTCCACGGTGCAGTCTCAACCTCCAGCGGATTCTGATGCTCCATCAAGCTTCTGGTGGTGGAGGACGATGTATGGAGGTGGTGGTGGTGAAGGGTGGTGGCTGTGGCGATCCAACGACATGGTGAGGGTTGTTGGTTCGTCGGGTGAAGGAAGAATAAGCTAAGAAAGAAAAGAAAGAAAATAGATAAGGGAAAAGCAAAAAAAAAAAAGAAGACCCGTTGTCCTAGCACTTTTGATATATATATATATATATATACACACACACACACACACACAACACACACATCAACACATTCACATATAGTAATAATAATAATAATAATAATAATAATAATAATAATAATAATAACAACAACAACAACAATAACAACAACAATAAAAATATTAATAATAATACTATTAAAAATATTAGCAATGAAAATGATTTTAAATACTTTAAATAAGAAAACTCAGAAATTAATTATTTTATGTAAATAAAATATTTAGAATAAAATAAATGAATAACATACACAAATAATGATAATATATAAATAAAATTTAAAATTTTATTAACACTGCATATTTCAAAATAATTTTATATTATGTAAAATATCGGGTCATTACAATAACTCACAATCCGGACATTTCTAGCTTGAACCAAGTTGAAAACAAGCTTGCTCGGATTGAGAGGAGTCAATTGAGCCCAGAAACACAAGCTGAATTCACCGAAAATGGCGTCGATGAAGCCTGCTAACTGTTGTTGTCTTTGGCAGAATTCGACGAGGAAGGGGCTTCAGGCGAGGGCGAAAGTTGAGGGAAGAAAGGAGGTGGTGATGGCAACATAATGGTGGCAGTGTGGTGGTCAATGGTGGTGGCTGGCGGAGGCTCGGTGGTTCTACATTCTGTAGAACGAAGAAGAAGAAGAAGGAGAAGAAGAACAGGAAGGAAAGGGGAGGGGAGAGGAAAGAGAGGGAGGAAAGAAAGGGAAAAAAAATTCTTTTATATATATATATTTTTATATATAAAATAGGAAAAGACAAAAATTTCCACACATATAATAATAATAATAATAATAATAATAATAATAATATTAGTAATAATAATAATAATAATAATAATAATAATAATAATAATAATAATAATAATAATAATAATAATAACAATCACTTCCAAATTAATTCCTCTACATAATAAAATATTTAAAATAAAATAAATTAATACTATTCTCAACAATAACAATAATAATATTAATAAATAAATAAATAATCATATACACAACAATTATAATATATAAAAATTTAAAATATTTATTAATACTGAATATACCAAAATAAATTTAATAATTTAAAATATCGGATTATAACATCAGTGAGCTGATTCCCCCTATTTTTTCGTCAACGCAACAACAACCAGTAGCATCACCGGCTACAGTTTCTGATGGAGTGAGCTTGCGGTTCCAGGCTTATTCGACTTCTCTCGGTCCAAGTAAGCTGAATTTTCGATTGTTTCAAGCCTAGGACGTCCGGTAATTATTTTATACTCAAGTTTTAGTTTAGGTCAATTTAGTTTTTTTTTTTTTTAAGTTTGAAATCGTTTGATTCATGCTTTATCCATTTGGAAATGTGGTTGTTTGCATCAAGAGCTATCTAAATATATTTTTATTTGTTTTTTTTGAATTATTTGAAGTTTTTGGATTTTATTTTCCGGCGAGTCACTGTTCCGATGACCCACACTGGAAAAATTTTATATTTTTAGAAAATTGTTTGAGTTATTTAGATAATGGTTTGCGAAGGAACTTTGGTGAAATTAATTTTAGTTTTTTAATTATGAATTTGTTTAGTTTATGTATAAAATTGTATTTTTTAAAAATAATGTAAAATGTATTAATTATATGATTTTTATTGAAAGTAATGCTAATTATTATATTTAATATAAACATTAAGCTTTAGAAATGAGAAAATAAATTTTTACGAATTTATAGTAATTTTGGTTAATTTTTGAAAAATATTTAATATTATGGTAATTTTTGAAAAATTAGTAAATTTTATATTTTAATTGAAATTATTGTTAATTAGTGTGTTTTGGATAATTTTTGAATAATAAATACTGTTAAAATAATTTTTAAGAATTATTTACTATTTTTAGCTAATTAATATTAATTTCCAAAAATATATTCAAATAATAATTTTATTTATTACTTTTATGATTAAAATGAATTTTTAACTATTTTTATTATATAATTGAGTAAATTAAAAAATTAATTGTGCTTTATGCTATTTAACTTCGAGTATTTGAAAATGGAATTTTTACTAATATTGTTTAACTCTATTTGAGATTTTATTAAATTAATTTAAAGATAAATTATCTTTAATGTTTTTGTTATTCGAATAAATTGTATTGACATATTTTATTATTTTTTATGAATTTTAATCATTTTTAATATTTAATATTTATTTTTGAGTATTTTGGTTATTGGTTGGGTAAATTGTGTAGTTCGGAAGCTCAACCTTAGAAGTTATGCTATTGAGAATATTGAAGTGTGTTTGCATGCAGGATCAGTTCTACTTTTAATAGAGAGACGTCCATTTTACATAGGAGATTTTATCGAATTTTTAGTAGAATTCTCGTGAAATGTGACATTGGGTCAATCATGAATTTTTTAAAATTTTTAGTCGAGTTGTGTCTTAAATTGAGTCATTCTTTACAATTTCTAGAAGTATATGTAATATCCCAAATTTTTAAATATTTTTATACTGCATCGGGATATGCAGTGTTAATAATTTTTGTATATATATTTATGATATTTTATGAGTTTGTTGTTTGTTTAAAGCTAATTTTAATTATTTTATATTATTTTAAGTACTTTACGTAAAATTTTCCCGAAAATTATATTTTCGGGGAAATTGACACGTAAATAAATTAATACTATTTATTTTGATTAGTTTTATGAATTTGCATAAACTCATATATAATTTTAAAGTGCTAAAATAAAATGTATATATTTGTATTTATTTAAATTAATTAGAGCTTAATTAATTTCCTTAATTTTATTATTTAATTTTTGTATTAATTAATTTTAAGCTTATAAATTATTAAACATATTAAAATATGTGTGTGGTGTATATTTAATGTGTGTGAAATTTTATATTATTATAATATGTAATGTAAATATATATATATATATATATATATATATATATATACATATATACATAATTTTTTTATCAAAAAATCAAAACTTTCATTTATTTACAGTTTTGCCCCTCCTTCATCTTCTTCCTCCCAAAACGTTTTCTTCCATGTTCAGCCACTTTCAAGCTGGTTTTCTTCCTGTTACTATGCCCCTCAGCCTTCCTCCTCCACCTCCAGCCATTTCCACCACCTAAAACACTCTTTTCCGGTGAGTTTTGGCCTGATTTTCTTCAAAGAGCCAAAAATCAACTTAGCTCCGACTAAGCACTTTCCGGCCACCAAATTTGATGCCGTCGGTCTCTATCTTCTCCTTGAGCTCTGGTGAGTGTGATTCCAAGCTTTGTTTCACTTGATTTAGTCTATAATTGCTTAGGTTTCAATTTCTTCAAATCAGCCATTTTCGGTTTCGAATTTTTTTTAGCTTCAATTTGATTGATTCATGAAAACTTCCTTCACAAACTTTGTCCCTGTAAGCTTAATCTACATGCTTTAATTTTTTTAGAATTTTTGGAATTTATTTTAATTTTTGTGAATTTTTTATTATTTTATTATTATTTTCTAATTTTCGAAAATTAATTAATTAAATTATAAAATTGTGTTTTATGGTGATTATAGGAGTTGAAATGAATTATAGAAATTTATTTGTAATTTTTGTGAATTTTTATGTATTTATTTGGAATTTATTAAGTTTATGTAATTTTGAAAAATAGGGTTAATTATGTGTTTAATTGAAATAAATTGGTAAATTGAGTATATTTATTGATATTATTGAATTATATGTTGAGAAATTAATTTTTGAGTAATTATATAATTTTTGGTGAATTTTTGAACATTTATAGTGAATATATATATAGGGGTATTTTGGTAATTTTACACTAAATTGGTTAAAAATGTAATTACATTGGTTTTAATAGTTATTTAGGGTATAAAAATGATTTCTGCAAATTTTTATTATTTTTAACTAATTAAAACTATTTTTCATAAATTATTTTCAAACTATATATAATATACTATTTTTCTAAATAAATGGGTTTTTATTGATTTTTAGTATGTTTTAGGGTTAATACGTAATTTGGATTTATAAAATGTATTTTTATTATATAAGGGCATTTTCGGTATTTTATAAATATTCTGTGAATTGTGAACCTCGGTCGGCGAATTGTAGTTTGGAGTCCGACCGAGGGATTTTGGTTGTAATCCTGTGTTTATTCCGAAGTGTATTTATTTGCAGGACCGGCTCTACTCTTTGAGTAGAGAGATGTCCGTTTTACAGGGGAGGTTCTGTCGGATTTTCGGTAGAATTCTCGTAAAACGTGATGTTCGGTCAAATTCCTATTCTAAATCTGTGTCTAAAATTCTAGATCGAGTATTTAGAATTTTCGTTAAATTTATTCTGATTTCATGTTATCATTTGTTTGTCTAGCTGCGCCGAGACCGAGGCCTAACGGATCAGGCCCGCCGAGTTTGTCTCGTGGAGCGCTAACATGTGAGTTATTATACTGTATATATATGCACTGCATATAGGATGCATTATTTAGAATTTTTCATTTTCATTGTATGTTTTAAAAATGATTTAAATTATAATATTTTTGGTATATCTAGGGTTGCATTTTTATATATATGCATATTAAATAATTATGCATGTTAGTTTGATATATGCATATTAAACAATTAGGTTTTGGTTTAATACATTTGAGTAATATACACATGTTTTAAAATGTACACTTAGACATAATTATTTTATTAAATGATTAGTATACTTTAGGTATAGTTTCAGTAGATTTTAGGTTTATTCTTAAATAATTGCATGTTAAATTATAAACCTACACTTAAATTATTTTTAAGTTTATTTTTGGTATATTTTTTATTTATTTCCGAATAAATAAATATTTTATTATTAAATTAAACCTAACACATTAGTGGTATATTTAGGGTTTATTTTTGATATATGCATGCTACATAATTAGATTTATTTTTAGTATATTTGTGAATATATGTTAAACACAAACACGTATTTAAATGAATATTTATACATAAATGGTTTATTAAATGATTTGAGTACTTAGGGTATATCTTTTGCATATTTAAGTATATTTTTAAGATAATGCATGTTATATTATTGTTACTCATTTAAATTGTTTTTAACTATATTAATGATATATCTTTAGTTTATTTCATATTTTATTTAACTATATATATATATATACCTGAAATATACTGGGTATATTTTAGGTATATATATATATATGGTTGGTTTTACTATTATGAATATTGTTCTACATTAATTATTTTTCGAATGAATGATTTATTTGAAGTGAAGGATATCAATAGAACGTGCTTCCTAGTGGGCAGCACTAGGACCGTGTACGTACCGGTATGATAGATAAGGATTGAGTGAGAGTTAAAATTGGGTGATTATAATTGATTTAATTGATTTGACTAAGATTAATGGTATGTTAGTTAGTGTGATTGCTGGAGCTCGGTTGACTAAGTGTCTCGGGGCCAATCACACTGACAGTCAGACTGCTGGAGCTCGGTTGACTTAGTGTCTCAGGGCCAGTCTATTGTCCATAAGTGAATTGAATGATCTATTGGGTTGATTGAGATGTGAGGTGATGGATAGTGTGATTGCTGGAGCTCGGTTGACCAAGTGTCTCGGGGCCAATCACATTGACAGCCAGACTGCTGGAGTTCGGTCGACTTAGTATCTTGGGGCCAGTCTGCTGTCCAAATTGGAATAAGTGTTCTATTTGGAATCAAGTGAGCCTGTATGGCTAAAGTGATGATGGGATCGTTTGAGGTTGTTATTATTTAGGATTCTATGGATCTTTCATAAATTAAAACAAACGTTTTCTACATTTAGTATATTTATAAAAGCAAAGTTTGACATTCGTGTGAAATGTGTGTATATACATATATATATAAGAATGCCTGATTGTTATGGTTTAGTTTGCATGTATATATAGTATAATAATTCACTCAGTGAGGTCTGACCCCCCTCAATTATTTTTTTCAGGAGATTCCATATCGTCAGACCTTAGTTGTAGAGTTCCTCGCCGATGTTCTTCAGTCCCGACTATTTTATGCAAATGTATATTCTAAACTTTGAATTGTATTCTAGAAACTGCAGTAGTAGTGTTATTATATTGGAAGTGTATTATTTTGTTTGGATATTATATACTCTGAGAATTTGTATTTGAATATTGTACGAATATGTATTCATTTATAAAAGGATTTAGAGTATTTATTTTATATATTGATTCAGAAAAATTTTAATTTGGTCGTACTTTTATATAATTATTGCATGATTTTATTTTCTAAGGCTTGCTACGGATTCCGGATTCGAAAGAATTCCCGTTCCCTAGCGCCGGTCATGACTCCTAGTTTGGGTCGTGACAGTATAAAATTAGGATTTCAATTATAATAATATTATTATTTATTTATTTTCTATAATTGCATCAAAATCGAGACCTACCGAACCAAGTCAGTCTATCTCTTTTAGAGGAGCGCATAACTGTGAGTTATTATCATATATATGCATTGCATGTAGAATACATATTTGTGAGCATCCATATTTTTATAATGTAATTAAGTATGATTTATTTTATTAAATGATTATATATATGTTTTGGTATATATTTGGTATATTGCTTTAAAAAAATGGATGCTACCATGTTTAAATTATGTATTTCATTATTTTTAATAATTATAAGTTTTATTTGAAGAATAGCAGTAGAACATGCTACTTAGTGGGCTGCACTAGGACTATGTGCGCACCAGTGTGTTAGATTTTAGGATTGGTATTATGAAATTATTATATGACACTTGATTAATTGATTATTGAGGTTTATTGTGAGTGAGTGGTGTAATTGCTGGAGGTCGGTTGACCTAATATCTTGGGGCCAATCAAGCCGACAGTGAGATTGCGGGAGCTCAATTGTCTTAGTGTCTTAAGGTTATTCTTTTGTCCAAAAATGAAAAAAAGAAATATTTTGGAATTAAATGAGTCTGTTGGCTAATGAGATTTAATGATTAAGGTTGCACAATATTTTAGGATTCTGTTCCGATCCTTCACACAAAATAAAATTTTTTACATTTATTATTATATACAAGTGGATTTTAACATATGTATGAAATGAATATACATATATATATATATATTAGTAGTGTTATTGTGGTAGTAGTATATTGTAATAATTAGAGATCTTGTACTCGAATCTTGTATGACGATATTTTTATTATGTTATAATATAAAATTTTATTTTTATATTAATTAAAATTTTAATTCTGGTATATTTATATATTATATTTGCATGTGTTTTTATTTTAAGGTTTGTTATGAGTTTCGGATTCGAAAAAATTCGCATTCCCTATCTGCAGTTATGTTTTGTTTATTTATTATTCTAGATGTGTATACACTTAATATCTATTATCAATATTAAAACTTTTATCATATTATTTATTTATTTATTGAATATAGTACATATATTTTTTAATAAAATTAATTCATTATTTTTGCAATTTAGATATTTTTTTATTGGAATGGCATACGAATCTTAAAATTTATGTGTGTATTCTTTTAGTTTGTATGTTTACGTGATTTATGAGTTTTTCGTTGTGTGTTTTGTTTATGAAGATGAAAAATAAATTGAAGTATTGACTCGTACAATTGATCTAATATAAAAAATTAGGAAAATCAATTGTTATTGTTATATTCCAAATTTTTATAAATTATAAAATTAAATTTTTGAAATTTGAAGTGTTAATAGTTATTTTATTTAAATTATGATATTTGATTATTAATGAAATTAAATTTGAAATTTTGTGTCAAATATTATTTTAATAATAATATTATTATTTTGGGACTAATTAGTGTTAATTAATATTTAATTATTATTATTTGTGTAATTGTATTAAATTTAAATTAATTGTTAAATATACATATATGTATATAAAATTTGTGGTAAGAGATACTTGAAATTTTTTTAATATTAAGTATTTTTTCTTTTGTCCTTTGTGCTTTCTGAAATAATAATAATAATAATTTTGAAAACATGCAGTACCTTTTCCCTTCTCTTTCTTCTTCTTCTTCTTCTCATTTTTCTTTCTTTTTTCCCTACTCGCCCCGACACCACCCACCACCTCGCCACTCTAATCACCTCCAAACAATGCTGCCACCAATTGCCTTTCTCCTCCTTGACGCCGCAACCCTCTTTTCTTTCTTCTCCCTTTTGGTTTCAAGCTTTAACCGAATCTTCTTTCTCTTGCTTGCGACATTTCTGGCCACCTCAGGCCAAATTTGATAGCTCATTCTCTTTGTCTCAAAAAGGGCTTCATTTCCTATTAAATTAATTTGTCCGGGTAACTTTGATTTTGTAAAATTGTGTTTAGGCATATTTTGATTAATTTGTGAAATTTAGTTTAAATTTGGTTGATTAATGTTAAATTGACTTTAGATTATTGTTGTAGAAATTGTAAGCTTTCCAAAAATATATTTAGATTAAATTTTGGAATTGATTTTCAAAATGACACTATTCTGAGCATGAACATTGTTCACAGCTACTGTTCATGACTTGAGAAAATTTTATATTTTTAATAAATTCTTTGATGTATTTTGAACAAACTTCGTGAAGAAAATTTATTGAAATTACGTACCAAATTTTTATTATAAATATTTGAATGTTTATGTAAAAAATGATGCTTTTGAAAATTTAGTATAAATTAGTAATTTTTATATTTTAATTGAAATTATTATTAATTATTAAATTAATTTTTGAATAATTTTTATGTTCTAGACAGTTTTTGAATAATAAAAATTATTAATTAATTTTAGAATTATTTACTATTTTTAGCTAATTATTAGCAATTTTTGAAAAATATATTAATAATACATTTTATTTATTATTTTTAAGCTTAAATGAGTTTTTATTTATTTTTATTATATATTTTAGCAATTTAAATAATTAATTATAATTAATGCTATTTAATTCCGAATACTGGTAGAATATATTTTTAATAATGAAATTTAATTATAATTGAGGATTTTATTATTTATTTTGGAAAAAAATATCTTTTATACTTTTATTATGTCAATAAATTGATTTGTGATATTTAAATGAATTTTTATGATTTTTGGTGAATTATTGGAATTTATGGTATTTTAATTAATTGTGGATTGAATTGGTTCTCGGTTGGGCATAAATAGCAGTTCAGGGCCCAACCCGAGATGTGGTGTTGTAGAATTATTTGAAATCTATTTGCATGCAGGATCGACTCTACTTTTAATAGAGATATGTTCATTTTACAGAGGAGATTCTACCGAATTTTTGATAGAATTTTTGTTAAACATGACATCGGATTGGTTCTAAGTTTTGAATTTTTATCAAGTTGTGTTCTAAATTGAGTCATTCTCTAGAAATTCTAAAAGTATAAAATTAGGGAATTATTTCTAATAATAATAATAATAATAATAATAATAATAGTAATTTTTTCTTAACTGCTCCACAAGTTAGGGCTATCGGACCGGGCCAGCTAAATCAGAGTAGAGGAGCACATTTGGATTGTGAGTTATTAATATATATATATATATATATATATATATACACACACACACACACACACACACACAAATTGCATGTAGATATAATATTGTGAGCATCCATATATTTTTAATAAATATGAATCTAATTATGTTTTATTTCATTAAATGATTTTTATTATTGTTAATATTTATATATATGCTTTCATATATATAATTGAGAATATTTATTTTGATTAATGTATATTGTCATATTTTATTATGAAACAACGTTTTGGAGGATAGTTGTAGAACGTGTCACCTAGTGGATCACACTAGGACTGTTGCGTAACAGTATTATAGATATTAGACTTTGAACTTAGATTGATTTCAAATATGGAAATAATGATTATGGTGAATGATGGATAAATGGATGTGATTGCGGATCATCGATTGACTTGTAGGGTACTCGGGGCCTATTAGTACCGGTAATATGACTGTGGATCCTCAATTAACCCTTTATGTATTCGGGATAAGTTCACTGCCAAAAAGTTGGATAAAAGATATTTTTAAAGTTATGGAAAATTTGTTAGCTAGTGAATTGCAGTGATAAAGGTTGTGAAAAAATTTAGGGATTCTGCTTCGATCCTTCACTTAAAATTCTTCTACATTTATTGTTATAACAAAAATGGATTTCGAGTATATGTATGAAATGCATATATATATTAAATAAATATAAATGTATTATTATATTGATGTTTGGGTGTCTATATCTTTAGGTTGCGTGTATATATAATAAGTCACTCAGTGAGGTTTGATCATCTCAAATATTTTTTTAGGATTTTTTACGTCAAACCTCCTCTATTAGTCCTATTCACCGGATCCTTTCATCTTCGACTAATTTATGTAAATTTTGAAATATTACCTTTTTGTATTTTGTAGACGTTGTAGTAGTAGTATATAATTGTGGTATCATGTTATGTTGACTCTCATAATAATTTTGTATCTGAATATATTTATGATGATATTATTTATGAAATTTTTTTATTATGTTATTAAAAAGTTTTAATTTTGAGGCATTTTTATAGTATGTTTGTTTGAGTTTCTAATTTAAACTTTGTTACAGATTCCGAATTCATATGAATTTTTATTTCCTAACTTCGATCATAATTTTTGGTTTGAGTCATAACAGTTATGGTCGATTAACAAATTTTAGTGAAAAATCTCATTTAGAAGACAACTTATTTATGTATATTTTGATTTTATTTAAAATTGAGTACTGTAAAAAAAATTTAATTTTTTTTTAATATCAAAATATGTTCATAAATTTTCACGAAAAAAATTATTTATTTTTCAATGAAGACGTCACTCATTAAATAAAAGACACATAAATCAATGCATTCTAAGAATAGTCACTTGTCAATTCTCAACTTGTTAATTATAGTGATTGAGCAAGGCGTAGACATCTAATATAAAAAATGTACGATTGAATTTTCCGTTTCTCTTACGTTTTCTTTTTGTGACAGAAAATTAAACCATATATCTACACATATTAGATCCAAAAGTTTACACTCAATATAGGTTTGCTGTGTAATTATTTTCATTTTCATGTCATAAAGAGGCTGCAAAAATCAACAAAATCAAACCTTAACGTCTATATCATTCTCAATTCATCATCTTCGTTGTCATTAGAAAAAAAAAGTACCATAGGTACCTCAAATTTTTAGTTTTCACCATTTGAGTATTTAGATTTTATCAATCAATCATCAACTCCTAATTTATCTTGAATTTAAGTGCTACTAAATTCCAAGCTATGACATCGACTCATCGTTTAAAGTTATTTTAAATATTATAATTTTATTAATTGTATTTTTCATTGATTATTAAAAAATATAATTAAACTTAAAATCAAATATTATTTTAAATTATTATATTTTAATTAATAATATTTAATTTTTCATATATATAGAGTTAAATTTTAAAATTTTCATATTATTAATTAAAATATTATTATACATGGTAATAAAATTAAAATCTATTTTACATATTAATAAATGTTTTAGTTTTAATTGTTACACATGGTAATAAAATTAAAATTATGGCCAATGACCCCTACACCAGTTGGTTGGTGTACTGTAGGTTCGACATGGTAACTCCAAAAATAATTTTAACGGATACTAACAAATAAAATTGATAATTTTTTTAGAAATATATATATAATCTAATTATAAAATTTTAAAAGTTTTTGAACCAATAAAATATATTTTTTAAAATTTTTTCCTAAATTTTTAAAAACTTTACAATTAAATGATATAAATTTTTAAAAATGACCAAATTTAGTTGTTAATGTAAATAGCAAATTAATAATTGATCTAAAATTTAATGTTAATGGTTAAATAAAAATTTTTAAATTTACACAACAATATTTAAACCTACATAGTAATTGATGAATAAAAAAATTTTATTCAACTATTAAAATTAAATTTTATGTCAATTTTCAATCCTCTATTTATATTAACGAGTACATTTGGTTATTTTTTTTGAAACTTATATCATTTGATTGTAAAATTTTAAAAAATTTAAGAAAAAATTAAAAAAATTATTTATAAGCTTAAGAACTTTTAAAATTTAATAATTATGTTATATATATATATATATATATATATATATATTTCTAAAAAAAATATCAATTTTATTTGTTAATATCTGTTAAAATTAGTTTTTTTTATTAGTTTATAAGACTTAATTGTACTAAAAAAATTATAGGATTAATTGTAATAAGTAAAATTCTAATATGTCTAAATTTTTAAAATAGGAATTCCTATTGAGTAAAAAAAAAAAATAGGATCTAATATGCTCCTAGGTCAAAAACCTAGGGTTCAAAAAAAAAATATATATATATATATATATATATATATATATATATATTTGGTCATTACATCAGGAAAATTACAAGTACTATTATAATGATTATTAAACAGTATTACAAATTAATGCAAACTTTATAGAATATATATAAGTCCTAGTGGGAAGGGACAAGAGCATGAAATTCTTGACTGCCTCCACCAAGGATTGAAAGTAATGGGGCCTACACCTCACAAACTAGGTTAGACTTCATTAGCTATATATAATTCATTGTTAAATCAATTGTAATTAATGTTTAGTGCGATGATGATTTTTATTTTTAAATTAAATTAAACCAAATATATGAAATTTAAATTCATAGATTATGGTTTTAATTCAATAAATTACATATAATAAAATAAATTTCTCATATAATTTATATTTATTTTTAAC
Source organism: Mallotus nudiflorus (assembly GCA_947683625.1). Taxonomy (NCBI): domain Eukaryota; kingdom Viridiplantae; phylum Streptophyta; class Magnoliopsida; order Malpighiales; family Euphorbiaceae; genus Mallotus; species Mallotus nudiflorus. The sequence continues at coordinate 911,478 of CANTUR010000906.1, forward strand.
AAACATAATTTATATTTATAATAAATTAATAATATATTTTGGTTATTATTTATAAGATTTAACCGGCTTTCAAATTAAATTTAGGTGAATATATGATATTTTAAAATTTTATTTAATTAACTCAATGAAAAATAGAAAAATCTTAAATAATATAGTATTAAAGACAATTAATATTAAAAAATTTGTCCTTAGCTTTATATATATATACACACACTAATATACATCACATGTTTCACATGCAAATTTTTTAATTATTGAACTCGACTTTCATAAAATAAATTTTAATTTTAAATTAAATATTCTTACATGATTGCTAATAATTAGGAAGTGCAATTTTAAAAATTTTATAATAACTAAGCGTAAAAATTTTAATTTCATAATTAATTTTGTTTTTAAATAAAGATAGTAAAATTTTGAAAATATTTTTTCCAATTTTTTAATGCAATACTTTTTTCACTTTATAATTTTTATTTATTTAAGAATTAAGTTCAATCACAATTTAAAAAATAGTTAATATGATTTTTGAAAATAATATCTAAATTATGATTATATTTGATTTTTAAACAAAAAATATTAATTAGTTTAATTTTAATTAAAATAAATAAAAATAATAATGGACATATATTAAGTAGTTTTAATAAAATATGAACTATAATTTAATTAAATTATTTCTTCAAAAAATAAACTCACCTTTTTTCAACTCTATATTTGTTAATGAAATAGTTGAAATTTTCATTAGATTTTATTCCTACGAATAAATAGAAATATAAAACATACTTAATTAGTTTATAATTTTTATTAAAAGAATTCAATTAATATATTTAAATTTATTTTATATAGTTTATAGTTATTTTTTATCAAAATTCTTTAATTAATTAATTTGTTCAAATTTATTTATATTCTAAAAATATCAAATAAAAAAATATTTTAATTTACAATTGAACCCTTTAACTATCAAATGCCAAAAAAAAAAAAAAAGTTCTTTATCTTTTTAGTTTGTCTCTTTTAGGCTATATTATTCTAGAACCACTCTTTTGTTTTTGGTTGTTGTTTTTAGTCTCGAAGAGATAAGTTGCTGCCGTATGGTTTTATATAATTTGACTGCCTCTTTGTTTGTGTTATGAGCAGAGAAAAGACACAAATAGAGATGGAGAGCGCACAAGGCAATGTGGGTGTTGTTTCTCTTTTCGAGATTAAGGAAGCAAAGGGAAGGGCTGCCTTTAGGGTGTTTGCAGGTTCAGTATTTGCAGGAATCTGTTTGATATGGATTTACAGAATACTCCACATGCCAAGATCAGTTGGAATAAGATTTTGGGTTTGGATTGGCATGTTCATGGCTGAGCTTTGTTTTGGTCTGTATTGGATTTGCACTCAGTCACTTCGTTGGTGTGTCACCTATGCTCAACCTTTCAAACACATGCTCTTGCAAAGGTTTATTTCTCCTCATCATTTCTTGTTCTACCGCTAGTTTTTTATCTTTTCGCTGTATAGATATAGCTACCCCGGATGCATAATCTTGCATAAATTTGGCCTGAAAATACTCATATATATTCCAGACCTGACAATGTTATCATAGTGATTAAGAACGGGCCGGGGCTTTTCTATTTGTTTATTATAATATTTTATAGGTGGGTTTATTATAATATGTTTATTAATTTATAGGTGGGCTGATACAAGAGGCTCAAAGAAACGTAATGCTTTTGTTCATTTTTTGAACAAAAGCAATGCAATAATTGTCTATTTTCCCAATTGAAAATCTTTAAAAATATTTCAAGTTGATTATTTTATTATTTTATGAATGTTCTATTTTTTCTATAAAATTTTTTTATTATAACATATAGCATTTTTATGTTATAACATATTTCAATATATATATCTATAAGAGTTTTATGTTAATTGAAAAAAAAATTTATTTGGTTAATATATTAATATTATATTGATTGGAGTTTTAATTTTTGTTAGATAAATGTTAGATGAAGTAAAGAAAAAAAAAATACTTACATTTCGATTATTAATTAAATTAAATAATTAACAACTTAATAAGTAATAAATGATTAAAAAGAAATTTAGCGATTCTTAGTGAATATATTAATAATAACTTTTCATTAAATGTTATTATAACATAATTTTTATGCAACATAAAATAAAAGGAGATTTAAAGCAATACCAATGTGTATAATTAACAATAAATAACAATTAATTAAAATATTCATACATCACATAATTATTATTTGAAATTAAAATGATGGATATCTTAATTATTTTATTTTGGAACTACATGCATATTTCTGATAAATCCCATAGAAAAGTATGATAGACTTCTGGCATTAATGAGGACTTTAACCACATAGCGACTGATAACATAACAAAAGAAGCAGAAGACAAGACGGTGAAGATTTTTGGTTTGACAGTCAAAATTTTTAATTCTATGTTTGTCGTGATGTGTAGGTCTGCTTATGAAGAATTTCTTTTTAAAGTACAATACAATTATTATTATTTTTTTAAACAAACAATAAAATTATTTTGTTAACTAATAAAGGAGTTGATTGCTTTGGAATCTCTTGGATTTGGTCTTATATAATACATCAATAAATTTTGTAATTTACTTTTAACTATTGTTGAGATTTTACTCGTTAAATTGTTGTATTTTTTATTTAATTTATTATTAAATATAGGGATGGCTACAGTTCATTAACAAGCGGTTTTGGTTCACAATTTTACTTAAAGTGAAACTGAATTGAAATTGGTTCTTGCTTTAGTTTAAGACCGGTTGCAGTTTGATTAGTTCTAGTTTGATTTATCCGGTTTAATAGTTTATTTTTCTTTTTAATTTTTAAGTTTTGAACCGTGTCATCCAATTTGAAATTGGAACCTTTAGTTTTAGTTTTAGTTCCATGGGAAGTGAAACCGGCTTTGAACTATCCCATTTCTGATTTAAAGTTTGACTGGTTTTGGTCCCCATTTTGACTAGATCAATTCATATATGATTCTGAGCCTAAACAGACTAAACATACCAATTTAAACAAAATAAAAATTTTAATCATCAGTTCATGAAATAGTAATATGATATTAAATTTATTAAAATATTTTTCCTTAATTTAGAATAAGATTTTTTTAATATTTTGATTCATTTTGTTTTATATAATAAAAGTAATAATGATACATATTTTTATTTTTAAAACAAAAATAAATTTAAAATATTTTATATAAATCTACTAACAAGTAATTTTTTTACCTTACTATATAGCATAATAATTAACTGCTCATTTGCAATTTGACAATTAGATTTTTAACTATATACCACAACTACAGGTATGAAGACAAGCTACCTGGAGTTGACATTTTTGTGTGCACAGCAGATCCCATTTTAGAACCACCAACTTTGGTGATCAACACTATTTTAGCAGTAATGTCATATAATTATCCGACTGAGAAGCTCGCCGTTTACCTCTCCGATGATGGCGGATCGGAGTTGACGTTCTATGCAGTCCTCGAAGCCTCAAAATTTGCTAAACATTGGATACCCTTTTGTAAAAGAAACAACATCCGACCATTATCTCCTGAGGCCTACTTTGCACGAAACAGTAATGTGCAGGATGTCACTTATGCTCAAGAATGGTCATTTGTTAAGGTGTCTTGAATTGATTCCCTTTTTTTGAAGCTCTATTTATAAGTTTAATTAACATATCTGCAGTCTCTTAAATTTTAAATATTTTATTATAATTAAGTCTTATAGTTAGAAATGAGAGAGTAAAAAGAGAATAAAGGATCGAACCATACTTTCAATTAAATGACTTAGTCTCATGACAGAATATTTTATTATATGTCATAAGTTAACTTGTAAATTAGCTATTTTGACACATTTATTTACTAAATCATGACCTATAAACACATTTTAGTAAGTTTAGATGTTTAAATAGTTATGCTTTTAAGTTACAAAAATAACATTTAGACACTTCAAATAGTGCTAAAAGTGTTGCTAAATTTTACTTTTAACAAGATAATTAAGGTGTTCAAGTAGTCTTTTGTAAGTTGAGGGAACAAATTAAAAAGTGGCGAATTCTAGGGACTGTTAATGTATTGAGTAAGTTCAATTTAAGTTTAATTATTGTTGATGTCTTTCGTTTATTTCGTAATGCATTGAATATTTGTTTAGTAGCGTAACATGTTTTATAGGAAAAAATATTTTGCCATACGAACTATATTATAATTTTTTTTTCTCAATATGTAGAAATTATATGATGAAATGAAAGAAAGAATTGAATCAACCATGGAAAAGGGTAGCATTTCGAAAGAAATAAGAGATCTACATGAAGGATTTTCAGAATGGAACCAGAAAGTAACAAAAAAAGACCATCAGCCTATTGTGCAGGTAATAAACTATATATACTCTATCTATTAATTACACATAAATAGTTAATTAACATAAAATTAAGTTTTGTTTAGTAAATTAATGATTATTCTTGTTGCAGATTGTAGTCGATGGAAGGAATGGAGCTTGTATGGATAGCAGTGGGTGTCGATTGCCAACACTTGTATACTTGGCAAGAGAGAAGAGACCCCAAAATCCTCATCACTTCAAAGCTGGTGCCATGAATGCTCTGGTATAACATACTTTCATTAGAAATCTTGGCTACTGTGGCTTGTTTATTCCTTGGGCTCTTGCTTCCTTTTGATATGAAAACTAATTCCTGGCTGCCAAATTAAAAGAAAATGGCCTATTCGCATTAAAAATTGTATTATTTGCAACTTTTTACAAATTTATTTTCATTTTTATATTTTAATTTATTTTAATTTTTTTACAAATTTACAAATATATATATATTGTAATATATTTTAAAAATTTGATAAAAATGTTGTAATTTGAGCAATTGTTTTCAATTCTAATACAGTTTGCAATTTAGTAAACATTGATTAAAAAAAATGCATAGATGATCATTTTAAACATAAGTAACATCACATATATATATATATATATATATATATATATATATATATATATATATATATATATATATATATATATATATATATATTGCATCTAATATTCCTGATATTTAATAGATATAAGAATTTTGATTAATTTATAATTTGAGTGTCACATACAAGGGGGACAAAACTCCTCTAACACCTATTTTTTTATACATAAAATTCAAACTCAAGACATTACTTAATTTAAGTTTTTTTTGTCACTTAAACCAATAGATATTGATATATTATATGAAGAATAAAATTTAGAGAAAAAAAGAGAAAATTCAAGGGAAATATTTTTCTATAATATTTAAAGAAGGGTTACACCCCTTATATATACACATAGAAATCATAATCACAACCTGATTATGAATAGAATAACATCCTAAATAGAATAAAACTTTATTCCTAATTGTGTACAAATATTTATTTCCTAATAAATACAATAAAAATATTTACTTCCTCAACACTCCTCTTTAAGTTGGTGAATGTATATCAATCATTCCCAACTTACCAAGTGAGTTGTAGAACGTTTTTCCATATGCAGCCTTTGTGAGGATGTCAACTAATTTAGTCTGAGAAGAAACATATGGAAGATCAATTGTTCCTTAGTTCAGATAATCTTGTATGAAATGTCTGTCAACCTTTACATGCTTAGTCCGATCATGTTGAACCAGATTGTTTACAATTGCTATGGCTGCCTTGTTATTACAATGTAACAACATAGGCTTCGAATGTTTTAATCTTAAATCCTGAACAATTCGCCTTATCCAGAGCAACTCACATACTCCATGAGCCATTCTTCTAAACTCAGCTTCAGCACTTGACATTGCTACAACTTTCTGTTTCTTACTTCTCCAAGTGATTAAATTATTTCCAACAAACGTAAAGTACCTGGATGTTGATTTTCGATCAGTCCGATCTCCAACCCAATCAGCTTCAGTATAGCTAGTAATTTCATAATCCTTATTCCTCCCAAATAATAATCCTTTACCCGGAGAAGACTTTAGATATCTTAATACTCGGTATACTACATCCATATATTTTTAACTCAGAGAATGCATGAACTGACTTACAATAGTTACTGCATAAGCAATGTCTGGTCGAGTATGAGATAGGTAAATCAACCTTCCCACCAACCTTTGATATCGATTTTTATTAGTTGGAACTTGATCTCCTAAGACTGAAAGTCCATGGTTGACTTCAATTGGAGTCTCGGTTGTCTTACAATCAAGCATGCCCGTCTCTATCAATAGGTCCATTATATACTTTCGTTGGTAGAGGGAAATTCCTTTAGTTGATCTTGCAACTTCAATTCCTAAAAAATACTTCAAGTTTTCTAAATCCTTAAGTTTAAACTCGGAAGCTAACTGTCTTTGCAAGATTGTTGTCTCACTCGAATCATTTCCAGTGACCACTATATCATCAACATATACAATCAGCGCGGTAACTTTACCTAACTTCTATTTAATGAATAGTGTGTGATCAACATCACTTTGCTTATATCCAAGCTTTCTCATAAAAGTTTAAAGTTGTCTAAACCATGCTTAAGGTGATTGCTTGAGTCCATATAATATCCTTTTTAGTTTGCATACTCAGTCAACACATTTAGTTCTAGGTGGTGGATCTATATACACTTTTTCATTTATTGTTCCATTCAAAAATGCATTCTTTATATCAAAATGTCACAACGGCTAGTCTAGGTTAGCAGCTAAGGAAATAAGAACTCGGATGGTGTTTATTTTTGTTACTAAGGCAAATGTATCTTCATAGTCAATTCCATACTTTTGAGTATACCCCTTTGCTACCAACCAAGCTTTATACCAATTTATGCTTCCATTTGAATTGAGTTTGATAGTGAATATACACCTACACCTTACCTTTTTCTTTCCCTTTAGGAAGAGGAACAAGATCCCATGTCCGGTTCATTTGCAATGCCTCCATTTCATCATTCATGGCTTTCTTCCAATCCGGATCATCTAAGGCTTCCTGCACATTACTTGGAATAGATACAATAGATAATTGATTTACATTAAGTGCATGTGAGTTAGACAAACGATTGGTTGATATGAAGTTATGGATAGGGTATTATTTAGCTTTGGTATAAAGGTCCAAATCATATTATTTTTTCGGAACCCCTCTATCGATTCTAGAAGGATAACAAAGCTCAGTATTTGGAGTTACTAATGGAGATAAATTTACCTTGTTGTGCACATCCGCATTCGGAGTTTCTTCAGCTTCTAGTTTAGGTTGGGAAGATGTACTATCTTGATTACTCAGATTTTCTTCAATTATCTGTCTGAGTGAGATGCTCAGACACGGAACATAAGATGTTTGTGAGATGTTTAGAAAATTTGGGAGACTCAGACTTGGAACACTTAGAATGCTATCTTCAACATTCAGACCACTCAGAATGTTATCTTCAAATTCAAAGAGGTTCGAATTTTTCTCCCCCTGAAGAGAGCACTCAAAGTGGGAGAAGAAAGGAGAATTTTCATGAAATCGAACATCTTGAGTGATATACATCTTTTTTGCATTCATATCATAACATTGATATCCTTTTTATAGATCTACATAGCCAACAAAGATACACAGAATAGTTCGAGGGTTTAATTTATTGAGTGTCTGATGAATATATGCCGAGCATCCAAAGGCTCGGAGCTCGAGATTATTGAAGGGTGGAGATATGACAAGTTCTTAAAGTTTTTAAAAAGGGGTTTTGAAATCAAGTACTCTTGATGGTGTCCAATTTATGAGGTACGCAATGGATCAAACAACCTCTCCCCAGTATTCTCAAGGAACATTCATGTTAAATAATGATGCTCGGACAACTTCCAATAATTGCTGGTTCTTCTGTTCGACTAAACCATTCTGTTGAAGAGTGTTGGCACATGATGTTTGGTGGCGAATGCCCTTCTCATGGCAGAAATCATTTAGAATTAAGTTAACATACTCCTCACCATTTTCAGACTGCAAGACTGTAATTTTACTATGGTATTGTGTAGCCACCATTTTGTACAGGTCCCGAAACTTGGAGCACACATCTCCTTTATTTGAAAGTAGTGATACCTAGGTCATCCGGGTACATTCATCAATAAATATTGTAAAATATCAAGCACCAGATAGAGTAGGAATTCGAGCAGGTCCCCATACATTAGAATGAATGGTCATAAATGGAATTAAATTTTTATTATAACTCGGTATATAAGAAATTCGGTGGCCTTATGTCTATTCACAAATATCACACTTGAATTCCGAGTCTGTGGTATTAAAAAATAAATCCAGTTTTATTTGTCTACGATAATGAAAAGAAAAATGACCAAGACGCGGCTGCCATAAGATTATTTGGTCTTTACTCGAGTAACTTCCACCAACCCTATTAACTTGACTTGACTTCTGACTTGAATCATCATGCAACTCAAGATAGTATAACTTTCCATGTTTAACACCAGAGCCAATAATCTGGTGTGTTACAATGTCCTAAAATACACAATAATTAGGCCAAAATTTGACAATGCAATTTAAGGTTTCAGTGATTTAGCCAATAGATAGTAGATTACAAGAAAGAGATGAAATAACAAGAACAATATTTAGATTAAAAGAGTTAGAGTTAGATACTAATCCTTCATGAGTGACCGGTGCTATACTTCCATTAGCAATCAGAATATTTTATTGGGTTGATGAGCAGATGGATGTAAGATGGTGAGTGGAGTTTGTTATATGATCAGTAGCACATGTATCAGTAATTCATGTATTATTTCGAGTAAGATTTGTCATAACTGATGTTGTATCAAGATCACCACTTGGTTTAGTACCACTAGAGGTGGCAATTGTAGCCTTTTCGAGCTTCTTACAAGACTTTCTATTGAAATCTCACCATTCTAGATATCCCACAATTTCATAGCACCATTCCTTGGAGTGTCCAACTTTGCCATAATGAGTATAGGTGTATATAATGGACTTACTCGATGTTTTCTCTTTGAACTAGGGATGAGTCTGAACTACTACAAGTACAAAATGGTCTGATAATATCTTCGGCTCTTCCAACGTATGTCGCTAGTTGTGATTCCTCCGTATATATGCATAACTAGACTCAAGATCAAGAGGTGGATCCTTTCAGAGTATTTCACTCCGAGCATTATTAAATTCCAAATCAAGCCCAGCTAGGAAAATATGTGTTCGAAGCCGGGTAATATGTTTGTGGAGTGATACTACTCCATTAACATCCTCCCCTTGTGCACACGTTTGGACATCAATTTCCTGAAATATTCCAATCAGTTCATTATAGTATGCAGGTAATGGCTTACCATTCTGACGTGTTGTGAATGATTTTCGGTTCAATTCAAATAATTGAGTTTCATTGGATCCATCATAGAAGGTTTTTGAGACAACATCCCATATCTCCTTTGCTGTTGGAAGACGAATGAATCTCTACATCAATGTCGGACTCATGGAGTCAATCAGCCAACTTTTGACTCAATTATTATCAAGGAGTCAAGTCTCCAATGCTTTATCTCCTACTGGTGGCTTTGCCGTAGTGCCATTAAAAAAATCAGATTTATTTTTGGCTCCAATCCACATCTCCATGATTTGTGACCATAGAATATAGTTTGTATCGTCAAGAATAATTCCTATGAAAAAGAGAGAATTATCTTGAAAATTTTAAATAAAATTAGGTGTTCTATGAGATACGATTGATGTGTTTTCAGTGGTCATGGTTTTGAGGATTCAAAGAATTTAAGGAAAAAAGAAAAAATACGACTTAAAGAATTCAGTAAAAAATTCGATTTCAATGGGTATACTCTAATATTATGAAAAATAAAATTCAGAGAAAAAAAGAAAAAATTTAAGGGAAATATTTTTTCATGATATTGAAATAAGGGTTACACTCCTTATATATACATATAGAAATCTTAATTAAGTTTTGATTAAGAATAGATAACATCCTAAATAGAATAAATCTTTATTCCTAATTGTATAAAAATATTTACTTCTTAATATATATAATAAAAATATTTACTTCTTCAACATTATATATTATACATATATTTTAATTTTAAAATACATATTGTACTATAGTTATAGAATATTTCTGTCAAATTTTAATGATGAAAATAAATTTGCAAAAAGTCAAAAAACGTGGATAGGTGTTGGCCAAATTCTTTTATCTAATTACTTTTATCAGATTGCAGGAGTTAGGGGCTGAGATTTAAACTCTTAAGAGTCTCAGCATATATCGCATGAACGTCGTAGCTTTAGCTTAAGTGCTCAAATAGCAAAATATTTGTGCATCTTTGAGCATAGCGATTTTCTTTTTGGGTTAATTACTTGAAAATGATTTCTATCATAGCAACAACGTCGTCGCGAGTTCCGAAATTATAAAAAATTCTCCACTTTAATGGTAGATGGCCCCCTGTATTAGAAGCAAAAAAAGGAAATAATTTTTCTTTATCTTATATCAGAACTTACGATACACTATACATATTATATTGCGAGTCTTAACATATATCTTTGTAATAATTAGTTGTTATCTTACAAAATTGAAATTAGTTTCAGTACAACTCAAAGGGGGGTAACTAAATGCAGATAAGAGTGTCATCAGTGATAAGCAATGGATCAATCATTCTGAATCTAGATTGTGATATGTACGCGAATGATTCAGACACAATACTAGAAGTACTATGTTACTTCATGGATGAGAAGAAAGGACATGAAATTGCTTATGTGCAACATAATCAAGTGTTGGAAAATATCAGCAAGAATGATCTCTATGCATATTCTTTTAACGTCATTAATAAGGTAATTAATTTCAACCATTTTTGAAGTTTTTACTTTAAAACCATTTGAGAGCCTGTTCTTTTACATGAAATGATATCATTAGAAACATTGTTTGAAGGTTGAGGCAACTGGCATGAGTGGATATGGTGCAGTCATTTATTGTGGCACTGGATGCTTCCATAGAAGAGAAGCACTTTTCGGAAAGAAGTACTCTGATGCCGGTAAATTAGAACTTGACACTGATGCTAAAAAGAAAGATGAGCAAACTGTTAATGAACTAGAAGAGGCAGCAAAAGTGGTTGCTAGTTGCAGCTATGAAGAAGGCACTCTTTGGGGCAAAGAGGTCTCTAATCTTCTCTTCTCTTCTCTTCTCTTCTCTTACGCTTCAACTAGTGTTCGAACTGGTAACCTTAAAAATGAGACAAAAGCTCATTAGTGTGATTTTTAGCTACTGCTGTAAATGATCACAATCATGAACTTTGCAGATGGGATTGTTATATGGATGCTCAGTTGAAGATGTAGTCACTGGTTTAAAAATCCAATGCATGGGATGGAAATCAGTTTGTTATTTTCCACAAAGAGAAGCCTTCTTGGGTGTAGCTCCAAATACATTAGAAGTGGCTTTGGTTCAGTACATGAGGTGGTCCCAAGGATTGTTTCAGATTTTCTTATCCAAGTATTGCCCTTTTATATATGGCTATGGCAAGATAAAATTTGGTGCCCAATTGGGATATTGTGTTTATCTTTTGTGGGCTCCAATTTCCTTGCCTACCCTTTACTATGTAATTGTTCCTCCTCTTTGCCTGCTCCATGGCATCCCCTTGTTCCCTCAGGTATCCCACTCTTGACTTTTCCTCCATTGGATTCAGATATTAAAGTACTTAAGGCAGATATATTGTCTCTGATGGTTAAATTTTTAAAACATATGTATAAATACTCAAAACACGAGTCACAAATTCAACAATTTGGTATGATACTCATTGTCGGATGATTACGTGTCACAAATTTCACTGTCTGGTGTAATATTCCTAATGGATGATTAAGTTTTTTTTCTAAATTGTTTGTGATAGGTGACAAGCCAATGGTTTATACCATTTGCATATGTATTCCTGGCCAAGAATGTATATAGCTTGGTGGAGGATTTATATTGTGGCAGCACAACTAAAGCTTGGTGGAACTTGCAAAGAATGTGGCTCATTCGAAGAACAACAGCTTATTTCTTCGCATTCTTCGACACAATTATCAAACAATTAGGCTTATCACAAACAACATTCACCATCACGCCTAAAGTGGTGACCGATGATGTGATAAAGAGGTACGAGCAAGAGGTCATAGAGTTTGGAAGCAGCAGCACATTCTTCACCATTGTAGCAACACTAGCAATGTTGAACCTTTTCAGTTTAGCTGGGGCAATGGCCAAGATGGTTCTTGCTTGGAACATGGATTCTAAAGCTAAAGCAATGATGCTGCCTCAGGTTGTTCTGTGTGGACTTGTGATTATTCTGAATTTTCCGGTGTATGAAGCTCTCTTCTTCCGGCATGATAAGGGGTGTATACCGCCAGGGGTCATGCTCAAATCCATTGTTTTAGCTTCATTGGCATGCCTGATACCTATAAGTTAGGGGAAACTCCTCTGTCAAGACCAAAATGTGATGTGCTGCATTATGCACTCATGATGTTCAGTAAATTACAATTGTTGTCTACTGAATAAAAATTCTAGTTTAATGATCAAGTATTTATCTTAGGGTTAATTATTACAACATCCTTGAGATTTGACTTATTATACTATGATATTATATTTTCAATAATTAATTTAAACATTTTAAAGATTTTGCTCTTTTTTTTTTTGAGAAAATAAAATTTGCTCTTTAAACTATCACATATGTGTTATTTAATTTAATATTAAATGGACCAGTTTAAAAAAGGTTTATTACATAATTCCACCATTAATTATAGTTATTTTCTCTAAACCTATCATATTTTAAAAATTATACCGAATTGGCATATAACATTCTCAATTTGTTGCAAATCTATCTATAGTTAAAATAATATGTGTCCATATTGACATGACATGTTGTTATGATATACATATGTTGATGTGGAAATTAGAAGAAAAAATTAGTAGTTTTTATATCATAAACTTTTATGGTTTTGCAAATCTATCATTATTTTTGTTTCTTTTTGTACAATTATAGTTATATTAAATTTCATCCCAATCACTTAATTTTATGTATTATTTTAATAAGTTGGGGTCACAAACAAGTAAAAACATTTGCCATAAATTTTAAATTCATTGTTATAAATATTTAAATAAAAATATGTTATAAAAATATGCACATGATTCACAGTAAAAACATAGCATACAGATTTCTGAATATAATTTTAAAATTAGATAAAATTAAAATAAATTGTGAAGTTGATAGAATAAAGTAGTATAATTTCTTATTTATTTTTAAGGTGACAAATTAAAATTATTACTATTATCCTTCAAATATTATAAATAAATTAGGCAAATGACAAATATTTTTATATATGTGCAGTAGTTTCATGTGTTGTCATTAATGATAGCAATAGTCAAAATTTTGTTTTTATTTTTAAATTATAAAATTTTTTTTTTAGTAATTTTAAAATCAAACAAAGTTAAAATAATTTGCAAAATTGATAAATTAAATTATTGTGAAAATTTGATGATAAATATGCAAAAATAATGTAACAAAAAAAGAACTAAAAAAATAAAAAAGATACATTGGTTTGGGTTAGAAAAATTTTGATACCTTAAAAATAACTAATCAAAAATTTAAAAATTTAAATAATAAAAATAAGGATATATTTTTTTTGAAAAATGAAAGTTAAGGGTAGAAAAAACTACTAATTTCTTCCTCCAATTTCATATCAGCAAATAATTTATACATATATATCATATTAGCAGTGTGATGTAAACATAGGCAGATGCTATTTTGACCAAGGATATATTTGTAACAAATCAAAAAGATTATATAACAATTCGACACAATTTTCAAAATAAGATAGATTGGTAAAAATAACTATAATTCATTTAGAATTGTATAATAACTGTTTAAAAAATTAAAATTTTTGTTTGGTCACTAAACTTATAATATAATTTTAAATTCATTCATCGTTTATTAATTAAATATATGCCTGTGCAATATATGAATAAAAATATTGTATAAAAATTTAATCTCTGAAAAATAAATTGATAAATGCAATTTGAAAAGAAATCATATTTTATGTTGCAACTTGAAAAAATTACTGAAAACTTCTATTTAGTCATTTATCCTTCCTTTTATATAAATAAATAGACAAATAATTTAAAATGTTTCAACTTTCATACAACAATATTATATATTTTAATTGTATAAAAAATATGAAAGAAACGTATTGAAGATAAATTCAACTAATATCTTTTTAGTTATTATTGAAAATAAAATTAAAATTAATTTAATAGTATCAACAACTTCTCAATAAAGTTACCAGTAACATTAAACATCATCATAATAATCAAGTAAAGGAAGATGATATATAAATCTAAAAGATAATTGATAGTAAGAAATTGATTTATACAAAAAGTGGATGAAAATTATAAGTAAAAATGAAAGAAAATTATAAATAGAAAAGATTCATCAAATTCATAGTATTCATAGAAGTAAATAAAAAAGATCAAATGTGAAAGTTGAAGAAAATAACTAACAACTTAAAAGTTGAAAAGTTGAAGAAGATAAAAATTAAAAATTAAAATGTTAAAAAAATTATTTCAACTTCCATTATTTTGCATTTATGTTAATTATTTGCACACATATATATATAGAGAAAAAATAATAATAATTGAATAAATAATAAAATAGAAAATAGTTGAAAAAAGGGATATTTTAGTTATAATAAAAGATATAATTTTTTATAGAAAGAAAGAGTTTAGATGAAATATAATTATAGTGTTTTACATAAAATAGAAAATGTGTATTCTAAAATAAGTATTTTAATATTTTTATAGAAAAATATTGTGAATTTTATGTTATAACACAATATTTTAAATTATTAAAATTTAATTTGGGATATGCAATGTTAATAATATTTTAAATTTTTATATATTATAATTATTTGTGTATAATTTAATTTTAGTGTGTATATGATTATTTATTAATATTATTATTGTTATTGTTGTGATTAATATTAATTTATTTTATTTTGTATATTTTATTATGTAGAGGAATTTATTCGGAAGTGATTATTATTTAAAAATATTAATGTTAGTATTATTATTATTATTATTGTTATTATTATTATATTTATGTGTGGTGGTATTTTGTCTTTTCTTATTTTAATAAAAAAAAATAAAAACCAAAATTTTTTCTCTTTTTCCTTCCTTTCTCTTCTTTCTTTCTCCCTTCTCCTTCCTTTTCTTCTCCCTTCTGCGTTTTTAGTAGAATCGTGCATCACTACCATCCCCACCGTGCGCGACCACATTGTCACCACCTAGCTTCACCATCACCTCCTCCCTCTTCCTTCTCCCTTCCACCATCAATAGAGCCCCTTCCTTTTCCGTTTTCAGCGAGAAACAAAACACAGCAGCAGTAGCATCAACACGACGTTAGCGACGATTTCGGCGGTTCCAGCTCGAGTTTCTGGGCTCAATTGATTCCTCTCGGTTAATCCATATATTTTCATTGTTTGGGTCAACTTTAGGTTTTTTTTTAGCTTGATTTCCTATGATTCATGCTTGATGCCATTAGAAATGTTGTTGTATGTACCTTGAGCTATTCAAATATATTTTTGTTTAATTTTTCTAAATTATTTTGATTTTTGAGTGTTTCGGTTTCTAGCGAGTCACTATTCTGGTAACCCTCGCTTTGAATTATTTGGATGATAGTTTGTGAAGGAAGTATATAAAAATTTTGATCCGATTATTTATTACAAATTTTTGAAAGTTTATGTGAAAAATTAATTTTTGAAAAATTAATATAAATTAGTAAATTTGGTGTTTTAATTGAAATTATTGTCCATTAGAATGTTTTGAATAATTTTGGAATAATTATTATTATTAAAATAATTTTTACAAATTATTTACTATTTTTATCTAATTAATAATAATTTCTAGAAATATATTCAAATAATAATTTTATTTATTGTTTTTGTGATTGAATGATTTTTTTAACTATTTTTATTACATATTTGAACTATTTAAATAATTATTTGTGAATTTTACTATTTAATTTCAAATAATTGAAAAATGAATTTTTATTAATATTATATAAATTATTTGAGATTTATTAACTAATTTGAAAAATAATTAGCTTTTAGGTATTTATTATTTAAATAACTCGAATTGATGTATTTTATTAATTTTTATGGATTTTAATGATTTTTAATATATTATTATTAAATTATTGATTGTTGCGTAATTTGATTCTCAGTTGGGCGAATTGTGAAGTTTGAGGGCCCAACCTGAAAAGTTGTGCTTTTGTGGTTATTTGAAGTGTGTTTGCTTACAGGATAAGCTCTACTTTCAGTAGAGAGATGTCCATTTTACAGAGGAGACTCTGTCGAATTTTCGGTAGAGTTCTTGTACAACGTGACATCGGGTTAATCCTGAATTTTAAATTTTAGATTGAGCCGTGTCATAGATCGAGTCGTTCTTTAAAATTACTAAAAGTGTAAAGTTAGGAATTTATTTTGATATTGTTATTATTATTAGTTTTTCTATAGTAGTGCCGCTTATTGGACCAAAACAGTCGAGTCTGTTTAGAGAAGTGCAAAATTATGAGTTATTATTTTATATATGCATTGCATGTAGAATATATAATTACAAGCATCCTGTTGGGTACCGTGATGCAAACGCAGCGGAAAAATTAAAATTTTGTCACGTTCCTAAGCCTGGATCCATGTAATTCGACTAATTAATTAAATCTAGGGTTTTTAAAAATCTTACCAAAACGTAGAAGAGGCAAGATTCTCTGGAAGGATGAGAGGGGGTTCACACCAGTGACACCTTTCCTCGAGCTTTTTGGCTTGATTGTTCGGATCAAGACGTCTCCAAAAGGATGCGTCCTCTATAGGTATCCACACGAACAACCCTTCACAAAACGAATTTGAGTGTGTGTGCTGGCAACCTCTTGATTGTCTCACAAATCAAGAACAAAAGGAAAAACTCTATCTTTGTTTTCTAAGAGGAAAGAAAACGAATTTGGAGGCAAAAACAAGTGTGTGAAACCCTAAACAATATAACATATTTATAGACTCCAAGTTAGGGTTTCACTTACCAATAACCTTTTGGTAATTTTTCATTTATTATATTCTGATTTTGTTTAAAAACAAATCAAAAATAATATCTTATTTATTTATTTAAAATAACATTTATCTTAAATAAATAAATAAATAAAACACTTTAATTATTTATTTCCACAGAGTTTATTTTGGGCTTATTAAACCCATATCCATTTTGGGCTTGTTCTAAGTGTGTGACCCTATAGGTTCACATAACATTGGCAGTAGGCCTAAATCTCTATTTAGGCCTACAAGTCATAAGTGGCCTCTAGCAAGACATTATGACTACCCAAGTCATGTGAAGTCAATAATTCGACATAACCTAATTACAGTGAATTTTATTGTCCCTTTATCACATGATATCTTAATTGAACATAAGGCATAGAATGTCATCCTTATATAGTTCAATATTATGACTTGATTCCAAGTACACTGAAAATGATAACTCTTTATCAATTCATTTCAGCATGGCCATGCATTTTCATTCAGTCTATCTTATCAAGGGGCCTTTAAATATCTTTCTCATATTAATGAGGGATAAATTCCTTCTAAATCACTCACATTCATCACATAACTAATTTTATATCCAACAACATTCTTTTAATCATCCGATTAAAGACAATGTTAGAATGTGTCAAAACATAAAATAACTATGTAGAAATCCATGATGATTTCAAGGTCAAAGGACCGAAATAAAATTACTGTGATAAGAAATACTTATGACAATAATCTATGTAGTATTCTCATAGTGGGTCAATCCAGTACATGATCTCTCATCATGTACCTATGAGTTGACTTAATATCTCATATTTATGATTAGTAAAACATAACCATCAGTCAACATCATACTAGCCTTAATACTTTAATATTCATATAATGAATAAATGGCTAGGGATAATTAGAATAGAACTCTTATTTTAATCTAAGGGTTTTACTATCAAGTCACATACTTGATGACCTTAGTAAGAATTAACCATTCATGTAATTATCATAAAATCAAATGATAATATAATACCTCTTTATTAATAAAATAAGAAAGTCAATACATAATCACAAATGATTGACTTAGTGCATATCACTAACACATCCATGTTTTCATAATATGTTTAAACATGAATTATTTTGCCAAATGATTATGTATATGTTGGTATACTTTTGGTATATCTTGGTATGTATTTGATATATATGTGACATATATGCTTAGTATAATTTTTAATATATATTCAGTATATTTTTGGTATATATTCAGTATATGCTTGGTATATAAGTAGTATATTTCTTTAAATATGGATATCATCATGTTTAAATTATGCCTTTTATTATTTTTAATAATTATATGATTTATTTGAAGGATAGCAGTATAACGTACTACCTAGTGGGTTACATTAGAACTGTATACATAACAATACATTAGATTTTAGGGATGAAATAATTTGATGTGAGACTTGATATTTCAATTATTGAGAATTGTGGTGAGAGGGTAGTGTAATTGTGGGAGCTCAGTTGACCTAGTGTATCGGGGCCAATCACACTGACAATAAGACTACGGAAACTCAGTTGACTTAGTATCTCAGGGTCAATTTACTGTCCATAAATGGAAAAGAGAATTATTTTGGAATTAAGTAAATCTGTTGGCTAGTGAGATTTATTGATCGAGGTTGCAGATATTTTAGGGTTCTACTTTGATCTTTCACTCAAATAAACTTTTTCTGCATTTATTATTATATAAACATGGATTTTAGCATGTGAAATGCATGTATATGTATATTATTATATTGATTCTTAATTGTATATGACTTTTGGTTGTATTTATATATATATTGCAATAATTTACTCAGTGAGGTTTGACTCCCCTCAATATTTTTTTTACAAGATCTTTTTCTTCTTCAGACCTCCCCTGTAGTACTAGTCGTTGGACCCTTTCCTCCCCTGCTGATTTGTGTAAATACTGAATTATTATTTTCTTGTATTTTAGTAATCACTATAGTAGTGGTATTATTGTATTGTAGTGTGTTGTGTTATTAGAACCTTGTACCTGAAGCTTTGTATTAAACATTTTTATTATGTTATAAAATAAATATTTGCTTTTATAATAAATAAAATTTTAATTCTAGCGTATTTTTATATTATTATTGTATGTGTTTTTATTTTTAAGCCTTGTTACAGGTTCTGAATTCGAAAGAATTTATATTTTTTAATGTCGGTCATGACTCCTCGATTTGGGTCATGACATTTTAATAACTCAAAATATAAGTTTTTAGGTGTGAATGCTTAATTATGAAAAGAAAACTTGTCAATTTTTGAGATTAATGAATTTGGAGCTCAACTTTTAGTTTATATACAGATGACTTGCAAATAAATATACTTGTGAATGTAATAAACTGCCACTTGGCACAATTTGGTTAACTTATAGTGTAAAACTCAACTTTATTATATTTACATAGATATGGAATAGTATAAACTTTTTTAATTTATTGTGTTTTTAGTTTTATAATAAGTATAACAACTAAACAATTTTTAACATAAAAATAAATTTCAAACATATTGATTTAGAATTGGCACCACTCTT
This sequence comes from Mallotus nudiflorus, assembly GCA_947683625.1. Lineage (NCBI taxonomy): Eukaryota > Viridiplantae > Streptophyta > Magnoliopsida > Malpighiales > Euphorbiaceae > Mallotus > Mallotus nudiflorus. The sequence continues at coordinate 931,075 of CANTUR010000906.1, forward strand.
ATATAACTATGTAATTACTACTATATTAATTAGGATTTAGCATATATATATTGACATGCATTCAATCATGGTTAAAAATTTATTCTAGTATTTATATACAAACACATTAAAATAGAATATTTAAATTAATTATTGAAAATATAGAATCATTATAATTATAATAGGTCGAATCTCAGTAATTAATCCTTCATTTTAAAACATAAAATATTAAAGAGTTGGGTATATGATATTAAAGGGTGAAAATTTTACATTCTACTTGCTTATAAATGCACTTTATATTTGACTTTTTGAGTAATTTAAATAGCACTTTTGAATGACTTTTTATTAGCTAATGCAACCGTTAAACTTTAGATTTTTTAATTGTACTAATATATTATTTATTTTTTGAATGTCCAATATATATTGAGTACTAAATATATATTTAAATTGTTTATATAACAAAAAAAATGAAAAATAAAAAATGAAAAAATAAAAAATTAATATTTAACTAAAAAAATGTAAATTCTTAATTAAAATTTTAGGTATTATGGATTTCATTATTTAAATATAAATTTTATTAATTTTGATATGTTTTTAATTTTTGAATATATATTTTGAGATTTAATTAAATGCATCAAATTAATATTTAAAATTTTATTTATATTGTATATTTAATATGTAAATTTAAATATATAATTTATTTTCAAAAATTACTTTTAAGAATATAAAATAAATATTTGGAGAATCAACTATATCGATATTAGAATATAAAAGTGAAATAAATGGGTACTATAGCATAATTTCTTTGCACACCATCTTAGGCTCATGGTCGTAATTAATTTGCAACTACGAAAAACAAAGAAAAAAAATTGAATTTGTACTAATATTACCTCTTGCAAGCTTTTGTTTGATATTAATTATGGAGAGGACGAATTTTTTTTTTTTCTTGGTTCCTTCAAGTGCACGAATGAATAAAATCTGTGCTGTATGATAATGAAGGTGGATTTGGCCATTATATATAATCGAAGTTATAACAACCAAAGAGTTTAGAACAAGTACATTGATTAAAACTATAGTATCGTAATTTTATGTTCCCACTTATATCAACAAAGAAATCATCTGTTCATTATTTCTCTTTTAATAGAATTAATCAAAGGAAACAAATAATGTTAGAATTAACTTATAGGAAATTGTTTTCATTCAAAAGAGTTTTGAATTTAAATTTAATATATATAATCGTGTTAAATTAATTATTGAGAGATCTTTATTATCCTTATAGTCATATTTAAATTAAATCGAATGGTTTTAATGTATATAATTATATTAAATTAATTATTAAATTTTTTTATTATTTTTATAGTTTTATAATTATAATTTTAGCAGAATCAAACTGAATTAATTAAAATTTAGTAAATTTTAAATATAAATAATTTAAAAAAAAGAAATAAATTTGTGAGAAAAGTATATGTTCCTATCCCCTTTGGATATATATATACAGTGCTGTATAAATACTAAATTTGATAGTCTGTGCATGCAAATGGTCAAGTATTTTCGTAAACAATATAAAATCTTCGGTTAAAGATCTATCCACCATTTTCTCCAAAAATTTGTAGTTGACTAAAAATTTGGACTGATTATAATATCAAACTCAATGAAAAAAAAAATAAAAAAATCAATGAATGGAGTTGGTGCCGGTGTTTATTTTATTTGCGTGTTTGCTTATCAAATAAGACAAACACCGCACCAACTCTATTAATTGAGTTTGGTAGTATAATCAGTCAAAAAAAATTTGATTATATTAACTTTTTTGGTCATTTCTAAAAAAAAATATATTTTTTTGGTCAACTACAAAATTTTTGGGGAAAAGGGTGGTAGGTGCTGAACAGAAAAACTTACGGTTTTGAATATTTACTAATTAAAATATTTTTTTAAAAAAAAAAGAACATTAGCCATGAAAGTAAGAATACTTCATGATGATTCACACTAAAATAAATATAAATTTAAAGTTTAGTATTATTTATTTATAAAATAAATTTTTACAAAACATAAAATAAAACAATTATTTTATTTTTTATTTAAATACTACTTAAACTATTATATTTTTTATTAATTAAAAAAATATAATGAAAGAAGAAAGAAAATGGCACACCAGTTTTGAAATTGGAGAAAAGGGTCAAAATTTTCTTCCTGGTAGCCTGTTTGCTTACAAGTTGATTATTGCTTTATTCCGTGCTGGCATTATCCAAATTCAACCCTTAGCCTTATAAGTCAACTTGAAAGTGATGTTACTGCTAGCGACATAAATAGTACTGTCATTAATATTAATAAATAAAACTTTTTAAAATAAAATTACATGATTTCATATATAGAGACTAATCAATTAAAAAATAATAATATAATATTTTTTTCTCTGTTAATATACTGTTTATTTCACTACTATCTATGTAAATTATTATCCAAATCTTTTTCAATCCCATACACAACAGGAGTAAAGTCAAAGTACAGGCTCTCACATCTCATGCCAAATTAAAAATGTACCCTGGTACCACCAATGGTCGCTCGGCTCCCACTAAGAACTGATAAGAACTTGAAGCTTCATAAAAAAGTAACAGAAACAGAAAAGGGAATCAGGCAGCAGAAGCAAAAAAAGAGATGGGAAATGAAAAGTATACTCCTTTGTACGAAACAAAAAGATTCAAGGGAAGGTTGATGTATAGGCTCTTTGCAGCAACTGTGTTTGTGGGTATATGTTCGGTATTGGCCTATAGGTTGTGTTATATACCAAGAAAAGGAGAAGATGGGAGATGGGTTTGGATCGGAATGCTTGGAGCTGAGCTATGGTTTGGTTTTTACTGGGTCATTACTCAAGCTTTCAGGTGGCAACCAGTCTACAGGATCACCTTCAAGGACAGGCTCTCCAAAAGGTAAGTTCTGAATCGTTTCTTTTCTAGAGTTATGTAACATGTACTTGCAGATGGAATAAAAATTGCTTTTTGTGGTGGCACAAACTTTAATAAAAAAATTGTGTTAAGGTAAATGATTTGTATCAGTACTTGTGATAACAACAGTGCTGTTACAGTCTTCAAATTATTAAAATCTGCCTTTTCCAATAGTAAATGGCTCTCCAGTATTAAGAGCAAAAAAGAAATAAATTTTTTTATTTTGTACTGGGACTCTGATGCAATGTTTATGTGACGAGTCCGACATATATTGTTGTTTGTGTAAATATACGTGTCAATTAAGATTATGAGTACTATTTTTTGAACCATTATAATGGGAGAGGGGTAGGAGGTCTCAAACTCTGGACCTCCTGTATGCCCACAAAAGACTTGGACAAGCCTCCGGGCAAGATCAAGAGTATTATTAGTGTCATGTTTATATCAAATTCATTTAGATTTTGTTATGAATTATGATGTACTAGTAGAATATCTAGCAGAGAGATATACGGAGTTTTAGGGTGAGTTATATGATAGATTTATCTGCTTGTGTGCTTATCCAAATATTTTTTTCTGGGGTGAAATTATAAAGTGTTCCCACACGACTTGCTAAAGATTAAAACACTTATTGTTAGGGTTTAGTGGATCATAGTACTATAATTTTAAGGCATATTTTATTTTGATATTAAATTTTTAATTTTTTTCTTTTTGATCTTAAAAATTTTATTTTTGTTTCAGTGAAAGTACTTTAAATATATCCAATCAAATTTATCATACATAACAGTTAAAATAAATATATTTTTAGTATATTTACCATATAAACATATCATTAAACGACCTAATAATCTTGTAAGCTCTATAAAATAAATTTTGTTAAAATTTTATTTTATAGAGTTCACAAAAAATATTTATTTTATGGAGCCGATAAGGTTATTAAACTATTTAATGAGATACTTACAAGGTAGATATACTAACAATATGTTTATTCCGATTGTCATATATATTAAATTTGATCGGATATATTTGAAATATTTCAACTTGAAATAAAAATAAAATTTTTGAGACTAAAAAAAAAAATTAAAATATTAATACAAAAGTTGAATATGACCTAAAATTATAGTACAAACGGTGCAACAAATCTCTTTTTATTATGGAATGTACTTTACAAAGATAGAAATTCAGTGGAGTCTTATACTACTTGAACTGTCCTTTAAATTAAAATATATTATTTATTTATTTATTTTTGATATCTCAAAATCTGATAGTCACATATTATTTTAGAGTTCAAGTTAGTTGGACATTATAAAAGGATAAAATTCTCTTAATTTATACATAAAATTCAAAATTAAAATATTTTTTAAACTAAAATTGACTTCAAAAATTTTAAGTTTCTCATTACTTGAATTAATTAATATTGATAAAAAAAGTAATTAATATACAATGCTGAAAATGTGCTGTATACATGAATAGGTACGGAAACAATTTGCCAGAAGTAGATATATTTGTGTGCACGGCAGATCCAATGATAGAGCCACCAGTAATGGTGATCAATACAGTTCTATCAGTCATGGCTTACGATTATCCATCAAAAAAATTAAGTGTGTATTTATCAGACGATGGTGGATCCATTCTTACATTTTATGCCATGTTAGAGGCATCTAACTTTGCAAGATATTGGATACCTTATTGCAAAAAATTCAATGTGGGACCAAGATCGCCTGCTGCTTATTTTGGCTCCACTTCTAGTACCCAGCATCTTGTCTCTAGTAGCACTCAAGAGTTTGTGGCTATAAAGGTAATGTCTCTTTTTCTTTTTCTCAAACGAAGTATGCAACCTGGAAAATAACTTTAGCTAATAAGAGGAGGTGCTTCATTTTTTTTTTTGGGACATATAACGTCTTAAAATTAAGGAATTATAGGAGTTTTACGGTCATAAAAAAAATAGAACTCATTAAGCACTCGTTATTTCTATATATGTAAAATTTGAATTTAAGATCTTATTTAAGAGAAAGAACAAATGTTAGTTCTTCATTATTAATTTAATTTTAGTCCAAATGTTAATTATACACTAATTAATAAAGATTTAGATGATTTTTTTTTTATTTCATCAATATTTTCAAACATCTTTACTCTTTGCAACTCTGAAATACTAATCGAAAACATTTCTTATTTTAGATCACAAGTTCTATTATGATAATTAATTACTCTCTATTGCTATATATATATATTTCTTGTAGAAATTATATGAAGAAATGGAAGAGCGAATTGGAACTGCAACAAAGCTAGGTAGAATCCCTGAAGAGGCACACTTCAAACATCAAAGACTTTCTCAATGGGATGATTCATACACTTCCCAACGTGACCATGACACCATTCTTCAAGTAACTAAAGCATCTATTATTTCCCCTTTTTCTTGTTAACCATTAAGAGGAGCACTCCAATGCATATACAGATAAAGAAAATGCACTCTTAAAATCATCTGAAAAGAGGGTTGATATGCAAATTGATCAATCAATACCATTTTAACTAACATAAATAAATAAATGAACTCAGCCAGTTAGTGCTATGTAGGGGTGAGAAAAATCCCCCCTTCGCAAAAATTCAATCCCGAAAAAGAACGGGTCGGTTTTTTCCTTTTTGTTAATTTGTCAATTTTCAGTTCGAACTGACTGATCGGATATATATATAGACACACACAAATGATGCACACTCCTATTACTATGGTCTTCTCATTGTTTGATGGTTGAATTTTCGTTAGTCTTTAGATATGGGTGGCCCATAACGGGTTGATCCGATCCAACATGTTTAAAATAACATGAAAATGGAAATACAATTGCCTTTTTGGCAGTTGTCTGCTGCAGTTACTCATGTAAAATAAAATAAAACAACGTTAAGGAAAAAACAAGAAAGTAGAAAAATATATAGAATAAAAAAGAGAAAAAGGAGATTGTACAAAAGTTTATCCCTAATCAGTAGAAAACAAAAATAGTAACTAGGATTGTGAATTAAAAAGTTTTTCCACTGTGATTAACACTTGATTTAGTGGGTATGTATATACACTTGTAAAATCATCAAGAGGTACATGTGACTCTAACGAGTTTATGATTATAGTTCCGCGTTATTACAGTTTCCATGTTGTTGATAGATTTTGATAGATGGGAAAGATGCAAACTCAACTGATATTGAGGGGTGTGCAATGCCTACATTAGTATACCTTGCTAGAGAGAAGAGACCTCATCACCCCCATAATTTCAAAGCTGGAGCCATGAATGCATTGGTAAATTACACGCTTCCATAGCTAATAGTTATGTTCATCGACACACATTTTCAATGTCAATGGTTGTCTAACGATCACTTTTTTTGCTTGTTTCCTTTGTGTTTCATCATGTGTAGATAAGGGTGTCATCAAAGATTACCAATGGGGAGATTATTCTGAACCTAGACTGCGATATGTACTCGAACAATTCACAGACCTTGCAGGATGCTCTCTGCTTCTTAATGGATGAAGAGAAGAGCCATGATATTGCTTTTGTACAGTTTCCACAGAACTTTGAAAACATTTCCAAGAACGACCTATATGCTGGCTCATTGCAAATAATCAGTGAGGTAAATTCAGTCATATATTAACAAGTAAAATGATCTATATGGTATAGTTTTTGCACTATGTTTAATTAATTCTTTGGCTTGTGGCAATGAAGGTGGACTTCCATGGTATTGATGGTTTTGGAGGCCCTATGTATATTGGAAGTGGCTGTTTTCATAGAAGAGATGTTCTCAGTGGAAGGAAATTCACTAAAGGTTGCAAGTTCGAATGGAAGAGAGATGATAATCATAAAAGAAAACAGAGTATACAGGAATTAGAAAGAGAAACAGAGCCTCTTGCAAGTTGCACCTATGAGCAAAATACTCAATGGGGAGATGAGGTCCATTTTTTTTTTTTTTTTGAAGTTAGAAAAATAGAAATTTTATTTTTTTAGCCTTACATTCAATGGGAAAGGAGAACAATAAACAGGGTAAGGGTCCCGTGACGGAAGACTTGGCCAACAGACCAAGCATTCACGGGCAAAAAAAATAGAAATCTTACGATACTTAAATGGTAATATTAGATCCAACTATTAAATTTATAATGCATATTCATATTATATTTGTATTGGTCAAATATAAAACAAGTAGAATTGGTATCTCAAAATCAATAGTTTGGTGTAACATTGGCAAAAATCCCCATGTATATACATGTTACATGACTAAAAATGACACAAGTATTTGATTGCAGATGGGATTAAAGTATGGTTGTCCTGTAGAGGATGTGATTACAGGGTTGTCAATCCAATGCAGAGGATGGAAATCAGTGTATTTCAATCCTGACAGGAAGCCATTCTTAGGTGTTGCACCAATCACCTTGCCTCAAACGCTGGTACAGCATAAAAGATGGTCTGAAGGTGATTTACAAATTCTCCTCTCCAAGTACAGCCCTGCATGGTATGCACGTGGAAAGATTAGCCTCGGCCAGCAATGGGGTTACTGCAGCTACTGTCTTTGGGCTCCAAACTGCTTGGCAACCCTTTATTATTCCATCATCCCTTCACTTTGTCTCCTAAAAGGCATATTCTTATTTCCACAGGTGTGTTTCGCTCCCCACTTGAACCAAATTTACCAAAAAGTTAATGTTCTATGACCTATGCAAACCTCATTCAATCTTGTTTGTTGATTGGATTCAGCTCTCAAGTCTATGGTTCTTGCCATTTGTGTATGTGATATCTGCCAAATATATTTATAGTCTAGCCGAGTTCCTGTGGACAGGAGGCACATTCCTTGGATGGTGGAATGGACAAAGAATATGGCTATATCAAAGAACAACATCCTACCTCTTTGCCTTCATTGATACCATTTTGAGGAGTCTAGGATTTTCTACTTTGGATTTTGTAATCACTGCAAAAGTGGCCGATAACGATGTATCAGACCGATACCAGAAAGAGCTTATGGAATTCGGAGCATCCTCTCCAATGTTCACGATCTTGGCTACGCTTGCAATGCTCAATTTATTTTGCTTTGTTGGAGTGGTGAAGAAAGTAATGATCTTGGGGGACAGTAGTACTCTTATGCATTACTATGAGATAATGCCTTTGCAAATTCTTCTTTGTGGTGCTTTGATCCTCATCAATTTGCCTTTATACCAAGGCCTTTTCTTAAGGAAGGATAAGGGCAAGTTGCCAGGGTCCCTGGCAATAAAATCATTTATATTAGCTCTTATTATATGTGCCAGCTTCATTTTCCTCTTATGATTTCATTTAACAAATTGTACTATATGTGTCCTAACATTGAAAAATTATAATTTTCGTTTTTCTTTATCATATTTACTTCTTATTCTTTATTCATCAAAATTTTAACTAAAATTATTATTAAATGATTAAAAAATAACACTTCATTAAAGTGTCTAAAATAAAAATTAATTATTTATTGACAAATTTAAAAATAAATAAATAAAAACTTAAAAATTCTTATTGCTAAGAAAATATTTGATAAAAAAATTAATGATTTTACCTTTATTATGTGTACGCTAAGCTTGATTCGAATTAGTTAGATTTCTTACGTCTATTAAATATCAAAGATTATTCTACCAAAAAATATTAGTGTAACTTCTCACTTATTCATAACAAATTAAGAAAAAATTTACTAGAATTATAAGTAGTATAATATAATAAAAAAGTAAAAAAAAAATATAATTATTAAAAAATATAATTATTATTGTAATTTTTCACTTTCTTATAAGAAAAAATTATGTCCAATTTTTAACTGCATAAAAAAAATGAAAAATAAAAAAAATATAACTGTTTAATGTCAGAGACAAAATGCAAGCTGACAGTTGCTGTTGCTGAATGTAAATTGCACGATATATGTGCATTTTATTTCTTTTTATTTTTATGGCTATAAGTAAAAGGATCAGAAAAAACCAAAAGATAAAGATGAGGCAACTTCTATCCCAGAGATGTGGTAATTGATGGTCATATATAGTTACATCAACATCTCCATAAGAAACAGAGGGAGATGGCAAGTGAAGAGAGCTATATTCCTCTGTTTGAAACAAGAAAAGCTAAGGGAACAGTCATATACAGGCTCTTCTCTGTGACTGTGTTTGTAGCTATATGTTTAGTTTGGACTTACAGATCAATTAACATACCAAGAAAAGATGAAGATGGAAGATGGGTTTGGATTGGTTTGCTTGGAGCTGAGTTATGGTTCGGCTTATACTGGGTCTTCACTCAAGCTGTTAGGTGGAACAAAGTCTATAGGTTCACCTTCAAGGACAGGCTCTCTCATAGGTATGTGATTCTGCACGTAGTGTACAATTTAGTTAAGCAAATAAATGCATAGCCAGTAACGTAATGGTCTAGCAGTAGAACAGTGGTCACTTTCTCCAAGGACATCGTGTGGTCTGGTGGTTATTTCTCTTTATAGGCGTTATAAAGTGCAGAGTTTGAATTCTGCCATTGGTACAGATTTTTATTCTAAATGTGTTTAAACAGGTATGAAAATCATTTGCCAGAAGTAGATATATTTGTCTGCACAGCAAATCCTATTATAGAGCCACCAATAATGGTGATCAATACTGTCTTATCCGTCATGGCTTATGATTATCCATCAGAAAAGCTTAGCGTATATCTCTCGGACGATGGTGGATCAAATCTTACATTTTATGCCCTTCTAGAGGCATCGTATTTTGCAAGAAAATGGATTCCTTATTGTAAGAAATTCAAGGTGGAACCAAGGTCACCAGCAGCTTATTTTGGCTGTGTTTTCAACCAACATCATTCTGGTCAGATTAACGCGGAGTTCGAAGTTATTAAGGTAAGGGTTCTTGATGATTTGCCGAAACAAAGTTACATGTTTTTTTGTGAGATCAGGAGGTGTTCCGTAATGAATATAAGAATAATTCCATCTTGTTGAGGATTCGAACAGGAGACTTTCCACTGTACAACATCCTCATACAGGACCTTAGTGGAACCTTACACCAAACTCTTTTAGTTGGCAATATAAATTTTGAGACAAAACAAGGGATGATGATCATTGCTTTATACAGCTAAATACTTATTGCAGAAACTATACCAAGAAATGGAAGAACAAATTGAAACGGCGACCAATCTAGGAAGAATTCCTGAAGAAGTGTATTCCAAACATAAAGGATTTTCAGAGTGGAACTATTCATACTCTTCTAGACAAGATCATGACACAATACTTCAAGTAAATCTTTCCTGTTTGCAGAAGTAAGTTGCTAACATGTTATTAGGGTTCGATTGTTAGATGCTTGAGTTTCCATGTCGTTGTCAGATTATGATAGATGGAAGAGATCCAAATGCCACAGATAGTGAAGGGCGTGCATTGCCTACTCTAGTGTACCTCGCCAGAGAGAAGAGACCTCAACATCCCCACAATTTCAAGGCGGGGGCAATGAATGCACTGGTGAGTTAAATGCATATTCACATCCATTGCTTGTTGTAAAATACATGATTCCATATCTGTAACCATGCAAAATTTTAACCTACTGCATTACAATTTACAAGGCACGCACTTGATTACTGAGCTACTAGCACAACGGCTGAGTTCATTTCTTTGTTTTCTGTCCAATGTATAGATAAGGGTGTCTTCAAAGATCAGCAATGCGAAGATTATTCTCAATGTGGATTGTGATATGTACTCGAACAATTCGTCATCCGTGCGAGACGCGCTCTGCTTCTTCATGGATGAAGAAAAGAGCCATGAAATTGCTTTTGTACAGTTTCCTCAGTGCTTTGGAAACATTACTAAAAATGATCTATATGGTAACTCACTGAAAGTAATTTTCGCAGTAAGTGGATCCGATATATACATATATATGTATCTATTTATTGATATCCCAATTGATTTGTCACGTTAGATTAAAGTTAATTTTGTATGTTTCTCAAATGAAGGTGGATATGCATGGATTGGATGGTTTAGGAGGCCCTTTATACTTTGGAACTGGCTGCTTTCATAGGAGAGATGCTCTCTGTGGAAAAGAGTTCACTAAAGAAAGCATGTTTCAATGGAAGAAGGGAAATTATGATCTTAATGCACATCAGAGTATACAGGAACTAGAAGAAAAAGCGATGGCTCTTGCAAGCTGTTCTTATGAGCAAAACACTCAATGGGGAAATGAGGTCTATCTTCAGCAATCCCCATCTTTTTTTTTTTTTTTTTTTTTTTTTTTGAAATCTTAAGTTCTTGACTAAAAAATGCTGAATTGCAGTTGGGATTGAAATATGGCTGTCCAGTCGAAGATGTGATTACAGGGTTGTCAATCCAGTGCAAAGGTTGGAAATCAGTATATTTAAATCCAGAAAGGAAGGCCTTTGTCGGACTTGCACCAACAACTTTGCTTCAGACGTTGTCACAGCATAAAAGATGGACTGAAGGCGATCTTCAGATTTTCCTGTCAAAGTATAGCCCTGCATGGCATGCAAATGGAAAAATCAGCCCCGGCCTGCAGTTGGGTTATTGCTGCTATTGTCTGTGGGCTGTAAACTCCTTGCCAACACTGTATTACACCATCATCCCTTCACTCTGTCTCCTAAAAGGCATGGCCTTATTTCCACAGGTATATTTTTGTTCTCACTTGCATCAACTTTGTACTGCACCCACATTAGGATTAACTGGTAGGAGTTATTCTTGCTTAAGCCGCATCTCAAATTTGAGTTATGGTATGTGCAGTCGTATTAAATTAGTTGTTGATAAACTTTTGTTACCCTCATAGTTCTACTTGTATGGAACTAGATTAGTAAAAGTTAAATAGGCTAAATATCAGTGGTTTAGACTTTAGATTAAAAAAAAAAATAATTTTGTACTGCAGCTCTCAATTTTATTTTATTTTTTTGTTTCATTGTTGGTTTCAGGTCTCAAGCCCATGGTCTTTATCATTTGCCTATGTGATATCTACCAAGTACATTTACAGCCTAGCTGAGTTCCTGTGTTCTGGAGGGACATTCCTTGGCTGGTGGAATGAGCAAAGAATATGGCTATATAAAAGAACAGGTTCCTATTTCTTTGCCTTCATTGACAGCATTTTAAAGATGGTAGGATTCACAGATTCAACATTTGTGATCACTGCTAAAGTTGTTGATGAAGACATATCGGAACGATACAAGAAAGAGATGATGGAATTTGGAGATTCTTCAATGTTCACCATCTTAGCTACAGCTGCAATGATCAATTTATTCAGCTTTGTTGGAGTTGTGAAGAAAGTGATGCTGAATTGGAGTGATGTCAGGATTTACGAGACAATGCCATTGCAAATCCTTCTCTGCATCGTTTTGATTCTCATCAACTTGCCATTGTATCAGGGCCTTTTCCTAAGGAATGATAAAGGCAAGTTGCCAAGCTCTCTAGCTTTGAAATCATCTGTGTTAGCTCTTCTTTCTTGTACCGGTTTCATTTTACTGCGTTGATTCTACGTTTTTCTATAACTATCATGATATGATACTGATACATGTGTTGTGATTACTCTCTGATTTAGTTGTGACATAAATAAATATAATATAACTAATTCTGTGCAAATTTACTTCTAAAATTCATCCCAACAACGATGGAAGAGCTTTGAGATTGGAAAGTGTTAGGAAAAAAGGAAATATTAAGAGAGGAAATATATTAAATTGTAGGCAAATCTCACTGTATGACTTTATTTCTTGTTCACATGAATTTATAGTGTAAAAAATACATAGCAACTCATAACAATACATAATAAATATACTTAATTAAGAAGCTTCAATTTTGACAAAATTATTCTCCACCATGCATATCAAACAACTATACGTAACATAATTTTTTTTTTACCAAAATTAACCTTCACCATACAAACAAATATAGTTAGAAAATTTCTAGAATAGCTCTTGACAACAAATTAATTATTGTCATCACTCCGCAATGATGTAAGAGCTGTTGCAAACTCCTAACTTTTCTCTTAGATCTTCAAACCTTGACTTCTGCAATCCTTTGGTGAAAATGTCAGCTAACTGATCCTTAACATCACAATGCATTAACTGGACCTCCTCTTCTTATTCAGCCTCTCTAATTGCATGAAATTTAATCTTAATATGCTTAGTTTTTCCATGGAAAGCTAGATTTTTCACCATAGCAACAACTGACTTATTATTGCATAGAATAATTGTTGCTTTGGATTGCTTGAACATTAAATCTTCAAGAATTTTCTTGATCCACAGATCCTGGTTGACAACAATTGAGGCAGCAATGTACTCAACTTTTGTTGTTGACTGAGCTACACTACTTTGTTTTTTTGAACTCCAGCAAAACACGCCAAAACCAAATGTGAAAGAATAGCCTGAGGTGCTCTTCATATCATCTTGAGATCCTGCCCAGTCACTATCAGTGAAATTGATAAGATTGAAAGCGATAGACAATCTGTAGAAGATCCCAATATCAATGGTACTTTGAATGTATCTTAAAACCCCTTTAGCAGCTTTAAAATGCAATTATGTAGGTGAATGCATAAATCCTGATAGCATACTAGTGGCAAACATAATGTTTGGCCTAGTTCCATATAGATACAATAAACACCCAACCAAGCTTCTATAGATTGTTTCATCAAAAAGACTAGAACCATCTTCTTTCTTCAACTTTTGTCTTTGGACAGTAGGTGTGCTCATAAACTTGCTATTTTCAATTTCAAACTTCCTGAGAATTTCACCACTATACTTCCTTTAAGAAATAAAAATTCCCTTTGAAGTTTGCTTAATCTCCATGCCAAGAAAGCAAGACATCTCTCCAAGATCATTCATCTTAAAAGGCTCCTTCATTTACATTTTGAATTGCCTTATGGCATTATCATTGCTTCCAGTCACTAAAATGTCATCTACATAAATAGAAACTATTAAAATCTCCTGCTTTGCATGCTTCACATATAAAGTTGCTTCATTATAGCTTCTCATAAACCGCAACTTCAATAGATAATTATTAATTCTAGAATACCAGGCTCTTGGGGCCTGTTTAAAGCCATAAAGCACTTTATTTAGCAAAAATACTTTATTAGGCTTATCTTTGTTGATGAACCATTCTGGCTGCTTAATGTAAATCTCCTTTTTTAAAACTTCATTCAAGAAGGCTAACTTTACATCCATATGAAATACTTTCCATCCTTTATGAGCTGAGATTGCTAAAAGCAATCCAAGTGTGTCATATATTGCTAAGGTGCAAATGTCTCAGTAAAATGTATTCTAGTTTACTAAGTATAACCTTTCACTACCAATCTTGCTTTATGCTTGTTGATGGAGCCACCTGCATTATGCTTGCACTTGAACATCCATTATACTATAATTACATTCTTATTACAAGGTCTGTCTATAAGCATCCAAGTTTCATTCTTATAAATCATCTTCAACTCCTCCTCTATAGCTGCTCTCCATTCAGGATGCTTTAAAGTTGTGTCAACATTTTGAGGCTTAAACAATACCGTATTGCACTTGTTGTATATGTCTTAAAGTGTTATAGTTTCTTTGACAATAACCTTATCATCTGATCCTTCACCTTATGAAGTTGCATCTTGTTCTTGGAGAATGTTTCCAAAATTGGATACATGTTGAATGGAACTTCATTTACCTTGTTCCTAGTTCCAAGCAGCATTCTTATCAACCATACACTTATGCTAACATGCACCTGCTGAGTTATAGGATTTAAAAATTCTATAACCTTTAGAGGAACTGCTATACCTTTACAGATACTCTAACATCAGCTCTCTTATTAAGCTTATCTCTCTTGGCTTGAGGAACAAGAGAATAACAGAGACTGTTAAAGACTTTGAGATGAGCAACAGATGCTTTAACTTTAAATTAAGCCTTATAAGGAGTTTTTTCATTTAAAGCTCTGGTAGGAAGCCTAGTTTGCAAATAAACTGTTGTATTTACCGCTTTTGCCCATAATTGCTTTGGCATTTCCTTCTCAAGCAGTAAGCATCTTGACATGTTCATGAATAACCTAGTTTTCCTTTTACTTACACCATTTTGTTAAGGTGTATAAGTGACTGTTAATTGATGATGGATGCCTAACTTCTATAAAAAAGCTTCAAATTCATGAGATGTGTATTTTATGTCATTATTAGACTTTAAGGTCTTTATGAACTTGACACATGCAATTCTCCACTGTTGCTTTAAATTTTTGAAACATAGTGAACACCTCTGATTTTTGTTGAAGAAAACAAACCCAATAAAACCTGGTATAATCATCAATAAAGAGAAGAAAATATTTGCTTCCACCATATAAAGCAACACTCATAAGTCCATATATATATGTGTAGACGGCGTGGTTTAGTGTGCGTTCATGATTTTAGCAACCGTGACACTGTTTGAGCTCAGGGCTCTAGAAAACACACTAACCACTGTCACAAAGACATGGTGTGGAGATGAGGAGTCACCACCCAAGGTAATAACTGGGAAAAGTTGAAAAGGTGGTACTCAATTCCCTAAACGAAAGCTAGCACCATAACCAGGAGATTCTGGATATGGAATACCAACTTATTTCAGTCCTGTGTTCATTTAGAATTACTTTATGAATTGTTATCTTATTCTCTATTTACATGCAATTTCATATAAACCTAAAATAATCAACTCCAAGGCAAACTAGTCATGAAATATATAAGTAAATAATGCATTCAATAAATCACATAATCCCTAAGTTAGCCTAATCTACATGAATTTTAAATAAATGACCTAAAGTCTACATATTTTAAATTATAAGTGAACTTAAAGACCTAATTCCTTTTTTATTTTAATTAAATGAACCTACGTCTATGTATTTTAATTCTAAAAATGGGTCTAATTCTACATGTTATTGAATATTTAAATTAGTGGACCTAATTCTACATGTTTTAATTAAATAGTGATCTTAAATCTACAAATTATGAAGAAAAGGGCTTAAATTAAATGGGTTAAGTCTAAATTAATTTAACTAAATTAGGTGAGCCTATGTCTAATTAACTAAATGGGCCTAAGGATATTTTTAACCTAAAATCTAATTAATTATGGACCTAAAAATATATTTTAGTTAATTAAACCTAATTAATTATTAAGTGAGATGGGCTAAAAGAATTAACTAAACTTAAATAAATAAATCAAAGCCTAAAATGGGCTTAAGGCCCCAAAAGCACATAAAAATAGTAAATAAGCCCAAAAACAAATAAAAACATAAAAGAAACAATTAAATAAGATTAAACAGATAATTAAATTTATCCTTACTAAAACCCTAATTTTTATTAACATGCAACCTAAATTAATCTACTTCCTCCATTGATTTTAAATAATTACCTAATTGAAGCCTAATTTTACTAACCAATTAAATAAAAAATAAACAAACAACCATACATGTAATTTTATTACTTCCACTATTGGGGCTATTATATTAATTCATAAAACAATTAATAAAATAAAAATACAGCAATAAATAAACATAAAGATAATAAAAATAAAATAAAACCCTAGAAACTAAGTCTTTACGAGGCTATATTCATAGTCTTCCACGGACTTCTCATGAATTCATTCCCTACATGATCACCATGCGTTTTCTTCCATAATTACCACAAAAATAAAATAAAATAATGATTAATGAACAAATTATGATAATAACTTGAAAGAATGATAATAAAAATAATAATATGAAAAAATAAATAAATAAACAAAGAATAAGAAGAAGATGATATGATTATAAAGGATTTAGGGTACTCCTCAGATTGGTAGTTCACCATTCTTGATAAGCCTTTAAATCTTCTTCTTCAAAAATTCTCTATGAATCTTGAATTAATTGTTAATGAAAGGAATTTAAAAAAAAATTCAAGAGAAAATCACGTCTTTCTTCCTCTCTTTTCTTTCTTCTTTTTCTTTTTCTCACGGCCTCTTTCCTTCTTCCTCTTTCTTCCTCTCTTCTCTTCTTTTTCTTTTTCTTTTTCTCACGGCCTCTTTCTTTCTTCCTTTTTCTCTTCACCTGACCTCCCTTTATATAGTGAAATTAGGAAGCCTAACCTTAATCCTAATGTGATTCTAATTCCTAAAGTATAAAATTAATACTTAAAATTATTTTAGGAATTTTAAACTAGTTAGGACTAAATTAATTAGAAACTTTAAAGCAATTAAAAATGAATTAAAATAGGAAACAGAGACTGGAAGAATTCAATTCTGACCGGGATTGTGTAATTTCGATCGAAATTGGTATAATTCTGATTGGAATTATATAATTTCGATCGGAATTATGTAATTCCAACTGGAGTTATATAATTCCGGTCAGAAATATGGAATTTCGATACTTTTTTTTAACATTTAATTACAAAAAGGCCCTTAAAAAAATTTAAATTTTGCAATTAGGTCCTAAAAAGAACTTTGCGATTTAGTCCCTAAAAACATTAAATCCTTCCTTTAAAAGCTGTATTTAAGCCCTTAGAATTTTTAAAGATTAAGTATCAAAGACATTTTCATCATTGGAGTCTTTTGCTGTATCCATAACATGTCATCCTGAAATTGAGTGTCTACAATTGCCCCCCAACTATAACTTTTCATTAGCTCTCCAAGCTTAATTAATAGGAAATGATATCTAACTTAATTTTCCAAATTGATAGACATTACACACAGTAATGTTCTTATGTACAGAAGGCATATCAACCACCATGCCTTAACTTTGAAGAAGCTTCATAGAATAATAACTTGTATGACCAAAATTTTATGCTAAAGAACATTTTCATCTATCATAGTAGTGAGAGCTTGAATTTTTGTTTGATCCCATTCAAAAGAAAAACTTCTATTTCTCATTTTGATAGAAAAAAGTTTAACACCATATGGATAAAAAACTTCACACTTTTTGTTTTTGAAAAACAAATTATAGTTCTTATCAAGTAATTGACCAACGCTTAACAAATTATACGTGATTTTAAGTACAAATAAAATATCAGTAATCATCTTTATACCTGAACGTGTTTGCACCAACATAGAGCCCTACCCTTTGACATCAACTAATCTGCCATCTCCAATCCTCACTTTCGAACAATAGCTCTTATCTAAAGTCTTAAAGCTTTGTAATCTTGAAGTCATATGATGAGTGCATCCACTGTCAATGAGCCATTCATTCGGATTCTAAGCTGCCACTAAATACTATTCAACAATAGTAGTAGTAAATAACTTCTTTTCTTAATCCTGAGTACTTTCATTGACTTAAGCTAGTTATGCTTGAGGTTGTTGGTGTTTATTAGTTAGACAAAACCTCTCAATGTGTCCAAACTATTTACAACCCCTATATTGAACTCCTAGTCTTCTCCAACAATAATCATCACTATGATTAGTCTTTTTACAATAAAGGCATGGGGGATACTTCACTCTCCTTCTTCCTCTATTTCCTTGTTCATCTTTCTTCTCCTTTATGTTCTTTCTATTAAAACTTATTTTCCCACTTGACTCAACTTGTAACTTAAAGCTTTGAGAAGCTATAAGAGCCCCTTTTATTGACTTTTCCTCCTCCCTAAATGCTTTTATTTGTGCAATAACTTGTAGAGTATTTACAAGCTCAATAAGTGTGAGTATGGATAAGTCCCAAGTATACTTAAGATAGGAAATCTTTGCTTTAAACCTCTTTGGCAGAGTCACCAGCACGTTCTTTACAATTCTTTTTTTTTGGCAATTCTTCTCCCATTAGCCTAATTTGGTTTACTACCTTTATGACTTTGTTAATGTAAGCCTTTACATTCTTAATCTCTTTCATTCTAAGAAGCACAAATTCCTTTCTCAAATTGAAGAGATGCATTTGTTTTGTTTTATCACTCCCTTGGAACTCCATTTTCAACTTATCCTATACTTGCTTAGCAGTTTCACAAGCCATTATTCTTGTAAAAATGGTTTCATCAATAGCTTCATGAAGGGTACTCAAAGCTCTGAATTTTCTGAAACTCTTTCTTCATAAGTCTTTATCTGATTCAAAGTTGGATCTACTGGCGATTTAGTTTCTATTTCTTTTTCTATTGCTTCCTAAAGTAGCAAACCTTTAAGGCAAGCCTACATTTTAATAGACTAAACATTATATTTTTCTCCTATGAAAATAGGAGGAGCTGAGCCTAAGATGCTATTGTAGCTTGTAGCCATATCTCACGTACTCTTTTTTTGTTTGAATGTTTAAGGTATAGTGAAGAGCTTCCTAATTTGTTTTGCTCAAAACTTCTCAACAATCAAAGGAAAAAATTTCTTTGCTCTAATACCATGTTATGACCTGTATTTTTATTTATTAAATTAAAAGGGGAATTATTGAGTTTTAATTATTATTTTATTTAATTAGTGTTGAATGAAATATTTTAATTCCTTTTGATAATTATTTATGTATGTGTGGGTATAAGTATTTGGGTGAGATTTAATATTTTGTATTTTTAAATTATTTAAATATTTTATACGTACCTTTTGTACTTTGTACAATTATTTAAAAAAAAGTTAAACGTTAAAAATAATTTTTTTTCTTCTCTTCTCTCCCTCCCCCTTTTTTCTTCTTTTCCTTCTTCCTTTTTCCCTTATCCACCCAACACCACCACTAACCACCTCCACCATCACTACGCCAGTCAGCTGCCATGCTGCCACCTCTACCCGATGACACCACTAGCACCTCTAGCCACTGACGACATCTCCTTCCTCTTATTTCCTCTTCAGTGTCGGTTTGCTTTGGAGATCATCGACGACGTTTCTAACTAGCTCAGACGCTGTTGTCAATTTTGTTTGAATGTCCTCCTCTTGGGCATTGTTTCCCTTCAATAAATTTTGTTGATCCGAGCTGGTAATAATTTTGATTTTGAGTAATTGATTTTGGGTTATTTGTAGTTAATTTTGTTAAATTGAGTTTGAATTTGAATTAATTAGATGTAGTTACTTTGGGATTAAATGCAATTGAGGTTGTGATGTAGCTAATGGTGATTTTTATTTAATTTAATGATTTTTTCAAATTTTTCAGGCTCGGTTATTGTTCACACTACTGTTTCGGGCTCAGAAAAATATTTTAGTTTTAATAAATTCTATTAATTATGTAGAGTAAACTTTGTGAAGAAATTTTTGTGAAATTCTTTATAGAATTTTAAATATGAATTTTTGAAGGTTATGTTTAAATATATAAGTTTTAGAAAGTTATTAGAAATTAGTAAAATTATTTAATTTTAATTAAATTGTTGTTGATTATTCTGTTTTAGACTATTTTGATTAATAAAAGTATGAGAAATATTTTTTATAATTATTTACTAATTTTAATTAATAAGTTGTAATTTTGGGAAAATATATGAAAAATAAGTTTATTTATTATTTTGCAACCTTAAATGAACATTTTATTATTTTTATGATATAATTGAGTGATTTTGATAATTATTTACAATTTATGCTAATTTAATTGTAAAATGGAATTTTATTCCATTAATGAATTTTATTAGCAAAATATTATTTATAAACTAGAATTTTATTATTTATTTAGAAAATAATTTCTTTATTATTTTAATGATATATTTTGGTCATTTGAGAAAATTATATTATTTTTATATACTTTGTGATATTGGTTGTTGGTTGGGCGTGAAATGTAGTTCTGGGGTTCAACTCGAGATGTTGAACCTTGGAATACTTTGAAGTGTGTTTTTGTGCAGAATTGACTCTACTTTTAGTAGAGAGATGTCCATTTTAAAAAGAAGAATTTGTTGAATTTTCAGTAGATTTCTCGTAAAATGTGACATAAGGTCTATATTAAATTTTGAGTGTTTTTAAAGCCGAGTTTTCTCTAGAAATTTAGAATATATAAAATTAGGATTTTTATCCTAATTAATTTATTATTATTTTTATATATATGCATTGAGATTGAGGCTACAGGATGAGGCCAGTTGAGTCATCGTAGAGGAGTGCATTCCACCTATGAGTTATTATTATATGTATGCATTGCATGTAGAAAATATTATTGACATCCATATTTCAAATAAATATGAATTTTATTATGCTATATTGTATTAAGTGTTATTTATTATTTTTATTGCAAATATATATGTTTTCATATATATAAATGTGAATATTAATTATTATTAATGGATGCTCGTAATATCCCTTGTTTTTTAAATATTTTAATACTGTATTGGGATATGCAGTGTTAATAATTTTTGTATATATTTATGATATTTCGTGAGTTTGTATTTAATTAGTGTTAATTTTAATTGTTTTATATTATTTTAAGTGCATTACGTAAAATTTTCCCGAGAATTCTATTTTTGGAAAAATTTTTACGTAAATAATTTACTATTAATTATTTTAATTAGATTTACACATTTGCATGAGCTCATATATATTTTTAAAAGTACTAAATAACGTATATATGTGTATTTATTTAGGTTTTAATTAATTACCCTAATATTTTATTATTTATTAATTAGTTTTATTGTTATTTAATTATTTTTATTTAGTATATAAATTATTAAAATATTAAATTATATGTGTGTGGTGGGTAATTTTTCCAAGTATTATATTAATATACTATATTATAAATTATTAAACTATTATTAATATTATAATATATATATATATATATATATATATAATTCTTTTTATTTCTTTTTCTTTTCTATTCTATTTTCCCTTCTTTCCCCGACTTCCGTCCATCAACCCTCACCTCACTGCCTGTAACTTCCGATCACCAGCCGTCATAGTGCCTCCCGGCGTGCCACCGTCTTCTCCAGTAGCTTTGCCATCCCGATTGTCTTCCCCGGCGTCGATTAGCTTGACTTCCACCATTTTTGGTCGAAAATTCAAGCTTTCATGGTTCTTCCTCCTCCGGCCACCAATCTTCACGTTTCTAGTGTCTTTGGACTCCTCAAGCAACGATGATCTTGATTCTAGCTTTGGTTTGAGCTCAAACTCTCTTAATTTTTCTATTTTTCAATTTTTCCAATTTGGCCGAAATTGATTTTTGAATTTTTTTGAGCTTTTCTTTGTGATTCATGAAAAGTCCCTTAACAAATATTGATCCTAGTAGCTTAATCTTTATGTGTGAATTTTTGTAGAATTTTTGGAGATTATTTTATTTTTGAATATTTTAATATTATTTTCTAATTTTCGAAAATTAATTAATTAAATTATGAAATTTTGTTTTATGATAAATATAGGTGTTAAAATTAATTATAGGAAATTATTTGGAATTTTTATGAATTTCTATATATTTATTTTGAATTTAATTAGTTTAGGTAATTTTTGAAAAATAGGGTTAATTGTGTTTTTAATGGAAAGTAATTAGTTAATTGAGTTCAATTATTGATATTATTGATAGATATATTGAGAAAATTAATTTCGTGCAATTATATTATTTTTGGTGAATCTTTGGAGTAATTTTAGTATATTTATATATATAAGGGCATTTTGGTAATTTTACCCTAAATTCACTAAAAATGTAATTAAATTGGTTTTAATAGTTATTTAGGGTATAAGAATGATTTCTACAAATTATTTAGTATTTTTAATTAATTAAAACTATTTTTCGTGAATATTTTCAAATTATATATATAATATATGATTTTTCTAAATAAATGAATTTTATCGATTTTTACTGTGTTTTAGGGTTAATTATGTAATTTCTACTTATAAAATGTATTTCTGTGATATAAGGGTATTTTTGGTATTTTTATATTGTTCTGTGAATTATGGACCTCGGTCGGTGATTTATAGTTTGGAGTCCGACTGAGGGATTTTGGTTGTGTTTTGTGTTTATTTTCAAAGTGTGTTTCTTTGCAGGGTCGGCTCTACTCTTTGAGTAGAGAGATGTCCATTTTACAGGGGAGGTTCTGTCGGATTTTCGATAGAATTCTCGTAAAACGTGATGTTCGGTCGAACCCTAATTCTGATTTTCAATTATGTGTCTAATATTCTTGATCGAGTTTCTAGGATTTTCTGTTAGATTTATTCTGATGTCTGTTATTTTTGTTTGTTTAGTTGCACTGAGATCGAGGCCTAGTGGACCAGGCCCGTCGGACCCATCTCAAGGAGCGCACTAAGTGTGAGTTACTATTTTATATATATATGTTTAGGGTGCATGATTTAGAAATGTATGTGTTATTTTGATTAATTATGCATAAATAATTCAATTAGTATTTAAGTTTACTTTTAGTTTATTTTGGTTTATTTTTATTTTATTTTCGGTATATTTTCAATTATATGCATATTTTGCTAATAAATTAAGTTTAAAATGTTTTTGAATATATTTCTAGTTTATTTTGTAATCTATCTGGATTTCTTTGACGTATATATACTCGAAATATACCTGATTTACTTTTGGTATATTTCTAGTATATATATGGTTATTGTTGCTAATATATTTAAATTCATGCATCATTTTATTTTTATGAATGTATGCTTTATATTTTAATGAAGGATATCAATAGAACGTGCTACTTAGTGGGCAACATTAGGACCGAGTACGTACCGGTACGCTTATAGCATTTAGTCTATATTACTAACCATTTGTGGATATTGATTGGATATGATTATTTGATGTGTGAGATATGGTTTAGAGGTGTGATTGCTGGAGCTCGGTTGACCTAGTGTCTCGGGGCCAATCACACCGACAGTCAGACTACTGGAGCTCGATTGACTTAGTGTCTCGGGGCCAATCTACTGTCCAAATGGATCAAGTGATTATATTGGAATAAGTGAGCCTGTATGGCTAGAGTATTGTCTAACACTGTTAGCGATTTTCTAGGGTTCTATTTGATCCTTCATAAACTGTGATTTTAAATAAAAATATATAAAATGATTTTATTGCATCTGTGTGTAATTGCTTGTATACATACATATTATATATATATTGCTGATTGCATGCATTGTCATTTAGTATGCATGTATATATATTATAGTAATTCACTCAGTGAGGTCTGACTCCCCTCCGTTGACTATTTTTCAGGAGAGTCATCGTCTTCAGACCTCAGTAGCAGGCCTGTACGCCGGATTTCTTCCGCCCCGGCTTCTTTATGTAAACTGCTCACTTGAGTTTTATTTTATAATCTAGACACTGCAGTAGTTGTAAATAAATTAAGGGTTTTATGTATTATTTTTGTGTGGGATATGTACTTTGAATATTTGAACTGAAACTTGTATTAAAGGATTTATTTATATATGAGATATGAATTTGATTTAAATCCCATGGTGAATTATTATTTTGATATTTATGATTTTATTTCTGCTGCATTAAATACTGTTATTATTATTATTGCATGTTTTATTTTATTTTTTAGGCTTGCTACGGGTTCCGGATTTGAAAGAATTCCAGTTCCCTAGCGCCGGTCATGGCCTCTATTTTGGGTCGTGACAATGCTGCCATATTTTAATATGAATTTCATTATTTTATTAATGAAATGATGTTTTGGAGAATAGTCATTGAACGTACCACCTAGTGGGCCACACTAAGACTGTTATGCAATAATACGCTAGATGTTAGGTTATGATATATTGATTAATTTGAGTTATGATAAAGATTTAATTATTAAGATTGTGAATAGAGAGTGGTGTGGCTGTGGGAACTCAGTTGATTTAGTGTCTCACGGCTAGTCCTGTCGGTAGTGAGACTGTGGGAGCTTGGTTAACTCAGTGTCCCAGGGAAAGTCCACTGTCCAATTTGAGAAGGGAAATACTTTTGGATTTAAGTGAGCATGTTGGCTAGTGAGGTTCAGTGATTGAGATTACGAAAAATTTTAGGGTGCTGCTCTAATCCTCCACCCAAAATCTTTCTGCATTTATTTATTTATCGTAAAATGTGATTTCGAGCATCTTTATGAAATGCATGTATAAAATAAATAAATATATAAATATTATTATACTAATGCTTGAATGTCTATGTCCTTAGGTTACATGCATATATATAATAAGATTCACTCAATGAGGTCTAACCCCCCTCAATTATTTTTTAGGATCCTTTTCATTAGACCTCTTATAGTAGTTCTCTTCATCGAACCCTTTCCTCATCGACTGACTTATGTAAATTTTGGAACTATCACTCCTTGTATTTATTAGACATTGTAGTAGTAATATTTACTTGTGGTCGTAAGTTATATTGATGTTGTTAGTAGCTGTGTAGTTGAATATTTGTATGAACATATTTTATTATAATATAATATGGTGATTTCTTTATGTTTTAAAAAGTTTTAATTATGAGGCATGTTTATGGTTATATTAGTTTGTGGATTTTGTGTTTAAGGCTTGCTATGGGTTCCAGATTCATGAGAATTCCTGTTCCTTAGCGTCGGTCATGATCCCTGGGTTTGGCTTGTGACAAAGTTGGTATCAGAGCCTAGGTTTAGTATGGTTAGAACTAGGTTGCTAAAGTTTGAGTTTTCTTTGAAACTACTGCATCAATTAGGTTCGATTATATCTTTAAAAGACTTTCTTACTTTATAATTCCATATAACCATTAAGATGTTTATTTTTGTCCGAATTGTATTTGTTTATGTTCTTTTCAGAATGAGGAGGAGAGCGCGAGTCACTCCACCAGTCATTGAGGCCGAGGATAAGGAGTCCTACTAGGATGAGATTCTACCCCCTGAGTTGTCAATTAGGCATAGATGTAATACCCTATATATGTACTAAAAAAAGGGGGGGGGTATTTTTATCAAATCATATTATTAATAATTACTTTTTCTTCATCATATTATATTTTATTTATGTTTATATTATTTTAGGGTCGTTAATATATGTGAGTATTATTTAATTGTTGTTTAAAATTTCATTGTCTATTTTATTGTTATTATTATTATTATTATTGTTATTATTATTATTATTATTATTATTATTATTATTATTATTATTATCATTTTAAATTATATTAAATTTTATGTCTATATGGGTGCTTATAAATAAATGTATATATATATATATGTGTGTGTGTGTGTGTGTGTGTGTGTGTGTGTGTGTGTATAGATATATTTAAGTAGGGTTTAAATTGTTATAAGTGTGTGTATATTGGTAGGTTATATGATACATATATATATATATATATATATATATATATATATATATATATATATATATATATATATATATATATATATATATATATATATATACCCATTAGAACCCGAAGAAAAAAAAAAAAACCCATCCCCTGTCACCCACACTTCCCTCACCCACCATCATCACCGACACTCCCTTCACCGGCGCCACCCTCACCTCCACCAGATGACCTGCGCTCGCCACCTTCCTTAAGCGGTCTGCTGCTGCTGCCTTCTCCTTCCTCGCAACAGGACTCCCTTCTCCCCGTCAGACAGCAAGCTCTCTCTCCTTGCGCGCGCGACAACACATCCTGCCAGCTGAATCTCCGCTCGCTATTGCTGTCCACCTCGCCTGTGCTGCTCGATCTCCTCCATTTCTCCCAGCGACAGCAAGCTTTCCTCCTCTTCTCCCTCGTCCTGCTGACAGTGAGTAATGCTCACTTGGTCCTTCCTTCATTTGATTTCTTTGCTTGATTTTGGTGGATCCTAGGTTAGTTAGAGTTGTTTAGTATGTTTTAAAGTTGGTTTTAATGTTTTTGAAGCTTTTGGTAATTTAGTTAAATTTCCAGAAATTATTTAATATTTAATTGGCTTTATTTGATAATTATTTGGGTATAATTCATAACTAGGGTGGTTGTTAATAATTATTTTTGAGTGAAACAAATTTTATTGAAATTTTTAGGAATTATTGCAAATTTGGTAGAATTTTTTGAAAATGTTAGTAATATTTTGTTAATTTTTGAAAATTATAGTAAAAAATTGTGAAATTTTGATAAATGAGGTTATTAGTGAATTTTATAAATTTTAGAACTCGAATTATAATTTTTTTTGAGATTTTATTACTATTTTTATAAATATTTTTGAGTTTATGTAAAATGTGATTTTTAGGTTAAATAATATTTTTGGGAGAAAATTTTTGGTTGATTAAATGTTTTAATTATATTAGGAGGAATTATTTTGAGAAAAATAAGTTTTAGATGATTAGATAATTTTAAGGAATTATTTTTAGTATTAATAGCACATTATGTAATTTATGTATTTTGGGGGTAAAAAATGTAATTTTACACTAAATATGATAAAATATATATTTTAATTAGTTTTATTAATATTTAAAGGGTTTAGACAAATTTTTATAAATTAATTGATATCCTTACCTAAGTAGTGTAAATTCTAAATATCAAATTCCCAATATATATATATATATATATATATATATATATATATATATATATATATATACATATAATACATTACAATAGTTTTAATTTGGGTTATAATTATATTTATATTTTTGATGATGGAATGCAAATTTAATTGTTTAATTTTGAATAATTGAGATTTTATATAATTTTATTTATTTTTAGCATGTGTGTATGGGAAATATGTATTTGAGAAATAAATATTATAAATTCTTGATATTTCATTGAGTTGTGATCTCGGTCGGGGAAAATTGTAGTTTTGGGAGCCCGACTCGAGTGTGAATGTTTGTGGATATTAGAAGTGCATTTTCTATGCAGGTCTGGCTCTACCTTGGTAGAGAGATGTCCGTTTTACAGAGGAGACTCTGTCGAAATTTAGGTAGATTTTCTCGTAAAACGTGATACTCGTAAAATTTCTAACGTTAGTTAGGTTATATCCGTCTGTCGAGTCTTGTCCGATTTTCCTCGAGTCAGCCTAGAATTTCATTGTTTTGTTGGTTGTTGATTTCGATTCCTTAGTCATGTGTTAAAAGTCAAATTGTTATTTTCTTTTAGAGCATTTCGGAGCAGAAGCTATGAGACCGAGGCAGACGCGTGGTCATCAGCCTTTACATTCATCCCGTAAGTCGATAAAATGATCTGTGCGTGTGTTTTATTTGAAGATGCGTGCGCTCATATTTTTTTTATGTTATTATTATATGATTTATTTAATTTAATGCTACTATTTAAAGTTTAAGCGCATTTTATTTATTTAAAATCAGTTTTGAGAAATTTTGATAGAACGGGCTACCTGGTGGGTTTCACCAGGACTATATGCACATGGTAGAGATTGAGAGATGGATCCGATAATTGTATGAATGATGAATGTTAAACTGGGACGGGTACCTCGGTAGAAGCCTTTGCTCTCGGGGACCGCCAGTGATTGTAAGGTTGATAATGGACTGGGATGGGTGTCTCGATCGATGCCTTTGCTTTCGGAGACCGCCAGTACCATATATATTTGGATTAAGTGAATGACTACGTCTTGGTGCCTCGGTTGATGCCTTTGCTCTCGGGGACCGGTAGTCTAGTTGGAATAAGTGGGCCTATGTCACGACCCAAAACAGGGGCCATGACCGGCGCTAGGGAACGGGAATTCTTTCGAATCCGGAACCCGTAGCAAGCAAGCCTAAAAATAATAAAATAAACATGCAATAATAACAATAACAATATAATATGCAGCGGAAATAAAAATCATAATATCATAATATCATTTTCATCACTGGATTTAATCAAAATCCCATCTCATAAATATATAATCTTTTAATACAAATCCAGTTTCAACATAATACATCTCTTTGAAATAAAATACATGAAATCCAATACTTTAATTCACAACTACTGCAGTGTCTAGATAAAATAAATAAGACTCAAGTAGATAATTTACATAAAGAAGCCGGGGCGGAAGAAATCCGGCGTATCAACCTGCTACTGAGGTCTAAAGAAGTTGACTCTCCTGAAAAATAGTCAACGGAGGGGAGTCAGACCTCACTGAGTGAATTACTATAATATATATACATACACACTAAATGATAATGAATACAATCAACAGTATATATATATCTAATATATATACAGGCAAATACACACAAATGCAGAAAATCATTTTATATGTTTTATGGAAAATCATCTTTTATGAAGGATTACATAGAACCCTAGAATATCGCAACCTCAGAAATAGTGTTAAACAACACTCTGGCCATACAGGCTCACTTATTCCAAATATATCCACTTAATCCATTTGGACAGTAGACTGGCCCCGAGACACTAAGTCAACCGAGCTCCAGCAGTCTGACTGCCAGTGTGATTGGCCCCGAGACACTTGGTCAACCGAGCTCCAGCAATCACACCTCCAAACCACATCTCACACATATCAATAATCACATCAAATCAATATCCACAGTTAGTTAGTATTATAGCCTAAATACTATAGGCGTACCGGTACGTACTCGGTCCTAGTGCTGCCCACTAGGTAGCACGTTCTATTGATATCCTTCATCATAAAACATTCATTCACAAAAATAAATGATGCATGAATGTAAATGAAATAACAATATAATCCATATATATATACCAGAAATATACCAAAAGTAAACCAGGTATATTTCGAGTATATATACGTCAAATGCATTCAATCAAATTATAAATTAAGCTGGAAATATATTTAAAAACATTTTAAGTATATTTTATTTACAAAACATGTATATAATTTAATATATACCAAAAATAAACCAAAAATATACTTAATGTAAACTTAAGAAATAATCAAATTATTTATGCATATTTAATCAACATAAAACATGCATTTCTAAATCATGCATCCTAAGCATATATATATAAAATAGTAACTCACCTAATGCGCTCCACGAGACAGGTCCGACGGGCCTGGTCCACTAGCCCTCGGTCTCAGCGCAACTAAACAAGTAATAAATAATCGACATCAGAATAAACCCTAACAGAAATCCTAGAATTCAATCTAGAGTATTTAACACAGAATCGGAAATTAGGGTTCGACTGGATATCACGTTTTACGAGAATTCTATCGAAAATCCGGTAGAACCTCCCCTGTAAAACGGACATCTCTCTACTCAAAAGAGTAGAGCCGACCTTGCAAAGAAATACACTTCGAAAAATAGGCTCAACATAATCAAAATCCCACGGTCGGACTCCAAACTACAGTCCATCGATCGGGGTCCACAAACACAGAACATATTCCAGAT
Organism: Mallotus nudiflorus; assembly: GCA_947683625.1. Taxonomy (NCBI): domain Eukaryota; kingdom Viridiplantae; phylum Streptophyta; class Magnoliopsida; order Malpighiales; family Euphorbiaceae; genus Mallotus; species Mallotus nudiflorus. The sequence continues at coordinate 960,971 of CANTUR010000906.1, forward strand.
ATACCAAAAATATCCTCACAACATAATAATACATCTCATAGGTATAAATTACATAATTAACCTTGAAACACTGTAAAAATCGATTAAAACTCATTTTATTAGAAAAATCGTATATTATATATATAATTGAAAATAATTCACGAAAAATAGTTTTAATTAGTTAAAAATACCAAATATTTTGTAGAAATCATTTTTATACCTTAAATAACTAATAAAACCAATTAAATTACATTTTTAGACAATTTAGGGTAAAATTACCAAAATACCCCTATATATATAAATATACTTAAATTACTTCAAAAATTCACCAAAAATCATACAATTATCCAAAATTAATTTTCTCAACATATTTATCAATAATATTAATAATTAAACTCAATTAACCAATTAAATTCAAATAAAAACACATTTAACCCTAATTTCTTAAAATCACATAAACTTCAATAATTCAAAATAAATACTTAGAAATTCATAAAAATTCCAAATAAATTCCTATAATTCATTTCAACACCTAATTCAACCATAAACTCCAATTTCATAATTTAAATAATTAATTTCCGAAAATTAGAAAATAATATTAAAATATTCAAAAATGCCCAAAAATCCAAAAAATATCCAAAAATTATACAAAAATTCATACATGTATATTGAGCTACTAGGAACAACATTTGTGAAGGAAGTTTTCATGAATCAATCAATTCAAAGCTCAAAAAAATAAAAAACCCTAATAGGCCGAAATTGACAAAATCGAAACCTAGGCAATTCGAGACCATTTTAGCTCAAACCAAAGCTAGAATCACACTCACCGGAGCTGAAGGAGAAGAAAGAGACTGGCAGTGTCGAAAACGGTGGCCGAAATCGACGTGATCGACGGTGGATCGATTTTCGGCTTCTCCGGCCAAAATTGACTTCCAAGCGCCGGAAACGGCTTCCTGAGGCGACGGAAATGGTTGGGGAAGATGGTGGCACACCGGACGGCACACCCATGGTGAGGAAATGGCGTGACAGATGCCTGGACGGCAAGGAGAAGGATCAGGAGGAAGAAGGAGACTCGGGGGCAAATGTGTAATTTTCCAATTCTTTTGTAATTTGACAAATTTTAATGTATATATGTATATATATATACTTTATACTATATATTAAAATAATATTAAATTACACACATCAAATATACACCACACACATAAAATTTAATATTTTAATAATTTATACTAAATAAAATTTAATTAAATAACAATAAAACTAATAAATAATTAATAAAATATTAGGGAAATAATAAACCCTAATTAAATAATTATACACACACGTAGGCTTTATTTAGTATTTAAAAATACGCATGAGTTCATGCAAGTCCGTAAATACATTTAAAATAATTAATAATACATTGTTTACGTGAAAATTTCCCCGAAAATACAAGTCCCGGGAAAATTTTACGTAAAACACTGAAAATAATACACAGTAATAAAATAGGTTTTAAATACATATTAACTCGTAAAAATATCATATAAAATACAGAAATTATTAACACTGCATATCCCGGTACAGTGTAAAAATATTTTAAAAACACGGGATATTACAGTCTTCCCCCCTTACAAGAATTCGTCCCTGAATTCCAGAAAACAATATCAAGAAGGAAAGAGATACGGGTAAGAAGCTCGCATCTCAGCTTCAGTCTCCCACGTATGCTCTTCAACTCTGTCGCTGCGCCACAGAACCTTAACCATCGGAATCTGCTTCGATCGCAACTGTCGAACTTGAAAATCAACGATCGCCACAGGTTCTTCCATAAACTTCAAATCTTCACTCACTTCCACACTGTCAGGCTGCAACACGTGTGAAGGATCTGAGATATACTTCCTCAACATCGAGATATGAAATACTGGATGCACCTGTGACATACTCGGAGGCAAAACCAACCGATATGCAACAGTGCCAACTCTCTCCAGAATCTCAAACGGTCCAATGTATCTCGGTGCTAACTTACCCTTCCTGCCAAATCTCATCACACCCTTCATCGGAGATACTTTCAGAAAAATAAAATCTCCAACCTGAAACTCCACATCTTTGCGCCTAGGATCTGCATAACTCTTCTGTCTGCTAACTGCGGTCTCTAACCTGCGCTTGATCACGGTGACTTTCTCTGCAGCATCCTGAACCATCTCTGGTCCAGTCAAAGCTCTCTTACCAATCTCATCCTAACTCAACGGGGATCTACACTGCCTTCCATACAACGCCTCATATGGTGCTATGCCAATACTGCTATGGTAGCTGTTATTATATGCAAACTCAACAAGTAGCAAATGATCATCCCAGCTACCTCCCAAATCCAGGACACACATCCTCAACATACCTTCCAGTGTCTGGATCATCCTCTCAGACTGGCCATCTGTCTGAGGATGAAAAGCAGTACTGAAATCCAACCTAGTGCCCATCGCTTCTTGCAACTTCTGCTAAAAACGAGAAGTAAACACCGAACCTCTATCTGACACAATGGACACAGGTACTCCATGAAGGCATACAATATGCTTCACATACAACTTCGCCAATCTAGCAACTGAATATGTGGCTTTCACAGGCAAGAAATGTGCAGACTTCGTCAACCTGTCAACAATCACCCAGATGGAATCGTATCCATCCTTCGAACGAGGTAAACCGACCACAAAATCCATAGCTATCCTTTCCCACTTCCACTCAGGAATAGGAAGAGGCTGAAGCTTCCCAGAAGGCTTCTAATGTTCGGCTTTCACTTGCTGACACGTCAAGCACTTAGCAACATAATCAGCAACATCTTTCTTCAATCCATCCCACCAGTATAGATCTCTGATACTGTGGTACATCTTAGTAACACCTGGATGAACGCTGTAAGCTGTAGAATGTGCTTCCTCTAAAATCTCCTCTCTTAAGTCATCTACATCTGGAACACACAATCTACCACTGATCCACAACACACCATCATCATCAAGTGTGAAATCAGTAAACTTCCCTGCTCTGACATTCTCTGTAAGCTCTTCTAGAATAGGATCTCGGCTCTGAGCTACTTTAATCCTATCCCTCAATACAGATCGTACTTTAAACTGAGCTAACAGTCCACCTGATCTACTAATCTTCATCATCAGACCTTGATCCACCATCAGATGCAATTCTTGGATCAATGGTCTCCTCTCAACACTGATGTGAGCAAGACTACCTGAGGACTTCCTACTCAAGGCATTTGCTACCACATTAGCTTTACCCGGATGGTAAAGAATCTCGCAATCATAATCCTTCAACAGTTCCAACCATCTTCTCTGCCTCAAATTCAGATCTCGTTGCTGGAAAATGTACTTAAGGCTCTTGTGATCAGTAAATATCTCACAAGTCACCCCGTACAAATAATGTCTCCAAATCTTCAAAGCAAGGATCACTGCAGCCATCTCAAGATCATGTGTAGGATAGTTCTGCTCATGCTTCTTCAACTGGCTCGAAGCATAGGCTATCACCCTTCCATTCTGCATCAACACACAACCAAGACCAATTCTCGAAGCATCACAGTAAACTGTGAACTTATCCACACTATTAGGCAAAGCTAATACTGGCGCTGTGGTCAACTTCTCCTTCAATAACTGAAAACTATTCTCACAAGCTTCTGACCACTCGAATCTAACATTCTTATGAGTCAAGCGAGTCATAGGGGCTGCAATTCTGGAAAAATCCTGCACAAACCGCCTATAATACCCAGCTAAACCCAGAAAACTTCGAATCTTTGTAACAGAAGTAGGTCTAGGCCACTCAGATACTGCCTCAACCTTCTGTGGATCAACCTGAATACCTTCTATAGACACTACGTGTCCAAGAAAAGAAACACTCTCTATCCAAAAATCACACTTCGAGAATTTAGCATAAAGCTGATGATCTCTCAGTGTCTGTAGTACAATCCTCAAGTGATATACGTGCTCTTCCATACTCCTCGAATATACCAGTATATCATCAATGAAGACTACCACAAACTGATCCACATACGGTCTGAATACTCTGTTCATCAGGTCCATAAAAGCTGCTGGTGCATTAGTCAAACCAAAAGACATCACCAGAAACTCATAATGGCCATATCGAGTGCGGAACGCTGTCTTAGGAATATCGGATTCACAAATCCGCAACTGATGATAACCCGACCTCAAGTCAACCTTAGAAAAGAACTGTGCACCCTGTAGCTGATCAAACAAATCATCTATCCTCGGGAGAGGATACTTGTTCTTCACTGTCACTTTATTCAACTCTCTGTAGTCAATGCACAGTCTCAGGGTACCATCCTTCTTCTTCACAAACAGGACTGGTGCACCCCAAGGAGAAACACTAGGTCTAATAAAACCTTTATCCAACAACTCTTGCAACTGCTCCTTTAACTCTCTCAACTCTGCAGGAGCCATACGATAAGGTGGCATAGATATAGGAGTAGTACCTGGTACCACATCTATACAGAACTCAATCTCTCTATGAGGTGGTAAACCTGGCAACTCCTTGGGAAAAACATCAGGAAACTCACAAGCAACCGGAACATCTGTGAGTGACAACTTCTCCACTGATGTATCCCTGACCAATGCCAAAAACCCCAGACAACCTTTCCTTAACAACTTCCTAGCCGTAATAGCAGAAATAAGATTCTGAGGTGCTGAACTCCTATCACCAACAAACTTAAATTCTACTTCACCAGGAATTCTAAAAGTCACCTCCTTATTCCTGCAATCTACCATGGCATAGTGCTGAGATAACCAATCCATTCCCAAAATAACATCGAACTCCATCACATCCAACAAAATCAAATCAGCGGGTAATTCTCTATCTCCCACGAGAACTGGACAACCAGAAAGAACAATATCGGCGTCCAAGGAATCGCTCAGAGGAGTGGCAATAGATAAAGGAAAAGCCATCCTCGAAGCTTGCCAACAAGATTTAGAAGCAAAAATAGGAGAAATAAATGAATGCGTCGCACTCGGATCAAACAAAACCCAAGCATCCAGGTAACAAATAGAAACAATACCTGCCACGACTGCATTAGATGCCTGAGCATCCTGCTGAGTCAGATGGAAGACTCTGGCCTGACCTCGACCTCCCTACTGACTGGTAGAAGCCTGGCCAACACCTCTGGCACCTCCTCTAGTACCTCTACCACGACTCTGCTGTGGAACAAACTGAGTGGAACTCTGATGCTGGGCTGGTGGTAACTGAAATGGCACGGGTGCTGCACTAGCAATCGATTGCTGTGGGAATCGCGGAATCTACTGCTGCTGATACCCGGAATAAGGACACGATCTGGAAAAATGTCTTGTCTGCCCGCATCTGAAACATGTCAGTGGTGTCAGATAACACGATCCCTGATGGACTCTACCACAAGTCTGACAAACACTGGCCGCTGATCCAGAACTACGACCACTGCTGCTGCTCGAAGCACCTGACCCAAATCTGAATGATCTACGCTGACCTCCACGGCCATGTCTACTGCTCCGATGCACTCGCTGCTGCTGTCTCTGACTCTGCTGAGTCGAACCTCGCTGCTGACTGCTCGAACCAACATGAAAACTCAAATATGGAGTAGCCTGCGATCCACTCGACTGAACTCCCAACTGGTAATAATCAGGCATCGCTCCCTGCCTAACTAACCTCAGCTCAATCTCCTTAGCTAACTCAATCACAGACTCCAGAGTAAGACCTGCTGTAGGCATACTAGCAAAAGCTGAACCCAAACCAGTAACGTAGGTAGTGACAGCGAAATACTGATCCCACATCAGATCCTCTGCATATCTACCCAAACGAAGAAACTCTCGGGTATACTCCTCTACAGATCGATCTCCACGAGAAATACTGGTCAACCGGAGACGATAGCTCAAACGAAGAGGCTCTGGACAAAATCTCCTCATGAACCGCTCTCGAAATTGAGCCCATGTCATCGTCATCATATAAGGCTGGATCATCTAAATGAACCAATCCAAGGTTGGTCCCTCAACAGACAACTCAACGATCATGATCCGCTGGTACTCGGTATGAGCAGTCCGAGTCCTAGTCTCAATCGCATGCAGAAAGTCTAAAGGATCAGAAGTCCCATCAAAAGCAATCCTGCCAACTCGGGCATAGAACAAAGCTGCCTCAGGGTCAGACATACCCTGCTGATAGGCAGGCTGAACAGGCTAAACAACTGGAGGAACAGGAACATCAAACTCAGGCTCAACAGGCTCCTCGTCCTGTAACTCTCTCTGCCTACGGCGACCTGCCGCTCCTCGAGGTCTACCTCTGCCACGACCTCTACGTCTAACTGGCTGCTCAGGAGGTAAAACCTCATCCTGAAAAGACTCATCATCCTCGGCCTCAACGACTGATGGAGCAACACGCGCTCGCATCCTCATTCTGAAAAGACAAACGAAAAGATTCAGACAAAACAGACAACGGAGGAATAACGTTGAAAACTACAGCAAGGAATACTTATCAAGACATACTTGAACCTAATACACTGTAGTAGTCTAACCAAAAACACAACTTTAAAACTAGGGCCACAACTCACATAACTAAGCCCTGACACAGAACTCCGCTCTGATACCAACTTTTTCACGACCCAAAACAGGGGCCATGACCGGCGCTAGGGAACGGGAATTCTTTCGAATCCGGAACCCGTAGCAAGCCTAAAAATAATAAAATAAACATGCAATAATAACAATAACAATATAATATGCAGCGGAAATAATAATCATAATATCATAATATCATTTTCATCATTGGATTTAATCAAAATCCCATCTCATAAATATATAATCTTTTAATACAAATCCAGTTTCAACATAATACATCTCTTTGAAATAAAATACATGAAATCCAATACTTTAATTCACAACTACTGCAGTGTCTAGATAAAATAAATAAGACTCAAGTAGATAATTTACATAAAGAAGCCGGGGCGGAAGAAATCCGGCGTATCAACCTGCTACTGAGGTCTAAAGAAGTTGACTCTCCTGAAAAATAGTCAACGGAGGGGAGTCAGACCTCACTGAGTGAATTACTATAATATATATACATACACACTAAATGATAATGCATACAATCAACAGTATATATATATCTAATATATATACAGGCAAATACACACAAATGCAGAAAATCATTTTATATGTTTTATTGAAAATCATCTTTTATGAAGGATCACATAGAACCCTAGAATATCGCAACCTCAGAAATAGTGTTAAACAACACTCTGGCCATACAGGCTCACTTATTCCAAATATATCCACTTAATCCATTTGGACAGTAGACTGGCCCCGAGACACTAAGTTAATCAAGCTCCAGCAGTCTGACTGCCAGTGTGATTGGCCCCGAGACACTTGGTCAACCAAGCTCCAACAATCACACCTCCAAACCACATCTCACACATATCAATAATCACATCAAATCAATATCCACAGTTAGTTAGTATTATAGCCTAAATACTATAGGCGTACCGGTACGTACTCGGTCCTAGTGCTGCCCACTAGGTAGCACGTTCTATTGATATCCTTCATCATAAAACATTCATTCACAAAAATAAATGATCCATGAATGTAAATGAAATAACAATATAATCCATATATATATACCAGAAATATACCAAAAGTAAACCAGGTATATTTCGAGTATATATACATCAAATGCATTCAATCAAATTATAAATTAAGCTGGAAATATATTTAAAAACATTTTAAGTATATTTTATTTACAAAACATGTATATAATTTAATATATACCAAAAATAAACCAAAAATATACTTAATGTAAACTTAAGAAATAATCAAATTATTTATGCATATTTAATCAACATAAAACATGCATTTCTAAATCATGCATCCTAAGCATATATATATAAAATAGTAACTCACCTAATGCGCTCCACGAGACAGGTCCGACGGGCCTGGTCCACTAGCCCTCGGTCTCGGTGCAACTAAACAAGCAATAAATAATCGACATCAGAATAAACCCTAATAGAAATCCTAGAATTCAATATAGAGTATTTAACACAGAATCGAAAATTAGGGTTCGACTGGATATCACGTTTTACGAGAATTCTACCAAAAATCTGACAGAACCTCCCCTATAAAACGGACATCTCTCTACTCAAAAGAGTAGAGCCGACCCTGCAAAGAAATACACTTCGAAAAATAGGCTCAACATAATCAAAATCCCACGGTCGGACTCCAAACTACAGTCCACCGACCGGGGTCCACAAACACAGAACATATTCCAGATATACCAAAAATATCCTCACAACATAATAATACATCTCATAGGTATAAATTACATAATTAACCTTGAAACACTGTAAAAACCGATTAAAACTCATTTTATTAGAAAAACCGTATATTATATATATAATTGAAAATAATTCACGAAAAATAGTTTTAATTAGTTAAAAATACCAAATATTTTGTAGAAATCATTTTTATACCTTAAATAACTAATAAAACCAATTAAATTACATTTTTAGACAATTTAGGTTAAAATTACCAAAATACCCTTATATATATAAATATACTTAAATTACTTCAAAAATTCACCAAAAATCATACAATTATCCAAAATTAATTTTCTCAACATATTTATCAATAATATTAATAAGTAAACTCAATTAACCAATTAAATTCAATTAAAAACACATTTAACCCTAATTTCTTAAAATCACATAAACTTCAATAATTCAAAATAAATACTTAGAAATTCATAAAAATTCCAAATAAATTCCTATAATTCATTTCAACACCTAATTCAACCATAAACTCCAATTTCATAATTTAAATAATTAATTTCCGAAAATTAGAAAATAATATTAAAATATTCAAAAATACCCAAAAATCCAAAAATTCTCCAAAAATTCTACAAAAATTTATACATGTATATTGAGCTACTAGGAACAACATTTGTGAAGGAATTTTTCATGAATCAATCAATTCGAAGCTCAAAAAAATCAAAAACCCTAATAGGCCGAAATTGACAAAATCGAAACCTAAGCAATTCTAGACCATTTTAGCTCAAACCAAAGCTAGAATCACACTCACCGGAGCTCAAGGAGAAGAAAGAGACCAGTGGTGTCGAAAACGGTGGCCGGAATCGGCGTGATCGACGGTGGATCGATTTTCGGCTTCTCCGGCCAAAATCGACTTCCAGGCACCGGAAACGGCTTCCTCAGGCGGCGGAAATGGTTGGGGAAGATGGTGGCACACCGGACGGCACACCCACGGTGAAGAAACGATGTGACAGACGCCCGGACGGCAAGGAGAAGGATCAGGAGGAAGAAGGAGACTCGGGGGCAAATGTGTAATTTTCCAATTCTTTTGTAATTTGATAAATTTTAATGTATATATGTATATATATATATATACTTTATACTATATATTAAAATAATATTAAATTACACACATCAAATATACACCACACACATAAAATTTAATATTTTAATAATTTATACTAAATAAAATTTAATTAAATAACAATAAAACTAATAAATAATTAATAAAATATTAGGGAAATAATAAACCCTAATTAAATAATTATACACACACGTAGGCTTTATTTAGTATTTAAAAATATGCATGAGTTCATGCAAGTCCGTAAATACATTTAAAATAATTAATAATACATTGTTTACGTGAAAATTTCCCCAAAAATACAAGTCCCGGGAAAATTTTACGTAAAACACTGAAAATAATACACAGTAATAAAATAGGTTTTAAATACATATTAACTCGTAAAAATATCATATAAAATACAGAAATTATTAACACTGCATATCCCGGTACAGTGTAAAAATATTTTAAAAACACGGGATATCACAGCCTAGTTGGCCATTTAGATTTTTGGGTTTAAGGTTCTACCGAGATTTTTCAAAAACTATACTTATACATTATAAATTAATTTCACTATAAACATATATAGTTTTAAAAGGTTTTCAAATCGTACAGCTCTTTTTATTGACTTACTCAGTGAGGTCTGATTGCCCTCAATTTATTTTTTTTTCAGGAGCTTGGGAGTTCGACCTCAGACTACCTCCACGCTGGGTTTCTTCTTCACCGGCTATTTTATGTAGGTCATTGTAAGCTGTACCGTGTGTTAATCTAGGATGCTGCAATAGTATATGTACTAAGAATTTATATGGTTTAAACATAATTATGTAGTTTATTTGTATGAAACACGTTTATGAATGAGATTTAAATTCAATCTATAATACGAGATGTTGAAACACATTTTTATTAAGCAGTTAAATTTGTGTATTTTGAGAAAAATCAGTTTGATAATATGTTCTGTTTTTAATTAAAGATTAAAATATGAATGGTTTTATTTTCTTTTCCTTTAGGCTTACTACGGGTTTCGGGGGCCCTATGCCTACCCATTCCCTAGTGCCGGTCACATGCCCTCGGGTTCGGGTAGAGGTAGAGGTAAACCTAGAGGAGCAGCAGGTCACCATAAATAGAGAGAGCTACTTTTGTAGTAAGAGTTTAGCAGGGTGCAACAACTATACCCTAAGCTATGTTGCTTATGTAGCCTCTATATCAATAGGGAGTTCAGGGTATGTCAGACCCAGAGGTAGCTTTCTTCTACACTAGAGTTAAAAGGATTTTCTTTGATGGGACTTTAGACCCATTTGATTTTCTTTACGAGATTGAGTCGACGACTTGGACTACATATACCGAGTATCAGAGGATTTTGATTATTAAGCTGTCAATTGAGGGGCTAACGTTGGACTGGTTTGTTTAGGTGATTCAGCCCCATATGACTACATTGACATGGGCTCAGTTCAAAGAATGGTTCATGAAATGATTTTGCCTAGAGCTGATGCAAATGAGTTACAGACTTTGATTGATGAATATTTCTAGAGGTGACTGGTCAATAGAGGATTACATTAGAGAGTTTCTTCGGTTGTCCATATATGCCAAAGACATGATAGATTTTGCCATCACCACATATGTTACTAGATTAGGTTTTACATTTATTGGGATGCCTACTACAGGCTTGACCCTCGAGTCAGTGGCTGAGCTAGCTAAGGAGATTGAGCTTAGGCTCATTAAGTAAGTAGTTTTACCTGATTTCTACCAGATGAGAGGCACCAGAGTAAGGTGTCAGGGATATTTGGCATCGATCAGGGATATTATAGTAAAATCGACATCCATCTCAGATGTTCCTGTTGCATGTGAGTTTTTATATGTCTTCCCTGATGAATTACTAGGTTTACCACCTCACAAGGAGATTAAATTATGTATTGATGTGGTTCTAGGCACAACTCCTATCTCTATGCTACCTTATAGGATGGCTCCTGTAGAGTTAAAAGAGCAATTGCTGGACAAGGGTTTCATAAGACCCAGTACTTCTCCTTGGGGTGCACTAGTCCTATTTGTGAAGAAGAATGATGGTTCTCTAAGACTATGCATTGATTACATAGAATTGAAGAAGGTGACTGTTAAGAACAAGTATCCTCCTATGAGGATAGTTCTTTTCTAATATTAACTAAAGGTCAGGCCATCATCAATTACGGATCTATGAAGCTGATGTTCCTAAAATGGCATTTTATTCTAAATATGGCCACTATAAGTTTATGGTAATGTCCTTCGGATCAATTAATGCACCAGTAGCCTTTATAGATCTAATGAATGGGGTGTTCAGACCATTCTTGGATTAGTTTAATATTATTTTCATTGATGATATACTAGTGTATTCAAAGAGTATGGAAGAACATATATATCACTTAAGAATAGTGCTACAGACATTAAGAGAACAACAACTTTATGCTAAGTTCTCAAAGTGTATTTTTGGCCGGAAAGTGTAGCATTGCTTAAGTATGTAATGTCTAAGGATAGCATACATGTTGATCCACAGAAGAATGAAGCAGTCTCTGAGTGGCTTAGACTGACAATAGTCATTGAGATTTAGAGTTTCTTAGGTTTGGTAAGGTATTATAGGAGGTTTGCCTAGGATTTTTTAGGGTTTACAACACCTATAACCTGCTTGACTTAGAAGAATGTGAAATTTATATGGTCCGACACATATGAGAACAACTTCCAACTGTTAAAGGAGAAGTTTACTATAACTCCAGTGTTGACTTTGCCTAATGGAGTAGACAATTTCATTGTGTACTGTGATGCTTCTAGAGTTAGCCTAGGTTGTGTGTTAATGCAAAATGGAATGGTAGTGGCTTATGATTCTAGGCAGTTGAAGAAGCACAAGCAAAACTATGCTACTCATGACCTAGAGATGGCTGCTATAATCTTTGCTATCAAGATTTGGTGGCATTATCTGTACGGAGTAACATGCAAAATCTACATTGACCACAAGAGTTTGAAGTATATCTTTCAAAAGAGAGATTTTAATCTCAAATAAAAGAGATGGCTAGAACTTCTGAAGGATTATAATTATGATATCTTATACCATTTAGGCAAGGCTAATATGGTAGCAGATGCCTTGAGTAGGAAGTCCTTAGGTAGTCTTGCTCACATCAGTGTGGAAGAAGACCATTGATCTAAAAAATGCACAAGTTGGTGGATCAAGGGTTGATGATAGAGGATTGTTAGCTTAGTTTGGAGTTAGATCAGTATTGAGGGATAGGATTAAAGCAGCTCAGAGCCAAGATCCTGATTTGATTGAGCTTATAGAGATAGTTCACTAAAGGAAGTTCACTAATTTTAATCTTTATGATGAAGGTGTGATATAAATGAGTGGGAAATGTGTTCTTGATGTGGATAATTTAAAAGAAGAGATATTGAAAGAAGCTTAGTTTGCAGCCTCCTAGTTCCACTAAGATTTACCACAATATTAAGGATCTTTACTGGAGGGATGGAATAAAGAAAAATGCAGTTGAATTTGTTTCTAAGTGCTTGATCTATCAACAAGTGAAAGAAGAGCATTAAAGGCATTCTAGGAAGCTTCAATCTCTTCCAATTCCTGAGTGGAAATGGGAGAGAGTCACTATGGATTTTATAATAGGGTTACCTCATTCAAAGGATGGGAATGTTTCCATTTGGGTGAGAATGGATAGGTTAACCAAGTCAGCTCATTTTCTGCCAATTAAAGCTACTTTTTCAGTGGCCAAGTTGGCTAGACTTTACATTAAGAATATTATGTGTCTTCATGGGGTGCCTGTTTCTATTATTTTTTATAGAGGTTTGGTGTTTACCTCTCGATTTTGGCAGAAATTGTAAGCACCTGTTAATCCGTGTTTTTTTCATGTATTTTTAGATAGGCTTTGTTTTGATTATCAAAAAATTTTAAAATAAAAATTATCAAACTATAAATGACTTATCAGGAACAAAAACTCTTGGATGAAGGGGATTTTTGGGGATTAAAGACACTACGGAATAAAGGAGGAAAAAAAGAGGAAAAAAAGAGGAAAAAAAAATGAAAGAAACATTGCTAGAAAAGAAAAAAAAAAGAAAAAAGAAACTGCTAAGTTTTTTTTTTAAAAAAAAATCTTTCAAATTAAAAGAGAGATATGTTCTTGAGTTTTATAAATACAACACGTCTAGTGATATCCAAAATTAATCAAGAAGTTAATTTTCAACGGTGATTCCTACTTTGAAGGGTAATTAAATTTTACAACCTCATCCCATTTCTTCCCCTTATTCTATTTTATTCTTTTATTTTCTTTGATTTCATTTTATTATTTTATTATCTACTAATTCTTTTATTCTATTTTGCATTTTGTTTTGTGATTTTGATTGTGATGGGCATAACCAAAACCGTGGAGTGAATACATGTGGAAAATGCATAAAGATCCATGGGATGTTATGGATTTAAATATGTAGCCATTTTAATTCGATTTTAGGTTTTTAATATTTTTATTTTTTTATGTTCTTTTTTATTATTTATTTAGTTTATTTGGGCATGTAATTAATTTGTTTTAATTTATGTACGCAGGAATTGTAATAGCCCTAATAATGGGTATTGATATTAGCAATAATCAATCTTAATTTTGATCATTTGATTTGTTTATTTAAGTGTGTATAAGTTAAGACTCCATTGGAAGTTAAAATGAAGTATGATTATCTTGGGTTGATTCGACCTCTGAGATTTAAAAAGGCTTTTGACATCCTTAGAGCTTTATAATGAGAAAGTTGTCTTATTCACATTTGACATAGACATCTTGAGATTTATGAATTAGGCTTGTTTGTTAAAATTTGAGTTCATTTGGGTATGCAAATATTAAGTCAAAATCAACGAATGTAGTAGCCATTTCAGATTGCATAACTCTTAGTATTTTAAACATATCTTTAGCTACAAAAATCCAATTGATGTGATCCAAAATGATATGGAAAGCTAAGTCAAATATCTACAAATTTAATGAAGAAATTTGGGAAAATTCAAATGTCTACAATATAAAATCATGGCTTCAACTGGTGCACGGCTGTTTGACAGTTGTCTGCATTTTAATTGCACAAATCTTAGTATTTTGTACATATCTTAAGCTACAGAAGTCAAATTAAAGTGATTCAAAATGATATGAAAATATAAATCAGATATACATAATTTAATTAAGAAATTATGGGCAAATTCAAACATCTCTAATAGAAAATCATGGCTTCACCTTGTGCATAGTTGTCTAATAGTAGTCTGTATTTTAGATTGCATATCTCTTAGTATTTTGGACATATTTTTAGCTACTGAAGTCCAATTAAGGTTATTCAAAATGATATAGAAATATAATTCAAATATATACTAGTTTTATGAAGAAAGTATGGGCAAATTCAAATGTCTTTAGTAGCCATTCATAGTTTCAATCTATGTATAGTTGTCTAATAGCACCACTTTAAAAAATTCAAAATATAGATATTGGACATATTATTTGCACCTCTAACAACTATATTTTTTACCATTTGTCTATATAAACACCTCTAGAGCTAAATGGAAGTTAATAACCTTATTTATCATTCATTCTTTCTTAAGCATTCAATTGAGCTCTCAAATTCTCTTAAATAATTTTTTGTTTGTATAACTCTTGTGAGAGTTGGTTTATGATAGATTATAAGTGAAGTGAGATTTATTTATAAAGGAATTGATTTAAGTATTTACCATTAAAACACTTAGGATTTAGTGAGATTTATTTCTAAAGGAATTGGTTTAAGTGTTGTCCATTGAAACACTTGAGATTTAGTTTTTGAGTGAGTCTTGAAAAATCAAGTTGTAAGGTAGTAAGAGTGAGCCATAAAAATCTTGTGTAATCTTAATCTTGTGAATAAGATAATGGGTGATTGAAAATCTTAACTTGGGGATAAGTTAGGTGGAGACGTTGGATTGTTATTGAATCCAAACTCCTTAAATTTTTGTGTTCTTCATTCTTCCTTCTCAACTTCCATTCAATTCTTACAAAGAATTCTTTTAATTTCTTATTTTTGTTTGATATTCCTATTCACCCCCCCTTTAGGACTCTTTTTAGTAGGAATAGTGAAACCCTTTATTTTTTTGCACTTAAAATTGGCTAGAAATTTAGTTCAATTTGGTAAAATCCTAACAAATGAATAATGGCTTTAGATTAATTTAAACTGCATGTAATTAAAATTAGGGTTAGAAATCATTGAATGTATGTTTTTTATTCATTATTTGGGCTTGTTTGTTTATTTTTGTGCGTTTTGAGCCCCAAACCCACATTTAGGTTCTAACTTATAATTAATAGGTTTTTAAAATTGGATTTAGATTTAATTAACTGTAAAATCAAATTTGGCCCATTAGATTAATTTAGACTTAGGCCCATTTTTTAGCTATTAAAATTAATTTAGACATAACCCAATCCATTAAAGCATTTTTTTTCCTTTTCCTTTTAAATAAATAGATTTAAGATCATTTCACTTAAATTAAAATTAATTAGAACTAGGCCCATTTATTCAAACCCATTCCAATTCATTTATATAAATTAGTAGATTTAGGCTGACTTTAGATAATTAAAATAGATAGAAAGAAGTTCACTAATTTAATTAAAATATAGGTCCACCTTTAGTTTTCCATTTCACTTGTAAATAAAAATATAGACTTAGCTAATCTAATTAAAATTAATATAATTTATACTAATTTTGGGACATCTCATTATATGAATGTAATTTTTATGTGCCATTTCACAACTAGTTGTCTTAGGTTAGATGAATGATGATTAGGCATTAAAATGAAATTGCATGTAATTAAAGAATAAGGTAATAATTCATAAACTAATTCTAAATGAACACAAGACTATGAGAAGTTGGTATTTCGTATCTAGAATCTTCTATTTATGGTGGCAACTTTCTTTTAGAGAATCAAGTTATCACCGCCTTCAATTTGTCCCAGTTATTACCTTGGATGACAACTCCTCATCTCTACCCTATGTCTTTGGGATATAGTAGTGTGTTCTTTAGAGCCTTAAGCTCAAAAAGTGTCGCAGTTGCTAAAATCTTGGACGCGTGCTAAACCCCATTGTTTACAGTGGTGATTCTACTTGTGTTCTTTAAAATTATTTTATTAATTATTATTTTATTCTTGCATTCATTTTCATGTCCCTATTAACTGATGATGTTGGTTTATGATTCCATTAACTTTATAGAGTTATAGATTGGCTAACCATCACTTTTAGCCTTAACTCGATCTAAGAGAGATTGTTGGGCTTATCTAACCAGAGTCTGTAACCCAAGTCATAAAGGGGATAGTCTTTTCTCGAGTTTGCAAAGGATGCCAGACCCCTTTGACCTTGGCTTGTAACTCAAGTCTTAAAAGAGGACATCTTGCTAAGAGGACCTTGATTTTTCACTAGACTTAACCACATATAATGGCCTAGTTATTTCCCTTAGGATTTATGCAAATTGCTTATGATTATTGTCATGAGGTATTCCTATTTATAAAAGCCTATGCCCATACTTTTAGAGCCCATTTTGGGCCAATGAAGATTGGGCTAGAGCTTTATACTTAGAAATGTTTTTTCTATGCTTTTATTGCTTTGAGAGATTTAGCATGCACATCGGTTCTTGATATCCCCTATTGATATTAAGGCCAAAACCAAAAATCCTAAGAAAAGAGACTCACCATTAAACTTGTATGTAAGAGGAATAAGGTTGGAGCATGCACATCGGTTCTTGATATCCCCTATTGATATTAAGGCCAAAACCAAAAATCCTAAGAAAAGAGACTTACCATTAAACTTGTGTGTAAGAGGAATAAGGTTGGAAGGATGTATGTACACTTGACTTGTTACTTGTATACTTGACTTGATTCGGTATTTATTACTTACTACATAGCACATGCATCATATATAGTTCATGGATCATACTAATACTTTATTTTTCAGCCATCATAGATTCATTAGGGTCTTCCTATGTTTAGAAATAAAGTAGTAGCAAACTAGTGAGAACTGATTCAAGTTCGAAATCAATAGCCAAAGACATCCTTAGAAAATTAGAAAAAAGCCCCATTAATCCACTTTACCTAGAAGCTACACTAACTCCAACAACTCAAATAAAAGAGATGGAGCAACAAAAAGGAGGAAATTGGACCTTAAAAGACATTAAGGGAGTTTTAATGGATGACATAAGAGCAATGATGCAAGATGAACTGAGATAAGCTTTGGTTGGGTTAGCACCACATCCTGCTGCTGCTATACCACCAGCTGCTGCCACACCACATGCTACTATTGTCCTACCTATCATAGATGAAATACTTATTAATAATGATAATGTTAAGGATCCACCACTGAATATTACTAGGAATGTACTTGTGAAGATGAAATTTGAGGATATTGAAAACTACATGGTAGAGAAAGCAAAGAAAGAATCACTTGAGCTGGTTCAGGAACTTGAGTCCAAATAAATGCAAGCACTGACTCAGAAAATGTTTAAAATGGAAGAGCTGATAAAAAGGCAAGGCATGGGTTACTCATTCGACTTTGATGATATACTATACATGAAAAGTGATAAGCTTCCAGATAAATTTAAAATGCTTCAACATTAGAAGTTTAATGGTACCAAAGATCAATGGATACACCTTAGCCAATATACCACAACTATGAGCACTACAAAAGCCCCATTAACATTGGTCACTAAATTATTTGTACTATCTTTGGAAGGCATGGCTATAAATTGGTATCATGGATTAGAGAAATCTATCCAGGTTGACTACAGAGAATTATGCATTACTTTCTTAAAGTAATATAACTATAACACTAAGCTTGTCACGACCCAAACAGGGGCCATGACCGGCGCTAGGGAACGGGAATTCTTTCGAATCCGGAACCCGTAGCAAGCCTAAAAATAAAATAAACATGCAATAATAATAACAACAGCTCTTAATGCAGCAAAAATAAAATCATAAATATCAAAATGATAATCTCCCATGAGATTTAAATCAAATCCATATCTCATATATATAAATCTTTTAATACAAATCTAGTTCAAATTCTTAAAATACATAATTCACACAAATATAATACACAAAACCCATAATTAATTTAAAACTATTGCAGTGTCTAGATTATAAAAATAAAACTCAAGACTCAGATAAGCAGTTTACACAAAGAAGCCGGGGCAGAAGAAATCCGGCGTACAGGCCTGCTACTAAGGTCAGAAGAAGATGACTCTCTTGAAAAATAGTCAACGGAGGGGAGTCAGACCTCACTGAGTGAATTACTATAATATATATACATGCATACTAAATGCCAATGCACACAGTCAAAAGTATATATATAATATGTATATATATACAAGCAAATACACATGGATGCAATAAAATCATTTTATATATATTTATTGAAAATCACTGTTTATGAAGGATCAAATAGAACCCTATAATATCGCAACCTCAAACAGTGTTAGACAACACTCTAGCCATACAGGCTCACTTATTCCAATATATTCACTTATTCCATTTGGACAGTAGACTGGCCCTGAGACACTAAGTCAATCGAGCTCCAGCAGTCTGACTGTCAGTGTTATTGGCCCCGAGACACTTGGTCAACCGAGCTCCAGCAATCACACCTCCAAACCATATCTCACACACCAAATAATCATATCTAATCAATATCCATAAATGGTTAGTAATATAGCCTAGATGCTATAAGCGTACTGGTACGTACTCGGTCCTAGTGCTGCCCACTAGGTAGCATGTTCTATTGATATCCTTCATTTAAAATATAAAGCATACATTCACAAAAAAATAATGCATGAAATTAAATAAAATAACATTATAAACCATATATATACTGGAAATATACCAAAAGTAAACTAGGTATATTTCGAGTATATATACTTCAAACAAGTCTAATATAATAGCAAAATAAACTAAAAATATATTCCAAAAACATTTTAAACATAAAATGGTTAATAAAGCATGCATATAATTTAATATATACCAAAAATAAACCAAAAAAAAACTAAAAATAAACTTAGGTACTAACCAAATTATTTATGCATATTTAATCAAAATAAAACATATATTTCTAAAATCATGCATCCTAAAGCACATATATATATAATAGTAACTCACACTTAGTGCGCTCCTCGAGATGGGTTCGACGGGCCTGATCCACTAGCCCTCGGTCTTGGTGTAACTAAACAAACAATAAATAACAGACATCAGAATAAACCTAATAGAAAATCCTAGAAACTCAATCTAGAATATTGGACACAGAAACAGAATTAGGGTTTGACCAGACATCACGTTTTACGAGAATTCTATCAAAAATTCGGCAGAACCTCCCTTGTAAAATAGACATCTCTCTACTCAAAGAGTAGATCCGGCCCTACAAAGAAACACACTTTGAAAAATAGGCACAACAACTCATCTACAAACCCTCGGTCGGACTCCAAATTACAGTCTACCGATCGGGGTCCACAATTCACAGAGTAATTGTAAAAATACAAAAAATGCCCTTATATCACAGAAATACATTTAATAAGTAGAAATTACATAATTAACCTTAAAATACAGTAAAAACCGATAAAACTCATTTTATTAGCAAAATCGTATATTATATATATAATTGAAATAATTTACGAAAAATAGTTTTAATTAATTAAAAATACTAAATAATTTATAGAAATCATTTTTATACCTTAAATATTTATTAAAACCAATTAAATCACATTTTTAGCCAATTTTGTGTAAAATTACCAAAATACCCCTATATATATAAATATACTAAAATTACTTCAAAAATTCACCAAAAATAGTATAATTATCCAAAAATTAATTTTCTCAACATATTTATCATTAATATCAATAATTAAACTCAATTAACTAATTAATTTTAATTAAAAACACAATTAACCTAATTTTCCAAAATTACATAAACCTAAATAAATTCAAAATAAATACATAGAAATTCATAAAAATTCCAAATAAATTTCTATAATTCATTTCAACACCTATAATTATCATAAAACACAATTTCATAATTTATTTAATTAATTTCCGAAAATTAGAAAATAATATTAAAATACTCAAAAATACCCAAAAATCAAAATAATTTCCAAAAATTCACATATGTAGATTAAGCTAAGGGGAACAACATTTGTGAAGGAATTTTTCATGAATCAATCAAATTGAAGTTCAAAAAAATCAAGAACCCTAATAGGCCGAAATTGAAAAATCAAAACCTAAGCAAATCAAGACCATTTTAAGTGAAACAAAGCTTGAAATCACACTCACCGGAGCTCAAGGAGAAGAAAGAGGCCGGCGGTGTCAAAAACGGTGGTCGGAAACGTCGTGAGCGACGTTAGCTCCCACTTTCAGCTTTTCGGCCAAAAATGGCTTCCAGACGCCGGAAACAGCTGCAGCAGGCGGCGGGGAAGGCTGAGGAAGGAGGTGGCACGTCGGACGGCACACCAACGGCAAGGAAATGGGACGGCAGTGGCCGAATTTGATTGGGGAAGGTGATCGGGGTGGCAATTTCGTAAATAAACCAAACTTTATAATTTTATTAATATATATATATAATTTATACTATATATTAAAATAATATAAAATTACACACATTAAATATACACCACACACATATAATTTAATATTTTAATAATTTAATACACCTAAAAATAATTAAATAATATTAAAATAAATTAATAAATAATAAAATATTAGGGTAGTTAATTAAACCCTAGTTAAATAAATAAATACACATATATACATTATTTAGTACTTTCAAAATATATATGAGTTCATTCAAGTCCGTAAATCTAACTAAAATAATTAATGGTAAATTGTTTATGTGAAAATTTCCCCGAAAATGCAAGTCCCAGGAAAATTTTACGTAAAGCACTTTAAATAATACACAATAATTAAAATAGGTTTTAAATACATATCAACTCATAAAAATATCATAATATATATACAAAAATTATTAACACTGCATATCCCGATGCAGTATTAAAATATTTAAAAACACGGGATATTACAAAGCTGGAGGAATCTATTAGGCATTTGGAACTAACTAAGCAGAAACCTAATGAATCATTCTTTGATTTTCTCACTAGATTCATGAATAAGGCAAGATTAATGAATAAAAAGTTAGCTAAAAAGGATCAAGTTAGGATGATTATCCATAATTTATCGCTTAATTTGGTTGAAAGGTTGCAAAATGATGAACCCTAAGACTTTTATGGACCTTTGTGACGATGGTTTGCAAGTTGAGCTCTAGAACCATTGGAGTAAGAAACTACCTAACTAGGGGCACATAGTAAGGAAGCACTAGCTAGGTTATGGAAGTGCATGCTATTCAACAACCAAGGAGATTCTCCAATTTTAACTAACCCCTATTAAAAGTCCTAGACCGCATAATACAAAAAGGCTTGCTTCGACCTTTAACCATTTCAAAACTGTTAAACCCAAATATCTTAGGATATGACCCAAACAGTTATTATAAATTCCACCAAGTTATTGGCCATTCTACAAACACGTGTACCTACCTTAAACATAAAATCCAAAACCTTATAGACTCTAGAAAAATCATAAACCTTGAAAACCCAAGCGCTAGAAATAATCCTTTCCCAAACTACTAAAATGTTCCACCCCCAACTACTATGATGATCAACTTAGGAGTAAATGAGGAAGAAGTGCTAAACTCCTTTGAGAACATGAACCTTGAAACTAATGAGAAATCTTCTAATTCCCCTAAAGATATGGAAAGAGTAGAAGATTTTTTAGGATAACCCTCAGGAAAGTTTGACTACAAGGTGTTTTACACTAAACCACCTTCTTTTGATATACCCTTTGAGTCGGTTGTACCTATAAGATAGGGTGATGAGTTTGATGATGAGAAGCTACTAGATAAAAAAGAAAAATGCATAGTTGAGGTATGAAAAGATGAAGTGATGGAGACAAATAATGAGAAGATGCAAAAATAGCCACTATGTCAATCACTTGAAAAACAGCCACTTTGAGACTTAGCATCCTTAGCATTTAGAATAGAAAATAAATTTTCTTATTGCCTTCTTTAAATAACATTTTAGTTTCTTTAGCACTTGTTTTGTTTTAGTGATTGATGATATCAATTATGATTATGCTTACTTATGTAACGTGTATCCTGATGGTATTGTGCATTATGATATCCATTGCATTTGCATATTTAATATAAAAATTCAATTCAATTAGATTCATTCAACATAGGCATAAATGAAAATTCAAAGAACATTCGTATATCATATGATTTAACTTCTAAACATAGGAAATTTGAAGGAAAAATAAAAAGAATGATAAAAAAAGAAAGTGAGAAGAGAGGAGAAGAAAAGAAGAAATCAGAAAAGGACAATTAAGTAAAAATGAGAGAAAAATAATTAGTGAGAAAATCTAAAAGGACTAATTGATGATAGAAATTATGTCATGCGATGTAATGAATGTTTTCATTTTTGCCCTAAAAAATGAGTATAATTGAATTTGAATTTTTTTAAATATCACATATTTGTCTTTATCATACTACATAATTTGCATGGAAAGATAATACATAATGAAAGCTAAAATCAGAGCTATGAGATCACTATTTTGATTATGTTTTCTCTTTTTGCTACCCCTTTATGATTTTATTTATAAGTCTAGTGTCCTTTTGTACATAAACAATTTAGGTGGCTCAGTAACTTGCATTGCAACTCTTGTGGTATCAACATTAAGCCTTATATTCTGCTCAAGAATCCTTTAAAGCTATAGATTTTTCATCTTGCTTAGAAAATCTTGCCTTAAAGGATAGCCTTTGAAATCAGTAATAATAGTGATGATGGATTGGGGATGACCATATTGATAATGGAGATATGATATAAAAAAGAAGGTTGAAGATGTAACCAAAATAAGAGAACAAGGTGATTACATAAGTTAATGATTACATGTTTCAACTTCTAATAGGAACAAGTCTAGTTGAGCATCAAGAACTCTCTTCAGTCAGTTCAGTTCAGTTCACTCACTCCTCTTCATCTTCAATGCATGAGATTATAACTAATGAGGTTAGTAAGACAAAGGGTTAATAGGAGTAATGAATAAATTGAGTTCCTTGTATGCCTGGAAAAGACTACCAGAATAAAGTTAATGAATTCAAAATGAAACTGGCTGGCAAAATATAGCTATGGGGGAAAATTTTAGAATAGTAAGTTTGCATTCAAAGAACGAAGATGGAACACTAAAATATAAGAGCTAGTATAAGATATCTCAGGATAGAAAGAAGTAAACTATAAGCATACATATACATTAGTTATCATACAACAAAAATAGTAGCAAAAAGAAAAGTTCAACAGTGCATTGGTCAGTCATAGGCTCTAGTGTTAAGCCATGAACCCCACTTGCTAGCTTGGTCATCTATTTGAGAAATTGTATTAGAAGCTCTAACATAAGAAGTACTAACAACAAAGCGTTCAAAGCTCAAATATACAAAATGTAGAGAAAACACCTTATTCTTACACTCTAAGATCAATAATATAGCTTTATTCCAAATAGAAGACCTATTAGGATCATGCATGTCATACATAATATGCATACACTTGTATATATTTATTATGAAGTACTTGCTTTGTAAAATAAAAGTCTTTGAACCTAGGTAAGATTGTGCAAATACTCTACTACTAACATTAAAAATTAGTGTTGTAAAAGTGTAGAAAAGTAGTTAGAATGTTCACATGTGAAGCATCTGAAGGAAAAAGGGTAACGCTATTAAGGTGAACCTAATGGTCAATGGGACTCTAGATCGCAGGAGCCTAATAAATGATAGGCCCATCCAATAAGGAGATATCATTAACAGTGGTACTTGTAAAAGCTTTATCTTGGCAACCTCAAAAGGCTAGATTGGATGTTCATATTCATCATGCTCAACATCTATCCCTATGGCTTTATCTAGAGCATCATTTTGAATCACTTGGAGCCTTAATAAGAGGAAAATCAATCTACTCCCATAAACTAGGAAAGCAAAAGATAGTCTTGAATGCACCTTTTATGCCTACAAGAAAGCTTAAAAGAGGATGAAACATCAAATCCCTAGAGAGATTCTCTCAACTCTTGGCTAGTAAGAGTAGAACTCCATAACATTGAAACCAGTACAAGGTGTAAAATATGGTGATGAGAAGGTCTAATATGCCAGTGACATATGTACTCTACTCTTAAAAAGGAAGAATGCACTCCAAAATTAAGATAAATGCACTCTGAAAAATTATTTAATAATGAAAATAAGATCTTTAACTCCTAAACCTTTTTTATAGAAAATGTTAGGAAGAGGAGCAAGGCCCTTTACCGTAGCATCAACATGAATGACACAGAAAGACAAGCTTAGTCCTCTGTAAAAACCCTAATGGTGGAGTATCATTAACTATGTTATTAGAGACATCATCATCACAATAAAAAGGGAAGAGTTTAAAAGAATAGCGTTGCATTTTAATAAATTTTCTATACCTATAAATAAATTGGACTAACTTATGGTATTTTGTGTAGGAAAAATAAAAAATGAAGAAAGGGAAAAGAACTAATACATTAATGAGAATAGACAAGATAGCAAATGCTAAACACTCAAGAAAATAATCAAGGGAAGTAACAAAACCCTATTTCCTTAGATTATGTAATAAAGTACAATCGCAATAATAAAATCCACAAATTGAAAGGAAATTCATCCACTTCATGAGATCATGTGCAAAAAGCCTATCTCATGACCTTTGATCATAATGGTTTTCTTTTATTAGCCTTGTAGAATTCAGATGATCAGTTAACAACATTATGTTGAGAGTTTATAAACTCTAATCAATCTAATGCTTGTTTTGCACCCAAATGAGGGGAAGAATATGCAAAAACAAAATCTATGGACTTGCAGTATAAATTGCTTGAATTTTAAAGTATTATTTTAGTGTTTTGAATAATAAAAGTGCATATAATCTACTTCAATGCTTAGAAATGAGTATGAGTACAAAATCCCTTGACATTGTCCATGCTAAGTAATATGAGAAAGGTGGGGGAATACTAATAGGAGAATGAAAATAAGAGTAAGCATAATTTACTCCAATGCTAAAAAATGAGTAAGAGTATCAATGTCAAACTTGTGGCAGTATCCATGCTGAGTAATATAAGAAAAGCAAGGGAATACTAAAAGGGGACCATGTCAAAAGTTACTCTATTTATTCCAATGCTTTGTAAGAGTATGAGTATCCAAGACAATAACTTAAAGACTGTTTTGATACTCAAAATTCAATTTGTTTATGCTCAATTTCCATGAGTTTTGTTTAGCAAATTCTCGTTGAATTTGGGTATGGAAGTTAGCTCTTTACTTGGTAAATAATATACTCTTAATATAAGATGATTAATGATACTTCTGACTTTGGTGAATGGCAAATAAATGATAGTCATGAAAATCAAAATTAGTGAGATTCATTAAGTGCACATTATCTCATGATAAAGTGATTAATTTTCTCATAAATTTTCAAAAATATAATGCACTTTTTTATATAATTATCATGCTAAAACTAACTTTAACAAGTATTTAGGAATAACAAGTCTAGAAGAAGATAAACCCAATATGTGGAATCAGCACTAGCACTATCAAGTTAATTAAAATTAACTGCAACAAAGGTAGTTGATCAAAGCAATCAATGTAGAAATTTAAAGAAATCAGTACAAATTCTAATCAGTTAGCATAAAAATTCAAGCATTCAAATCAAATAGCCAAAGATAAAAATTGCAAGCAATTATGGATTACAGCAGTAAGGGCAAGCAATAAAAGGGTTACAATTTGATCAGAATGAATTAGTGAGGAATGAAAGGGTTGCAGTTTGATCAAAATGAATCAGTGAGCAATGAAAGGCTTACAGCTAAATCACGAGCAGTTATAGGCTGTAGCATCATTAGTGAGCATTGAAATGGTTGCAGCTAATTGCAAGCAACTATGAATTGTAACATCATTAGTGAGCAATGAGAGGGTTATAGCTAATCAAGAGCAGTTGTGGACTGCAACATTATAAAAGCTAGCAAGTAATGGATGAATTGTAGTTGATCACTTTCAAAACATAATTCACTAGACACTACATAGTAGTTATAGCACTTCCCTTCGATTACTTTTGCTAAACATTACATAGTAGTTATAGCATATTTTTGCTAAATGTTCCATGGGAAATATAGCAAAAATTTCAGTCATAATTACTAGACGTTCCATAAGAATTAGAGTACAATATGCTAGAGACTACAAAATAGTTATAACACATTATCAAATCACTTTTTGCTAGACATTCCACAGGAATTATAGCACATTTCAAATCTTTTACTAGACATCCCATAAGGAATATAGTGAAAATCACAGTCACTAGACGTCCCACAAGGAATATAATGAAAATCACAATCATTAGATATCCCACAAGGAATGTAGTGAAAATCACAATCACTAGACATCCCATAAGGAATATAGTAAAAAACACAATCACTAGACGTCCCACAGGGAATATAGTGAAAATCTCTCGCTAAACATCCCATATAGAATATAGCAAAGTACACTGAACGCAATGTCAATCGTTATTCACTGAATATAAGGATAGAATCACTGTTATATGTTCCATTGAAACTATAGCATGTTTTTAAAATACATTGAACACAATGTCAATTGTTATTCACTGAACATAATGATAACATCATTGCTATATGCTCCATCAGAATTATAGCCTATTTTCAAAATGCACTAAACGTAGTGTCAACTGTTATTCATTGAACATAGTGATAGCATCACCGCTATATATTCCACTGGAACTATAGTATGTTTTCAAAATGCACTTATCACAATGTCAACTGTTATTCACTGAACACAGTGATAACATCACCACTATATGTTCTATTAGAACTATAGCCTATTTTAAAAATACACTGAATGCAGTGTCAATTGTTATTTACTGAACACAGTGATAACGTCATTGCTATATGTTCCACTAAATTTATAGTTTGTATCCAAAATGCACTGAACAGAGTGTCAATTGCTATTCGCTGAACAAAGTGATAGCATCATAGCTAGAAATTCCATAGGAATTCTATTGTTCCTTAAATCAGATTCAACATTGCATAGTGTTATGCATAATCATGGCACACAATTAAGTGTTTTAACTTTTTGCTTTGAAATTATATGCTTACTCGCTTTGCAGTAATTTATCAAGCAAATAGCAATAAAGTGGGGGCAATTGTAAGCACTCAATTTTAGGATGCATTAATGCATAGATGTGATGAGAGCTCCTATGATGAAAATTTGATCGAAATTGATCTCTAGATATTGATTTTGGATTTTTTAGCACTAAAATTTTGAGTTTTAAAGACTAAATTGTAAC
Organism: Mallotus nudiflorus; assembly: GCA_947683625.1. Taxonomy (NCBI): domain Eukaryota; kingdom Viridiplantae; phylum Streptophyta; class Magnoliopsida; order Malpighiales; family Euphorbiaceae; genus Mallotus; species Mallotus nudiflorus. The sequence goes on from CANTUR010000906.1 coordinate 988,708, forward strand.
TTTTTTGGGTTTAATTTCAAAATTGAATTTCCTTCAGGGGCCTTTTAGTAATTAAAAGTTAAAAAAGGTTGATCGATTTTACAGAAAATCAATCAAAATTCTGTAATTTCGATAAAAAATATAGAATTCCGATCGATGGTATTTTTATGTTATTTTTGAAAAATATGTTTATTTAATTTTTGATTGGTTAAAAAATAATATAAATGAATATAACTAAATAAATGTAATTATCCTATTAAACCGGGTTTTTTCCATGTATTTTTAGATAGGCTTTGTTTTGATTATCAAAAAATTTTAAGATAAAAATTATCAATAGATAAATGATTTATAAGGAGCTAAGACTCCTGGACAAAAAAAATTTTTGGGGATTGAAGATGCTACAGAAGAAAGGAGGAAAAAAAAAGGAAGGAAATGTTGCTGGAAAAGAAAAAAAAAGTGAAAAAAGAAACTACTAAGGTTTTTTTTAAGAAACTACTAAGGTTTTTTTTAAGAAAAAAGCTTTCAAATTAAAAGAGAGATACATTCTTGAGTTCTATAAACACAATATGTCCAATGATATCCAAAATCAATTAAGAAGTCAATTTTCAATGAAACTGCACAATATCATATCATTTTTTCTCTTTCTTCTATTTTATTCTTTTTTTTTTATTTTGATTTCATTTTATTATTTGACTATCTACTAATTCTTTTATTCTATTTTGCATTTTTTTTTATGATTTTGATTATGATGGGCATAACCAAAACCATGTGGTGAATACGTGAGAAAAATCTATGAAGATCCATAAGATGCCATGGATTCAAATCTGTAGCTATTTTAAGTAGATTTTAGGTTTTTAATATGTTTTATTTTTTTATGTTCTTTTTTATTATTTATTTGGTTTATTTGGGCATGTAATTAATTAGTTTTAATTTATATACGTATGAATTGTAATAGTCTTAGTAGTGGAAATAGTGAAACTTTTTATTTTTCTGCACTTAAAATTGACTAAAAATTAGGTTCAATTTGTTAAAACCCTAATAAATGATTAATTTAGGTTGCATGTAATTAAAATTAGGGTTAGAAATCACTAAATATATGTTTTTGATTATTTGCTTTATTTTATTATTTGGTCTTGTTTGTCTATTTTTATGTAGTTTGGGCCCAAGCCCATGTTTAGGTTCTAACTCACTAATTAATAGGCTTTTAAAATTAGATTTAGATTCAATTAACTTTAAAATCAATTTAGGCCCATTATGTCAATTTAGACTTAGGCCCACTTTTTAGCTATTAAAATTAGTTTAGACATAGCCCAATCCATTAAAGCATTTTTTCCCTTTTTCTTTAAAATAAATAGATTTAGGGTCATTTCATTTAAATTAAAATTAATTAGAACTAGCCCTATTAAATCAAACCCAATCCAATTCATTTTCATAAAATTAGTAGATTTAGAATCACTTTAAATAATTAAAATAAATAGAAAGAAGTTTAATAATTTAATTAAAATGTAGGCCCACCTTTAGTTTTCCATTTCACTTGTAAATAAAAATATAGACTTAGCTAACCTAATTAAAATTAATATAGTTTAGACTAATTTAGGGACGTCTCGTTATATGAATGCAGTTTTTATATGTCATTTCATGACTAGTTGTCTTGGGTTAGATGAATGATAATTAGGGTTTAAAATGAAATTGCATGTAATTAAAGAATAAGGTAAAAATTCATAAACTAATTCTAAATAAACACAAGACTAAAAGAAGTTGGTATTCCGTATCTAGAATCTCCTGATTATATTGCTAACTTTCTTTTAGAGAATCAAGTTATTACCACCTTTTATTTATCCCAGTTATTACCCTAGGTGGTGACTCCTCATCTCCACACTATGTCTTTATGATATAGTAATGTGTTCTTTAAATCCCTGAGATCAAACAATGGCATGGTTGCTAAAATCTTGGATGCACGCTAAATCCTACTGTCTATATGTACATGTTTTCATTATTTTTTTATAGAGGTTTGGTATTTACCTCTCGATTTTGGCATAAGTTATAAGAAGTGATGGGTACTAGGCTTCATTTCAGTACTGGTTTTCATCCTTAGATAGATGGTCAGTCTAAGAGAATGATTCAAATACTTGAAGATATGTTGAGAATTTGTGTAATGGATCTTGGAGGCAGTTGGGATGATCATTTGTCATTGGTAGAGTTTGCTTATAATAACAGCTACCATAGCAGTATTGAGATGACATGATATGAAGCTTTGTATGGATGGAAGTGTATATCTCCTCTATGTTAGAATGAAGTTGGAGAAAGAGAGATAACTATATTGGAAATTATCCAGGACGTGTTTGAGAAGGTCATTTTGATCAAAAGGAGATTGGAAGCAATAGCTAACAGATAGAAGAGTTATGTAGACCCGAAGTGTAAGGATGTGGAATTTTAAGTTGGAGATTATGTATTCTTGAAGGTGTCACCAATAAAGGGTGTTATGAGATTTGGCAAGAAGGAAGAGGTGGCACCAAGATACATAGGACCTTTTGAGATTTTGGAGAGAGTTGGCATGGTTACATATCTGTTGGCTTTGCCTTTGAATTTTTACCAGGGGGATCCAATGTTCCATGTTTCGAAGCTCAAGAAGTATATTTCGGATCCTTCATACGTTTTACAACCCCAGAGTGTGGAAGTGAATAAAGATTTGACGTACAATGAAGAAATAGTGGCCATTGTTGAATATAAAGTTCGACAATTGTGTTCTAAGCATATTCCAATGATCAAAGTCTTGTGGAGGAGCAATAATGTGGAAAAGCACACATGTGAGACTGAGGTAGAGATGTGGGTGGCATATCCTTATCTTTTTCACCAGTGAAACCTTGTATTTTCTTTTCAATTGTTAAAATTCGAGGACGAATTTTTGTAAGGGGGGAAGATTGTTATAACCTATATTTTTATTTATTAAATTAAAAGGGGAATTATTGAGTTTTAATTATTATTTTATTTAATTAGTGTTGAATGAAATATTTTAATACATTTTGATAATTATTTATGTATGTGTGGGTATAAGTATTTGGGTGAGATTTAATATTTAATATTTAATATTTTTAAATTATTTAAATATTTTATATGTACCTTTTGTATTTTGTACAATTATTTTTTAAAAAAATTTACAAGTTAAAAATGATTTTTTTCTTCTCTTCTCTCCCTCCTTTTTTTTTTCTTCTTTTCCTTCTTCCTTCTTCCCTTCTCCACCCAACACCACTGCCACCAACATTGTGCCAGTCAACTGCCATGTCGCCACCTCTAAGTAATGACACCGTCAGCACCTCCAGCCACTAGCGGTATCTCCTTCCTCTTCATTCCTCTTTGGTGCTGGTTTGCTTTGGAGATCGCTTGACATTTTCGACCATCTCAAATGATGTCACTGATCTCTTTTGAATGTCCTCCTCTTGGGCATTTGTAATATCCTGAGTTTTTTTAAATATTTTTATATTGCATCGAGATATGCAGTGTTAATAATTTTTGTATATATTTATGATATTTTAAGAGTTGTTATTTGTTTAAAGCTAATTTTAATTATTTTATATTATTTTAAATACTTTACGTAAAATTTTCCCAGGAATTGTATTTTCATGAAAATTGACACGTAAATAATTTAATATTAATTATTTAGACTAGTTTTATGAATTTGCATGAACTCATATATAATTTTAAAGTGCTAAAATAAATTGTATATATGTGTACTTATTTAAATTAATTAGAGCTTAATTAATTTCCTTAATTTTATTATTTAATTTTTGTATTAATTAATTAATTTTAAGTGTATAAATTATTAAATATATTAAAATATTTGTGTGGTGAGTATTATTTGTGTGTGGGAATATATATATTACTATAATATAAGGTGGACATATATATATATATATATATATATATATATATATATATATATATATACACAAATTTTAATCAAAAAACAAAAGTTTGCAGAAATTACAAATTTGCCCCTCCCTACATCTTCTTCTTCCCAACGTCATTTCTTCCATTTCCAGCCATTTTCAAGCTGGTTTTCTTGCTGTCACTATGCCCCTCAGCCTTCCTCCTCCACCTCCAGCCATTTCCACCACTGAAACACTCTTTTCCGGCATTGTTTGGCCGGATTTTTATCAAGAAGCTGAAAATCGACTTAGCTCCGATCAAGCCATTTTCGGCCACCAAATTTGATGCCGTCCATCTCTATTTTCTCCTTGAGCTCTGGTGAGTGTGATTCCAAGTTTTGTTTCACTTGATTTGGTCTAGAATTGCTTAGGTTTCAATTTCTTCAAATCAGCTATTTTGGGTTTTGAATTTTTTTAGCTTTAATTTGATTGATTCATGAAAAATTCCTTCACAAACTTTGTTACTGGAAGCTTAATCTACATGCTGTAATTTTTGTAGAATTTTTGGAATTTATTTTAATTTTTGTGAATTTTTGATTATTTTATTAATATTTTCTAATTTTCGAAAATTAATTAATTAAATTATTAAATTGTGTTTTATGGTGATTATAGGTGTTGAAATGAAATATAGAAATTTATTTGTAATTTTTGTGAATTTTTATATATTTATTTGGAATTTATTAAATTTATGTAATTTTGAAAAATAGGGTTAATTATGTGTTTAATTGAAATAAATTGGTAAATTGAGTATATTTATTGATATTATTGAATTATATGTTGATAAATTAATTTTTGAGTAATTATATAATTTTTGGTGAATTTTTGAACATTTATAGTGAATATATATATATATATATATATATATATATATATATATATATATATATATATATATATATATATATATATATATATATATATATATATATATATATATATATAGGGGTATTTTGGTAATTTTACACTAAATTGGCTAAAAATATAATTAAATTGGTTTTAATAATTATTTGAGCTATAAAAATGATTTCTCCAAATTTTAGTATTTTTAACTAATTAAAACTATTTTTCGTAAATTATTTTCAAATTATATATAATATATACTATTTTTCTAAATAAATGGGTTTTTATTGATTTTTAGTATGTTTTAGGGTTAATTATGTAATTTGGATTTATAAAATGTATTTTAGTTGATTTTTATGAATTTATTGAGAATTTGTTGAATTTTAATAATATTTTATTAAAATTTGGATTTTTATTATAATTATCAGTGAAATAATTATTTTCAGTATTTTAAATATCTGATTTACTATATTTTGATCATTCAAGGGTATTTTTGGTATTTATGACATTTAAATGTGTTTTGTGTATATTCTGTGAATTGTGAACCTCGGTCGGTAAATTGTAGTTTGGAGTCCGATCGAGGGATTGTGGTTGTGAATTTGGTGTTATTCCGAAGTGTGTTTTCTTTGCAGGACCGGCTCTACTCTTTGAGTAGAGAGATGTCCGTTTTACAAGGGAGGTTCTGCCGGATTTTCGGTAGAATTCTCGTAAAACGTGATGTCCGGTCAAATTCCTATTCTAATTTTGTGTCTAAAATTCTAGATCGAGTCTTTAGAATTTTCGTTAAATTTATTCTGATTCATGTTGTCATTTGTTTGTCTAGCTGCACCGAGACCAAGGCCTAACGGATCAGGCCTGCTGAGTTTGTCTCGTGGAGCGCTAACATGTGAGTTATTATACTGTATATATATGCATTGCATATAGGATGCATGACTTAGGATTTTTATTTTCATTATATGTTTAAACAGTAATTTAATTATAATATGATTTGGTATATTTTTGGTATATTTTTAGTATATCTTGATATATAAATGTTTGTATATTTTCTATATACATTTAATATATCACCGGTATACTTAGAGTTTATTTTTGATATATGTATGTTAGATATTTAGGTTTATGTTTGTTATAATTTAATATTTATACATGATTTAAATGTGCATCGAACCATAATTATTTTATTAAATGATTAGTATAATTTAGGTTTATTCTTAAATAATTGCATGCTATATTATAAACCTACACTTAAATTATTTTTAAGTTTATTTTTGGTATATTTTGATTTATTTTCAAATAAATACATGTTTTATTATTAAATTAAACCTAACACATTAGTGGTATATTTAGGGTTTATTTTTGATATATGCATGCTAGATAATTAGGTTTATTTTTAGTATATTTGTGAATATATGTTAAACACAAACACGTATTTAAATGAATATTTATACATAAATGTTTTATTAAATGATTTGTGTACTTAGGGTATATCTTTTGTATATTTAAGTATATTTTTAAGAAAATGCATGTTATATTATTGTTACTCATTTAAATTATTTTTAACCATATTAATGATTTATCTTTAGTTTATTTCATATTTTATTTGACATATATATATACCCGAAATATACTGGCTATATTTTAGGTATATTTTTGGTATATATATATGGTTGATTTTATTATTATGAATGTCGTTCTACATTAATTATTTTCAGAATGAATGATTTATTCTAATTAAAGGATATCAATAGGACGTGCTTCCTAGTGGGCAACACTAGGGCCGTGTACGTACCGGTACGATAGATAAGGGTTGAGTGAGAAATAATTGTGGTGATTATAATTGATTTGATGGATTTGACTAAGATTAATGGTATGTTAGATAGTGTGATTGCGGGGCCAATCACACTGACAGTCATACTGCTGGAGCTCGGTTGACTTAGTGTCTCGGGGTCAGTCTACTGTCCATAAGTGAATTGAATGATCTATTGGGTTGATTGAGATGTGAGGTGATAGATAGTGTGATTACTGGAGCTCAGTTGACCAAGTGTCTCGGGGCCAATCACACTAACAGCCAGATTGTTGGGGCTCGATCGACTTAGTATCTCGGGGTCAGTCTGCTGTCCACATTGGAATAAGTGTTCTATTTGGAATCAAGTGAGCCTGTAGGGCTAGAGTGATGATGGGGTTGTTTGAGGTTGCTATTATTAGGGTTCTATGGATCCTTCATGAATTAAAACATACGTTTTCTATATTTAGTATATTTATAAAGGCAGAGTTTGGCATTCGTGTGAAATGTGTGTATATACATATATATATAAGAATGCATGATTGTTATGGTTTAGTTTGCATGTATATATAGTATAATAATTCACTCAGTGAGGTCTGACCCCCCTCAAATATTTTTTTTAGGAGATCCTATATCGTCAAACCTTAGTTGTAGAGTTCCTCGCCGGTGTTCTTCAGTCCCGACTATTTTATGCAAATGTATATTCTGAACTTTGATTTATATTCTAGAAACTACAGTAGTTGTGTTATTGTATTTGAGGAGCATTATTTTGTTTGGATATTATATACTCTGAGAATTTGTATTTGAACACTGTACGAATATGTATATATTTATGAAAGGATTTGGAGTATTTATTTTATATATTGATTCGAAAAATTTTAATTATATCGTACTTTTTATTTATTTATCGTATGATTTTATTTTATTAGGCTTGCTACGGGTTCCGGATTCAAAAGAATTCCCATTCCCTAGCGCCGGTCATGACTTCTAGTTTGGGTCATGATAGCATTGTTTCCCCTCAATCAATTTTGTTGATCCAAGCTAGTTACAACTTCGATTTTGAGTAATTGATTTTGGGTTATTTTTGGTTAATTTTGTTAAATTGAGTTTGAATTCAAATTAATTAGATGTAGTTGCTTTGGAATTAAATGCAATTGAGGTTGTGATCTAGCTAATGGTGATTTTTATTCATTTTTATGATTTTTTCAAATTTTCCTGGCTCAGTTACTATTCATGCTACTGTTCCGAGCTTGGGAAAATATTTTATTTTTAATAAATTCTATTAATTATGTAGAGTAAACTTTATGAAGAAAGTTTTGTGAAATTCTTTATAGAATTTTAAATATGAATTTTTGAAGGTTATGTTTAAATATGTAAGTTTTAGAAAGTTATTAGAAATTAGTAAAATTATTTAATTTTAATTAAATTGTTGTTGATTATTATGTTTTAGACTATTTTGGTTAATAAAAGTATGAAAAATAATTTTTATAATTATTTTTCATTTTTAATTAATAAGTGGTAATTTTGGGAAGATATATGAAAAATAAGTTTATTTATTATTTTCCAAGCTTAAATGAGCATTTTATTATTTTTATGATATAATTGAGTGATTTTGATAATTATTTACAATTTATGCTAACTTAATTGTAAAAGTTGTAAAATGAAATTTTATTCCATTAACGGATTTTATTAGCAAAATAATATTTATAAACTAGAATTTTATTATTTATTTGGAAAATAATTTCTTTAATATTTTTATGATATATTTTGGTGATTTGAGAAAATTATATTATTTTTATATATTTTTTGATATTGGTTCTCGATTGAGCGTGAAATGTAGTTCGAGGTCCAACTCGAGATGTTGAGCCTTGGAATATGTTGAAGTGTGTTTTTGTACATGATTGACTATACTTTTAGTAGAGAGATATCTGTTTTATAAAGGAGACTCTATTAAATTTTCGGTAGATTTCTCGTAAAATGTGACATTGAGTCTATGTTAAATTTTAACTGTTTTTAAAGTCAAGTTTTAGATTGAGTTTTCTCTAGAAAGTTAGAATATATAAGATTATAATTTTTATCCTAATTAATTTATTATTATTTTTTTATAGCCGTGTTGTGACCAAGACCTACAGGACGGGGCCAGTTGAGTCATTATAGAGAAGCGCATTCCACCTGTAAATTATTATTATATGTATGCATTGCATGTAGAAAATATTATTGGCATCCATATTTCAAATAAATATGAATTTTATTATGCTATATTGTATTAAATGTTATTTATTATTGTTATTGCAAATATATATGATTTCATATATATAAATGTGAATATTAATTGTTATTAATGGATGCTGCCATATTTTAATATGAATTTCATTATTTTATTTATAAAATGATGTTTCGGAGGATAGGTGTAGAACATGCCATATAGTGGGCCACACTAATATTATTGTGTAACAGTACGCTAGATGCTAGGTTTTAATACATTGATTAATTTGAATTATGACAAAGATTTAATTATTAAGATTGTGAATAAAGAGTGGTGTGGCTATGAGAGTTCAGTTCACTCAGTGTCTCAAGGCCAGTCCACTGTTAAATTTGAGAAGGAAAATATTTTTGAATTTAAGTGAGCCTGTTGGTTAGTAAGGTTTAATGATTGAGGTTGTAGAAAAATTTAGGGTTCTGCTCCGATCCTCCACGCAAAATCTTTATGCATTTATTTATTTTTCGTAAAATGTGATTTTGAGGATCTCTATGAAATGCATGTATAAAATAAATAAATATAAATATATAAATATTATTATACTGATGCTTAAATGTCTATGTCCTTAGGTTGCATGCATATACATAATAATGATTCACTCAGTGAGGTCTGACCCCTTAAATTATTTTTCAGGATCCTTTTCATCAGACCTCTCATAGTAGTTATCTTCACCAGACTCTTTCCTCACTGGTTGACTTATGTAAATTTTGAAGTATCACTCATTGTATTTATTAGACACTATAGTACTAGTATTTACTTGTGGTAGTAAGTTTTGTTGATGTTGTTAGTATCTATGTATTTGAATATTTGTATGAACATATTTTTTTTATGATATAATATGGAGATTTCTTTATGTTTTAAAAAGTTTTAATTCTGAGGCATGTTTTTGGTTATATTAGTTTGTGGATTTGTGTTTAAGGCTTGCTATAGATTCCGTATTTATAAAAATTCCTATTTTCTAGCGCAGGTCATGATCCTCGGGTTTGGATTGTGACATACCAATTATTAGGAAAATCAAAGGAAGGAAAAGAAATACTAAGAGAAGAAATATATTAAATTATAGACAAATCTCACTGCATGATTTTCATTTCTTATTCACGTATGTATTTATAGTGTAAAAAAATACACAACAACTCATAACAATACACAATAAATATACCCAATTAAGAAGTTTTAATTTTGGAATAATTATTCTTCACCATGCATATCAAACAACTTACAAAAATTAAGCTTCACCATATAAATAAATATAGTTAAAAAATGTCTAGAACAGCTACAAATTAATTACTTTCATCTGTGTGACATTACACAAGCCAATGGGACCCTTTTTTTTTCCTAAAATTCCGGTCATTGAATCACAAAATATCAAGAGGAGTTGAACTGAATTAGAAAAATAATAATTCCAAGGAGGATCATTACAAATTCTTTAGCTTCGAAACAATTAACAAAATTAATACACAGAAATAAATTTGCATATATATATATATATAACCATAAAAAATTATTACCCAGAATTAGTGAGAGAATAATTAAATAGTCACTTTCCTATAAGGATATAGAATTTAAATTCTACCTATTGATTTAAAAGCCAAGGATTACCTTCTTAAAAGAAAAATATATAGTGGTATTTAAACTTAAAAAAATCCTAGCCTCATTTTTTCTCAACTTTTTTTTTCGTTCTTTTCTAGTCACTCAATGCCTTAAGCAAGGAGAGGTGGTTTTTGGCAATTTTTGGTCTGAAATCACCCTTCCACACCTATTTTTATCTATTTATTTATTAACTAATTAGTTATTTTATATAAATTTGAATTATATTTTGTTTTTCGTGATTTTATCATCTTATTGCGGTGTTTGATTTTTCGTCATTTTATTGCAAAGTTTTATTTTTTATCGTCTTATTGCGACTTTTTATATGTGTGTGAGTGATTCAGGTAAAACATATTCAATCAAATAAAGAAAACAAATTAGATTACGGTCGTCATTATGTTACAAAACTGAAGTCATATGTATTTTAGTAACTATAATATTATCAAATTTGCAGACTTTAATTTATTTTATTATAGTATTAATATAAATATTATTTTATTCTATGTGGTTTTTAACTAATTTATTTCTGTATTTCCATTAATATATTGCTACTTTGAATCAATAATATTGATTTTCTTTTAAAAATGTATAGTTGATTGAGTGAAATGTGGTTTTCTTTGGACTCGTATTCTCAAAATAAATTGAATCTTGCTAAAAGCTATCATTATTTTTTTTTTTCTTGTCATTTTTTTTGAGAGATTTTCTTGCCTCATATTTTTAAAAAAGGACGGAAATTTTTTTAATTCAAAATATAAAAATGGGTAGCTACAAATTCCTAATTATTATTATTATTATTATTTGTCTATAACAAAAAAAATATTTTTTATTAATAGAAAGATTAAATCATCTAAATAGCAATAGGTTGCATAATAAAGATCTTTCCATTTTAAAAGGCTGAAAACCTACAATTCATAAAAATGGCTACTAAATTTTATAAAATTGTCATCCTTACATCTCATAATATCTTTTAAAATGGTCACTAGATTGCGAAGAATTTATGCTTATTTTTACCCAATTACATGATATAATTTATTTTGTTGACAATAAATGACAAATGTTAACGAAAAAAAAATCTCATTTACAAAAGATAATTTATCTTTCATAAATAAAATATTTATACTTGCATAATGGGACATGTAAAGACTATTAATTATCAACTTGTTAAATATAGTGATCAAGTCAATTAAAGCATATGAGTAAGAGATAATACCTTATTTAAAAAAAGACAGAGAGATAATACCAAAAGTTTATCTCATGAATAGCTTTGTCTTGTAAGTTGTAAGTGTCCCATTTTCATGTCATAGAGAGGCTGCAAAATGTAGCAAAAACAAATCCTAACCATCATTCTCGTCATCTACGTTTTCATAATTAGGAAAAATTATATTATTGGTACCTAAAGCTTTTCGATTTTTACCGTTTGAGTATTCAGATTTTTTTTTTCCAATCAATCAACTTTTTCAATTTTTATATTATCATTAACTATTAATTTATCATGAATTTAAGTGCCCCCAAGCAGTATTTTTTTTTTTTACATCTGTCACAACCCAAAATAGGGGCCATGACCGGCGCTAGGGAACGAGAATTCTTTCGAATCCAGAACCCGTAGCAAGCCTAAAAATAAAATAAAATATGCAATAGTAATAGTACAATATCAAATTTGCAGCGGAAATAAAAATCGTAAATGTAATAATAACATTCTCATCAACTGGATTTAATTTAAATCTCAACTCATCGCATATATATATAAAATCTTTAATACAAATCCAGTTTCAATATAATACATCTCTTTAAATAAAATACATGAAATTCCACACTTTAATTCACAACTACTGCAGTATCTAGATTATAAAATAACACTCAAGTAAATGATTTACACAAAGAAGCCGAGGTGGAAGAAATCCGGCATATCGACCTGCTACTGAGGTCTGAAGAAGTTGACTCTCTTGAAAAATAGTCAACGGAGGGGAGTCAGACCTCACTAAGTGAATTACTATAATATATATACATACACACTAAATGATAATGCATACAGTCAACAATATATATATAATATGTATATATACAAGCAATTACACACAGATGCAATAAAATCATTTTATATATTTTCATTAAAAATCATCTTTTATGAAGGATCACATGGAACCCTAGAATAACGCAACCTCAGAAAATAGTGTTAGACAACACTCTAGCCATACAGGCTCACTTAGTCCAAATATATCCACTTAATCCATTTAGACAGTAGACTGGCCCCAAGACACTAAGTCAACCGAGCTCCAGCAGTCTGACTGCCAGTGTGATTGGCCCCGAGACACTTGGTCAATTGAGCTCCAGCAATCACACCCACAAACCACATCTCACACATATCAATAATCATATCAAATCAATATCCACAAATAGTTAGTAATATAGCCTAAAGCTATAGGCGTACCGGTACGTACTCGGTCCTAGTGCTGCCCACTAGGTAGCACGTTCTATTGATATCCTTCATCATTAATAATGTAAAACATTCATTCACAAAAATAAATGATGCATGAATATAAATGAAATAACAATATAACCCATATATATACCAGAAATATACCAAAAGTAAACCAGGTATATTTCGAGTATATATACGTCAAATAAATCCAGTCAAATTATAAATTAAACTAAAAATATATTTAAAATCATTTTTAAATATAATTTATTAACAAAACATGTATATAATTTATTATATACCAAAAATAAACCAAAAATATACTTAATATAAACTTAAGAAATAATCAAATTATTTATGCATATTTAATCAACATAAAACATGCATTTCTAAATCATGCATCCTAAGCATATATATATAGTATAGTAACTCACCTAGTGCACTCCACGAGACGGGTCCAACGGGCCTGGTCCACTAGCCCTCAGTCTTGGCACAACTAAATAAGCAAATAACGACAGACATTAGAATAAGCCTAATAGAAATCCTAGAATTCGATCTAGAGTATTTAACACAAAATTAGAAATTAGGGTTCGATTGGATATCACGTTTTACGAGAATTCTATCAAAAATCCGGTAGAACCTCCCTTGTAAAACGGACATCTCTCTACTCAAAAGAGTAGAGCCGACCCTGCAAGGAAATACACTTTGAAAAACTACACAAAGCACAATCAAAATCCCACGGTCAGACTCCAAACTACAGTCCACCGACCGGGGTCCACAAACACAGAATAATTCCAGATATACCAAAAATATCCTTATAACATAGAAATTCATTTTATAAGTATAAATTACATAATTAACCTTTAAACACTATAAAAACCGATAAAAACTCATTTTATTAGAAAAATCGTATATTATATATATAATTGAAAATAATTCACGAAAAATAGTTTTTAATTAGTTAAAAATACTAAATAATTTGTAGAAATCAATTTTATACCTTAAATAACTATTAAAACCAATTAAATTACATTTTTAACCAATTTAGGGTAAAATTACCAAAATACCCCTATATATATAAATATACTAAAATTACTTCAAAAATTCACCAAAAATTATAAAATTATCCAAAATTAATTTTCTCAGCATATTTATCAATAATATCAATAATTAAACTCAATTAACCAATTAAATTCAAATAAAAACACAATTAACCCTAATTTCTCAAAATCACATAAACTTCAATAATTCAAAATAAATACTTAGAAATTCATAAAAATTCCAAATAAATTCCTATAATTCATTTCAACACTTAATTTAACCATAAAACCCAATTTCATAATTTAAATAATTAATTTCCGAAAATTAAAAAATAATATTAAATATTCAAAAATACCCAAAAATCCAAAAAATCTCCAAAAATTCCACAAAAATTCATACATGTAGATTAAAATACTAGGAACAACATTTGTGAAAGGATTTTTCATGAATCAATCAATTCAAAGCTCAAAAAAATCAAAAACCCTAATGTGACTGAAATTGAAAATTCGAAACCTAAACAATTCTAGACCATTTTAGCTCAAACCAAAGCTAGAATCACACTCACCGGAGCTTAAGGAGAAGAAAGAGACCAGCGGTGTCGAAAACGGTGGCCGGAATCGTCGTCGACGGCAAAGGGAAGAAGTTTCGGCCAAAAGGGAAGAAAGGGCTTGCCGACGCCGGGGAAGGGAGCTGAAGGCGTCGGAGTGGCTAGCTGAGGAAGGTGGAGCTCCTGGCAGCACACCGACGGCCGGAAATTGGAAGTTGCAGATAGTGAGGGGTGGTGGTCGGGCGCGCACGGGAAGAAGGAAGAAGAAGAAGAAGAAAGAAAAAGAAAAAGAAAGAAAAGAAAAAGAAAAGAAAAAAGAAAAAAAAAGAAAAAGAAAGAAAAAAGAAAAAAAGAAAAAAATAATAATAAAAATAATTTTAATAATTTAATAATAAATAAAATAATTAAATAACAACAAATAAATAAACAAATAATAAAATATTAGGGTAATATATATTAAACCCTAATTAAATAAATATTCACACATATAGTCTTTATTTAGTAATTTAAAAATACGCATGAGTTCATGCAAGTCCGAAAATATATTTAGAATAATTAATAATAAATTATTTATGTGAAAATTTCCCCAAAAAATGAAAGTCTCGGAAAAATTTTACGTAAAGCACTGTAAATAAAACACAGTATTTAAAATAGGTCTTAAATACATATCAACTCATGAAAATATCGTAATATATACAAAAAAATTATTAACACTGTATATCCCGATACAGTGTAAAAATATTTTAAAAAAACGGGATATTACAGTCTTCCCCCCTTAAAAGAATTCATCCTCGAATTCCAAAAAGAAAAGATTACAGAATCAGGAAGGAAAGAGATACGGGTAAGAAGCTCGCATCTCAGCTTCAGTCTCCCACGTATGCTCCTCGACTCTGTCGCTACGCCACAGAACCTTGACCATCGGAATCTGCTTCGATCGTAACTATCGAACTTGAAAATCAACGATCGCCATAGGTTCTTCCACAAATGTCAAATCTTCACTCACTTCTAGACTGTCGGGCTGCAACACGTGTGAAGGGTTTGAGATATACTTCCTCAACATCGAGATATGAAATACTGGATGCACTTGTGACATACTCGGAGGCAAATCCAACCGATATGCAACAGTGCCAACTCTCTCCAGAATCTCAAACAGTCCAATATATCTCGGTGCTAACTTACCCTTCCTGCCAAATCTAATCACACCCTTCATCGGAGATACTTTCAGAAAAATGAAATCTCCAACCTGAAACTCCACATCTCTGTGCCTAGGATCCGCGTAACTCTTCTGTCTACTAACTGCGATATCTAATCTGCGCTTAATCACGGTGACTTTCTCTGCAGCATCCTGAACCATCTTAGGTCCAGTCAAAGCTCTCTCACTAATCTCATCCCAACTCAGAGGGGATCTACACTTCCTTCCATATAATGCCTCATACGGTGCCATACCAATACTGCTATGGTAGCTGTTATTATATGCAAACTCAACAAGCGACAAATGATCATCCCAGCTACCTCCCAAATCCAGGACACACATCCTCAACATATCTTCCAGTGTCTGGATCGTCCTCTCAGACTGGCCATCTGTCTGAGGATGGAAAGCAGTACTGAAATCCAACCTAGTGCCCATCGCTTCTTGTAATTTCTGCCAAAAACGAGAGGTAAACACCGAACCTCTATCTGACACAATGGACACAGGTACTCCATGAAGGCACACAATATGCTTCACATACAACTTCGCCAATCTAGCAACTGAATAAGTGGCTTTAACAGGCAAGAAATGTGCAGACTTCGTCAACCTGTCTACAATCACCCAGATGGAATCGTATCCATCCCTAGAATGAGGTAAACCTACCATAAAATCCATAGTTATCCTTTCCCACTTCCACTTGGAAATAGGAAGAGGCTGAAGCTTCCCAGAAGGCTTCTGATGTTCGACTTTCACTTGCTGACACGTCAAGCACTTCATAACATAATTAGCGACATCCTTCTTCAATCCATCCCACCAGTATAAATCTCTGATACTGTGGTACATCTGAGTAATGCCCGGATGAACGCTGTAAGCTGTAGAGTGTGCTTCCTCTAGGATCTCTTCTCTCAAATCATCCACATCAGGAACACATAATCTACCACTGATCCACAACACACCATCATCATCGAGTGTGAAATCAATGAACTTCCCTGCTCTGACATTCTCTGTAAGCTCTTCCAGAATAGGATCTCGGCTCTGAGCTGCTTTAATCCTATCCCTCAGTATAGATCGCACTTTAAATTGAGCTAGCAGTCCACCTGATCTACTAATCTTCATCATCAGACCTTGATCCACCATCAGATGCAACTCTTGGATCAATGGTCTCCCTTCAACACTGATGTGAGCAAGACTACCTGAGGACTTCCTACTCAAGGCATCTGCTACCACATTAGCTTTACCCGGATGATATAGAATCTCACAATCATAATCCTTCAACAATTCCAACCATCTCCTTTGCCTCAGATTCAGATCTCGCTGCTGGAAAATGTACTTAAAGCTCTTGTGATCAGTAAATATCTCACAAGTCACCCCGTACAAATAATGTCTCTAGATCTTCAAAGCAAAGATCACTGCAGCCATCTCAAGGTCATGTGTGGGATAGTTTTGCTCATGCTTCTTCAACTGCCTCGAAGCATAGGCTATCACCCTTCCATTCTGCATCAACACACAACCAAGACCAATTCTAGAGGCATCACAGTAAACTGTGAACTTATCCACACCTTTAGGCAAAGCTAACACTGGCGCTGTGGTCAATTTCTCCTTCAACAATTGGAAACTATTCTCACAAGCTTCTGACCACTCGAATCTAACATTCTTATGAGTCAAGCGAGTCATAGGGGCTACAATTCTGGAAAAATCCTGCACAAACCGCCTATAATACCCAGCTAAACCCAGAAAACTTCGAATCTCTGTGACAGAAGTAGGTCTAGGCCACTCAGATACTGCCTCAATCTTCTGTGGATCAACCTGAATACCTTCTTTAGACACTACGTGTCCAAGAAAAGAAACACTCTCTATCCAGAAATCACACTTCAAGAATTTAGCATAAAGCTGATGATCTCTCAGTGTCTGCAGTATAATCCTCAAGTGATATACATGCTCTTCCATACTCCTAGAATAAACCAGTATATCATCAATGAAGACTACCATAAACTGATCCACATACGGTCTGAATACCCTATTCATCAGGTCCATAAAAGCTGCTGGTGCATTAGTCAAACCAAAAGACATCACCAAAAACTCATAATGGCCATATCTAGTGCGGAATGCTGTCTTAGGAATATCAGCTTCACTGATCCGCAACTGATGATAACCCAACCTTAAGTCAACCTTAGAAAAGAACTGTGCACCTTGTAGCTAATCAAACAAATCATCTATCCTCGGGAGAGGATACTTGTTCTTCACTGTCACCTTATTAAGCTCTCTGTAGTCAATGCACAGTCTCAGGGTACCATCCTTCTTCTTCACAAACAAGACTGGTGCACCCCAAGGAGAAACACTAGGTCTGATGAAACCTTTATCCAATAACTCTTGCAACTGCTCCTTCAACTCTTTCAATTCTGCAGGAGCCATACGATAGGGTGGCATAGATATAGGAGTAGTACCTGGGACCACATCTATACAGAACTCAATCTCTTTATGAGGTGGTAAACCTGGAAACTCCTCGGGAAAAACATCAGGAAACTCACAAGCAATCGGAACATCTGTGAGTGATAACTTCTCCACTGAAGTATCCCTGACCAATGCCAAATACCCCTGACATCCTTTCCTCAACAACTTCCTAGCCGTAATAGCAGAAATAAGATTCTGAGGTGCTGAACTCCTATCACCCATAAACTTAAAATCTTCTTCATCAGGAATTCTGAAAGTCACCTCTTTATTCCTACAATCTACCACGGCATAGTGCTGAGATAACCAATCCATTCCCAGAATGACATCAAACTCCATCACATCCAACAGAATCAAATCAACGGGTAATTCTCTATCTCCCACGAGAACTGGACAACCAGAAAGAACAATATTGGTGTCCAAGGAATCGCTCAGAGGAGTGGCAACAGACAAAGGAAAAGCCATCCTCGAAGCTTGCCAACAAGATTTGAAAGCAAAAATGGGAGAAACAAATGAATGCGTAGCACTCGGATCAAACAAAACCCATGCATCCAGGTAACAAACAAAAACAATACCTGCCACGACTGCATTAGATGCCTGAGCATCATGCTGAGTAAGATGAAAGACTCTGGCCTGACCTCGACCTCCCTGCTAACTGGTAGAAGCCTGGCCAATACCTCTGGCACCTCCTCTAGTACCTCTACCACGACTCTACTGTGGAATAAACTGAGTGGAACTCTGATACTGGGCTGGTGGTAACTGAAATGGCACGGGTGCTGCACTAGCAATCGACTGCTGTGAGAATCGCGGAATCTACTGCTGCTGATACCCAGAATAAGGACACGATCTGGCAAAATGTCCTGTCTGCCCGCATCTGAAGCATGTCAATGGTGTCAGATAACACGATCCCTGATGGACTCTACCACAAGTCTGACAAACATTGGCCGCTGATCCAGAACTACGACCACTGCTGCTGCTCGAAGCACCTGACCTAAATCTGAATGATCTACGCTGACCTCCACGGCCATGTCTACTGCTCCGATGCACTCGTTGCTGCTGTCTCTGACTCTGCTGAGTCGGACCTCGCTGTTGACTACTCGATCCAACATGGAAGCTCGAATACGGAGTAGCCTGCAATCCACTCGACTGAACTCCTAACTGGTAATAATCAGGCATCGCTCCCTGCCTAACTAGCCTCAACTCAATCTCCTTAGCCAACTCAATCACAGACTCGAGAGTAAGCCTACTGTAGGCATACCAGCAAAAGCTGAACCCAAACCAGTGACATACGTAGTGACCGCAAAATACTGATCTCGCATTAGATCCTCAGCATATCTACCCAGACGAAGAAACTCTTGGGTATACTCCTCTACAGATCGATCTCCATGAGAAATACTAGTCAGACGGAGACGATAGCTCAAACGAAGAGGCTTTGGACAAAATCTCCTCATAAATCGCTCTCGGAACTGAGCCCATGTCATCGTCATCATATAAGGCTGGATCATCTGAATGAACCAATCTAAGGCTAGTCCCTCGACAGACAACTCAACGATCATGATCCGCTGGTACTCGGTGTGAGCAGTCCGAGTCCTAGTCTCAATCGCATGCAAAAAATCTAAAGGATCAGAAGTACCTTCAAAAGTAATCCTGCCAACTCGGGCATAGAACAAAGCTGCCTCAGGGTCAGACATACCTTGCTGATAGGCAGGCTGAACAGGTTGAACAACTAGAGGAACATGAATATCAAACTCAGCCTCTACAGGCTCCTTGTCCTGTAACTCTCTCTGCCTACGGCGACCTGTCGCTCCTCGAGGTCTACCTCTGCCACGACCTCTACGTCTAACTGGCTGCTCAGGAGGTAAAACCTCATCCTAAAAAGACTCATCATCCTCGGCCTCAACGACCGGTGGAGCGACACACGCTCGCCTCCTCATACTGAAAAGACAAACGGAAAGATTCAGACAAAATAGAAAATAGAGGAATAACGCTGAAAACTACAGTAAGGAATACTTATCAAGACATACTCGAGCCTAATACACTGCAGTAGTCCAACAGAAAACACAACTTTAAAACTATGGGCACAACTCACATAACTAATCCCTGACACAGAACTCCGCTCTGATACCAACTTTGTCACGACCCAAAACAGGGGCCATGACTGGCGCTAGCGAACGGGAATTCTTTTGAATCCAGAACCCGTAGCAAGCCTAAAAATAAAATAAAATATGCAATAGTAATAGTACAATATCAAATTATGTAACGGAAATAAAAATCGTAAATGTAATAATAACATTCTCATCAACTGGATTTAATTTAAATCTCAACTCATCGCATATATATATAAAATCTTTAATACAAATCCGGTTTCAATATAATACATCTCTTTAAATAAAATACATGAAATTCCACACTTTAATTCATAACTACTGCAGTATCTAGATTATAAAATAACACTCAAGTAAATGATTTACATAAAGAAGCCGGGGCGGAAGAAATCCGGCGTATCGACCTGCTACTGAGGTCTGAAGACGTTGACTCTCCTAAAAAATAGTCAACGAAGGGGAGTCAGACCTCACTGAGTGAATTACTATAATATATATACATACACACTAAATGATAATGCATACAGTCAATAATATATATATATAATATGTATATATACAGGCAATTACACACATATGCAATAAAATCATTTTATATATTTTCATTAAAAATCATCTTTTATGAAGGATCACATGGAACCCTAGAATAACGCAACCTCAGAAAATAGCGTTAGACAACACTCTAGCCATACAGGCTCACTTAGTCCAAATATATCCACTTAATCCATTTAGACAGTAGACTGGCCCCGAGACACTAAGTCAACCGAGCTCCAGCAGTCTGACTGCCAGTGTGATTGGCCCCGAGACACTTGGTCAACCGAGCTCCAGCAATCACACCCACAAACCACATCTCACACATATCAATAATCATATCAAATCAATATCCACAAATAGTTAGTAATATAGCCTAAAGCTATAGGCGTACCGGTACGTACTCGGTCCTAGTGCTGCCCATTAGGTAGCATGTTCTATTGATATCCTTCATCATTAATAATGTAAAACATTCATTCACAAAAATAAATGATGCATGAATATAAATGAAATAACAATATAACCCATATATATACCAGAAAAATACTAAAAGTAAACCAGGTATATTTGAGTATATATACGTCAAATAAATCCAGTCAAATTATAAATTAAACTAAAAATATATTTAAAATCATTTTTAAATATAATTTATTAACAAAACATGTATATAATTTATTATATACCAAAAATAAACCAAAAATATACTTAATATAAACTTAAGAAATAATCAAATTATTTATGTATATTTAATCAACATAAAACATGCATTTCTAAATCATGCATCCTAAGCATATATATATAGTATAGTAACTCACCTAGTGCGCTCCACGAGACGGGTCCAACGGGCCTGGTCCACTAGCCCTCGGTCTCGGCGCAACTAAATAAGTAAATAACGACAGACATTAGAATAAGCCTAATAGAAATCCTAGAATTCGATCTAGAGTATTTAACACAGAAATAGAAATTAGGGTTCGACTGGATATCACGTTTTACGAGAATTCTGCCAAAAATCCGGCAGAACCTCCCCTGTAAAACGGACATCTCTCTACTCAAAAGAGTAGAGCCGACCCTGCAAGGAAATACACTTTGAAAAACTACACAAAGCATAATCAAAATCCCACGGTTGGACTCCAAACTACAGTCCACCGACCGGGGTCCACAAACACAAAATAATTCCAGATATACCAAAAATATCCTTATAACATAGAAAGGTCATTTTATAAGTATAAATTACATAATTAACCTTTAAACACTATAAAAACCGATAAAAACTCATTTTATTAGTTTTAAATCGTATATTATATATATAATTGAAAATAATTCACGAAAAATAGTTTTAATTAGTTAAAAATACTAAATAATTTGTAGAAATCATTTTTATACCTTAAATAACTATTAAAACCAATTAAATTACATTTTTAAACCAATTTAGGGTAAAATTACCAAAATACCCCCTATATATATAAATATACTAAAAATTACTTCAAAAATTCACCAAAAATTATAAAATTATCCAAAATTAATTTTCTCAACATATTTATCAATAATATCAATAATTAAACTCAATTAACCAATTAAATTCAAATAAAAACACAATTAACCCTAATTTCTCCAAAATCACATAAACTTCAATAATTCAAAATAAATACTTAGAAATTCATAAAAATTCAAAATAAATTCCTATAATTCATTTCAACACTTAATTTAACCATAAACCCCAATTTCATAATTTAAATAATTAATTTCCGAAAATTAAAAAAATAATATTAAATATTCAAAAATACCCAAAAATCCAAAAATTCCACAAAAATTCATACATGTATATTAAGCTACTAGGAACAACATTTGTGAAGGGATTTTTCATGAATCAATCAATTCGAAGCTCAAAAAAATCAAAAACCCTAATGTGACCGAAATTGAAAATTCGAAACCTAGAGCAATTCTAGACCATTTTAGCTCAAACCAAAGCTAGAATCACACTCACCGGAGCCTTAAGGAGAAGAAAGAGACCGGCGGTGTCAAAAATGGTGGCCAAATTCGTCGTCAACGGCAAAGGGAAGAAGTTTCGGCCAAAAGGGAAGAAAGGGCTTGCCGGCGCCGGGGAAGGGAGCTGAAGGCGACGGAGTGGTTGGCTGAGGAAGGTGGAGCTCCTGGCAGCACACCGACGGCCGAAATCGGAAGTTGTAGACGGTGAGGGGTGGTGGTTGGGCGCGCACGGGAAGAAGGAAGAAGAAGAAGAAGAAGAAGAAAAAGAAAAAGAAAGAAAAGAAAAAGAAAAGAAAAAGAAAAAAAAGAAAAAAAAAGAAAAAGAAAGAAAAAAGAAAAAAATAATAAAATAAGAATAAAAATCATTTTAATAATTTAATAATAAATAAAATAATTAAATAACAACAAATAAATAAACAAATAATAAAATATTAGGGTAATATATATTAAACCCTAATTAAATAAATATTCACACACATAGTCTTTATTTAGGTAATTTAAAAATACACATGAGTTCATAGCAAGTCCGAAAATATATTTAGAATAATTAATAATAAATTATTTCGTGAAAATTTCCCCGAAAATGAAAGTCTCGGGAAAATTTTACGTAAAGCACTGTAAATAAAACACAGTATTTAAAATAGGTCTTAATACATATCAAACTCATGAAAATATCGTAATATATACACAAAAATTATTAACACTGTATATCCCGATACATTGTAAAAATATTTTAAAAACACGGGATATTACAACATCTCATCTAATCTGATTCGTATTACATTCAAAATTTCTATATTAAATGATTTTAGTAAATAAAATTTAAAATTTAGTTTTTAATCATTTTATTTTTATTAGTTAAATGTTTAATTTAAATAAAATTAATTTATACCTATTTATTAAATTAATTTTAATTAATAGAGTAAAAAATGAAATTTTTATATTTTATGAGAAAAAGGTAAAATAACATTAATTCTTTTTACTACATAATTTATCTTAGTGATTAAAACAAGTATTTGTAGAATATTATTATGCCAATTAATAGGACCACTGAAATAATTTTAAGGTCTAGGCAAAAAAAATTAAGTCATTGTTGGAGTTTTTATTAATTAATACTTCACCTCCTTAATTACCAACTATATATATATATATAATATATATATATATATATATATATATATATATATATATATATATAAGTGAAAGGGGACAAATAAAAATTATGAAAAAAATTTCACTTATAATTATATAAAAATTAGATAATTAGTCTTTTATTAATTCTATCAAATTAAAATTATATTTTAATTAATTTAATTAATAAAAGACTAAATAAATTCTATTTTATCTCTAATAAAAATTAAATTAAAAACTAACTAAAATATAACTCTAATTTAATTGAAAGTATATTTTTTATTTTATTAGATTAACTTCTATCTTATCTCTAAAAAAAATTCTAATTTAATTGAAAATATAATTCTCTATTCTAATTACGCTGACTTCTATTTTATCTCAAATAAAAAATTAATTTAATTAAAATATAATTATGATATAATTGAAGATATGTTTCTGTTTTTAATTAGGTTAACTTCTATTTTATCTCTAATGAAAATTAAATTGAATTAAATTAAATGTAATCCTAATTTAATTGAAAGTATGTTTTCTATTCTAATTTAACTTCTATTTTATCTCTAATAAAAATAAAATTATTGACATATAATTCTAATTTAATTGAAATTATGTTTCCTATTTTAATTATGTTAATTTCTATTTTATCTCTAACAAATTAAATTAATTAAAATTTTAGTGATAATTTTGTTAAAAATATATATTTTTGTATTTTAATTAGGTCCACTTATATGTTATCTAATATAAATAAAATACATAACATAATTTTAATAAGTCTTATTATATTAAATTAATAAGTAAATAATTAAAATTAAAATCAAAATAATAAATTTTAGGAAAATAGGAAAAATATCTAATTGTCACGACCCAAAACAGGGGCCATGACTGGCGCTAGGGAACGGGAATTGTTTCGAATCCAGAACCCATAGCAAGCCTTAAATAAAATAAAACATGCAATAATAATAATAACAACATAAATAAAGTATTCTGTAGCGGAACTAAAATCATAATATTGAAATATTAATCCACCAAGTGAAATTAAATCGAACTAACTCAATTCATATATAAATAATCTTTCAATACAAAGTCAGTTCAAATCTTAAAGTACATAACTCACACAAATATAATACATAAACCCCACAACTGTTTACAACTATTGTAGTGTCTAGATTATAAAATGAAACTCAAGTAAGCAGTTTTACATAGTGAAGCTGGGCGGAAGAAATCCGGCGTATGAGTCTGCTACTGTGGTCTGAAGACGATGACTCTCTTGAAAAATAGTCAACGGAGGGGAGTCAGACCTCACTGAGTAAATTGTTATAATATATATACATGCAAACTAAATGACAATGCACACATTCAATAGTATATATATAATAAATATATTTACAAGCAAATACACACAAATGCAGCAAAATCATTTTTTTTATATATTTTACTGAAATCACTGTTTATGGGGATCAAATAGAACCCTAGAAAATTGCAACCTCAAACAGTGTTAGACAACACTCTAGCCATACAGGCTCACTTAATCCAAATAAATTCACTTGTTCCATTTGGACAGTAGACTGGCCCCGAGACACTATGTCGACCGAGCTCCAGCAGTCTGACTGTCAGTGTGATTGGCCCCGAGACACTTGGTCAACCGAGCTCCAGCAATCACACTCCCAAATCATATCTCACATCAAATAAATTAATTAATCCAATCAAATCAATATCCACAAATAGGTTAGTAATATAGCCTAAATGTTATCAGCGTATCGGTACGTACTCGGTCCTAATGCTGCCCACTAGGTAGCACATTCTATTGATATCCTTCATTATATATAAAACATACATTCTTTAAACACATGATGCATGAAGTTGAATAAAATAGCAACATAAACCATATATATACTAGAAATATACCAAAAATAACCAGGCATATTTCGAGTATATATACGTCAAATAAATCTAATTAAGTACAAAATAAACTAAAAATATACCATGAATATACATAAAACATTTTAAGAATAATTTATTAATAAAACATTCATATAGTTGAAAATATACCAAAAATATACCGAAAATATACCAAAAGTAAACCTAAGTATAAATAAATAGTTTATGCATATTTTACTAAAATAAATCATACATTTCTAAAACATGCACCTTAAAACATATATAAATAAAATAACAACTCACTGTTATTCTGCTCCACAAGATGGGTCCGACGGGCCTAGTCTACTAGGCCTCGGTTTTGGCGCAACTAAACAAACAAACAATAGTAGAAAATCAGGAATAAATCTAGCAAAAATTCCTAGAAGCTCAATCTAGAATACTAGACACAGAAATTAGAATCAAAGTTTGACCGAACATCACATTTTATGAGAATTCTACCAAAAATCCGGCAGAACCTCCCTTGTAAAATGGACATCTCTCTACTCAAAGAATAGAGCTAGTCCCTACAAAGATGTCATGACCCAAAGTAGGAGTCATGACCGGCGCTAGGGAATGGGGAATTCTTTCGAATCCGGAACCTGAAGCAAGCCTTAGAAAATAAAATCATGCAATAATTAAATAAAAATATGACAGAATTAAATTTTTTGAATTAAAATATAATATAAATACTTCAAATCCTTCTCAATGAATACATCATCGTATAGTAATCAAATACAAATTCTCAGAATATTAAATATCCACAACAAAATAATACTCCTCAGATATAATAACACGACTAATGCACTTTCTAGAATACAAATCAGAAGTTAAATTGTTACATTATATAAAATAGTCAAGACTGAAGAACACCGGCGAGGAACTTTACGACTAAGGTTTGACGATAAAGGATCTCTTGAAAAAAAATAATTAAGGGGGTCAGACCTTATTGAGTGAATTATAATACTATATATACATGCAAACAAACCATAACCAATCAGGCATTCTTATTATTATATATATATATATATATAATATATATATATATATATATATATATGTATATTACACACATTTCACACGAAAGCCAAACTCTAGCCTTTATAAATGATACTAAATGTAGAAAACGTTTGTTTTAATTCATAAAGGATCCATAGAACCCTAATAATAGTAATCCCCAATCAACCCCCATCATCACTTTAGCCATACAGGGCTCACTTGATTCCAAATAGAATACTTATTCCAAACTGGACAGTAGACTGGCCCTGAGACACTAAGTCGATCGAGTTCTAGCACTGTAGCTATCAATGTGATTGGCCACCCGAGACACTGGTCAACCGAGCTCCAACAATCATACTATCTATC
Source organism: Mallotus nudiflorus (assembly GCA_947683625.1). Classification (NCBI taxonomy): domain Eukaryota; kingdom Viridiplantae; phylum Streptophyta; class Magnoliopsida; order Malpighiales; family Euphorbiaceae; genus Mallotus; species Mallotus nudiflorus. The sequence goes on from CANTUR010000906.1 coordinate 1,015,750, forward strand.
ACCTCACATCTCAATCAACCCAATAGATCATTCAATCCACTTATGGACAGTAGACTGGCCCCGAGACACTAAGTCAACCGAGCTCCAGCAGTCTGACTGTCAATGTGATTGACCCCGTAATCACACTATCTAACATACCATTAATCTTAGTCAAATCAGGTAAATCAATTATAATCATCCAAAATTAACTCTCACTCAACCCTATTCTTTCGCACCGGTACGTACACGGCCCTAGTGCTGCCCACTAGGAAGCACGTTCTATTGATATCCTTCACTTAAATAAATCATTTATTCTGAAAATAATTAATGTGGAACGATATTTCATAAAATAAAATCAACCATATATATATACCAAAAATATACCTAGTATATTTCGGGTAGTATATATATATATATATATATAATATATATATGTCAATAAAATATGAAATAAACTAAAGATAAATCATTAATATTGTTAAAAACAATTTAAATGTATAACAATAATATAACATGCATTTCTTAAAAATATACCTAAATATACAAAAAAAATATGCCCTAAGTACACAAATCATTTAATAAAACATTTATGTATAAATGTTCATTTAAATATGTGTTTAGGTTTAACATATATATTCACAAATATACTAAAAATAAACCTAATTATCTAGCATGCATATATAAAAAATAAACCCTAAATATACCACTAATGTGTTAGGTTTAATTTAATAATTAAAACATGTATTTATTTGGAAATATATCAAAAATATAAAAAAAAAATAACTTAAAAATAATTTAAGTGTAGGTTTATAATATAGCATGCAATTATTTAAGAATAAACCTAAATTATACTAATCATTTAATAAAATAATTATGGTTCGATGTACATTTAAATCATGTATAGATATTAAATTATAAAAAACATAAACCTAAATATCTAAACATACATATATCAAAAATAAACTCTAAATATACCGGTGATATATTAAATATATATAGAAAATATAAAAACATTTATATATCAAGATATACTAAAAATAAACCGAAAATATACAAATCATATTATAATTTAAATTACCGTTTAAACATATAATGAAAATGAAAAATCCTAAGTTATGCATCCTATATGCAATGCATATATATACAATATAATAACTCACATTTTAAACGCTCCATGAGACAAACTCGACAGGCCTGATCCGTTAGGCCTCGGTCGCGGCGCAACTAAACAAACAAATGACAACATGAATCATAATAAATTTAATGAAAATTCTAAAGACACGATCTAGAATTTTAGGCACAAAATTAGAATAGGGATTTAATTGGACATCACATTTTACGAGAATTCTACCGAAAATTCGGCAGAACCTCCCCTGTAAAACTGACATCTCTCTACTCAAAGAGTAGAGCCGATCCTGCAAAGAAAATACACTTTGAAAATAACACCAAATTCACAACCACAATCCCTCAGTCGGACTCCAACTATAATTCACCGACCGAGGTTCACAATTCACATAATAATTATAAAATATCGAAAATGCCCTTATATAATAAAAATACATTTTATAATCCAAATTACATAATTAACCCTAAAACTTATTAAAAACCGATAAAAACTCATTTATTTAGAAAAATTGTATAATATATATATAATTTGAAAATAATTTACGAAAAAATAATTTTAATTAGTTGAAAATACTAAATAATTAGTAGAAATCATTTTTATACCCTAAATAACTATTAAAACTGATTTAATTACATTTTTAACCAATTTAGTGTAAAATTACCAAAATACCCCTATATATATAAATTTACTAAAATAAATCCAAAAATTCACCAAAAATAATATAATTACTCAAAATTAATTTTCCTCAACATATATTTAAATAATATCAATAATATACTCAATTAACCAATTTATTTCAATTAAACACATAATTAACCCTATTTTTTAAAATTACATAACTTAATAAATTCCAAATAAATATATAAAAATTCACAAAATTACAAATAAATTTCTATAATTCATTTCAACACCTATAATCACCATAAAATACAATTTCATAATTTAATTAATTAATTTCAAAAATTAGAAAATATTAATAAAATAATCAAAAATTCACAAAAATTAAAATAAATTCCAAAAATTCTACAAAAATTACAGAATGTAGATTAAGCTTCCAGGAACAAAGTTTGTAAAGGAAGTTTTTATGAATCAATCAAATTGGAGCTAAAAAAATTCAGAAACCTTATAGGCTGAAATGAAGAAATTGAAACCTAAGCAATTCTAGACCAAATCAAGTGAAACAAAGCTTGGAATCACACTCACTGGAGCTCAAGGAGAAGATAGAGGCTGGTGGCATCAAATTTGATGGCCGAAAATGGCTTGATTGGAGATGAGATGAAATTCGACCTCTACTTGATTTTTTGGCCAAAACACACCGGAAAAAGGTGATTCAGGCGTTCAGGAATGGCTGGCAAGGGAGGAGGAAGGCTGAGGGGCATAGTGAAAGCAAGAAAACCAGCTGGAAATGGTTGGAAATGGAAGAAAATGTGTTGGGAGAAGAAGATGAAGAGAGGGGCAAATTATAAATAAGACAAACTTTGATTTTTGTTTAAAAAAAACGTGTATATATGTGTATATATATTATATATATATCCACCTTATATATATTATAATAATATAATCCCACCACACAAATGATATTCACCACACAAATATTTTATTATATTTAATAATTTATACACTTAAAATTAATTAATTAATATTAAAACTAAATAGTAAAAATCAAGGTAATTAATTAAATCCTAATTAATTTAAATAAATACACATATATACATTTTATTTTAGCACTTAAAAATTATGTATGAGTTCATGCAAATTCGTAAAACTAGTCAAAATAATTAATATTAAATTATTTACGTGTCAATTTCCCCCGAAAATATAATTCCCGAAAAAATTTTACATAAAGTACTTAAAATAATATAAAATAATTAAAATTAGCTTTAAACAAACAACAAACTCATAAAATATCATAAATATATACAAAAATTATTAACACTGCAATATCCCGATGCAGTATAAAAATATTTAAAAACTCTGAATATTACAAAAGAAATACACTTCAAAAATAACACAATGCATAATCCTTCGGTCAAAACTCCAAACTATAATTTCATTGACCGAGGTGTACAATTCAAAAGAACAATTACAACGGAGGAGGAGGAAAAGAGAGAGATCTCTCTCTTTTCCCTCCTCCTCCGGTTGTTGTTGTTGAGAGGA